>JABRPJ010000025.1:0-209922 GCA_013461525.1 Naganishia randhawae
ACTGGCCCACACAAGATCTTATACTGTATTCATTGGTACTATATATAACCTTATATACTATCTAGTGAATCAACGATATAAGCCATCTTACAGTTCGGCTGAGGGGGGGGTTCATGTATATCTGCAAGTACAGCTACAACGATCCAGCAATGGTCCTGGTAGGCCATGCCTTGGTTCCCGCCCTTGTGGCCGAGATACAGCGGTTTGTCTAGAGCCAGCGACCGATTTCGACAGTCGCGTTAGCTAACGTGTAAGGACCCGGCTCAGTGCAGTTGTATGCAGTGTACACGATGTGTTCTGAGACGAACCGAGTTGTCTACCCCTCAGGAAGTTAGCTGTTCTTACTGGAGTTGACAGACCAAGGTAGACCTCGAGTTAAGCGTGATCAAAGGGTTCTTTCATACCATGGAGTGGCAAAATGAAACGGTACAACAGGGCTCTTTATATATGTTTTTGTTGAGCCAGAGGCGCTCTTGTAGATATTCCGCTGTGTGGTACTGAACGAGGTAAATGTCGAACGAAGTGATTGGCGAACGAAGTAAACGTCGAACAAAGTGATTGTTGAACGAAGTAATTTCTGAGCAAAATGAATGCTGAACGAAGTGGTTTAAAAGGTACCTTTTGGCGTGGATGCAATTTGTATCCGTTTTTAGGCGCGTCATAGGGTGCGCGCCTGCTTTGCTCGTTTTGCAGTTTGTCGTCTCGCTACACGGTTTGTGGAAAGTAGGTAGCGCTGCGCACCCCAAAGAGAGAGGACGTTGTTACCCCTGAGCACAAATCCTTCCTTCGAATAGTCCGTCAGGATAAGTGATAATACAATATGTTTCCAGTGTCCTTGAACTTGTTCAAGCTTGCCTCGACTGTCACGAAGCCGGCGCCGCCGCCGCCGTGGCGGAAATGACAGAATTGCCCTTCATGTGCTGCTTATAATGAGCTGCGCTTCGCGTCTTGCCGCGCTTTTCAACGCGTCGGCCGGATCTCGTTGGTGGCTGGCTGGAACAACGAAGGCCAAGTTGAAGGAGATTCTAAGTGTTGTATTGTCACCTCTGGGCTCGGCCGCCCACCTCCCTATCGTATATCCGCCTCCATTTCGTAATCCCAACTATGGACGAGATCGTTGCTCCCCCTACTGCAACCCAGGATGCTATTCCAGCTTTGGCGGACGACTTGCTCAAAGATCGGATTCGTCAATTTCTCGAGTTCCTGGACGACGAAGTGAGTTCCCAATTCTGTGTACAAGGCATACATGCTAAGTGTACCTCCTCTTCAGTCACCCCGACACGATTACAATTACCGGGACTCTGTGAAGCGAATGCTGGATAGAGACGAAAACAGGCTGATCGTGAACATCGATGACTTGCGGGACTACGACAGGAGCTATGCAGATGGGTAAGTGGCTGAGCTTGTAAGGTGTTACACTCACTGATCCTTGGCTTCGTGCCTATAGCCTTTTGCTCCAGCCGATGCAATTCTTGCCAGCGTTCGATGGCGCTCTACAGCAGCTCATCGCCAATATTCATGAACCGAACAGACACGATATCCAGGGGAAAGAGTGTATGTTCGGCAATCACCAGTTTTGCATATCTGCCTGCATCTAACGCTTTTGAATAGTTCACATTGGACTTCGGGGATCCTTCGGTCAACAACACTGCAACCCGAGAACGTTACGTAGTCACCAGATTGGAAAAATGGTCAGCTTAGAAGGCATCGTGACGAGATGTGAGTGGATGATCTAGTGGACAATCTGGCAGACAATCTAGCAGCGAGCTCATCGCAGTACTCCTTGCTGTTTAGGTTCCCTTGTTCGCCCGAAAATGCTTCGTTCCATTCATTACGCACCGCACAACCATCAGTTTCATTCTCGGACTTACCAGGATTCTCAGACCATCAATGCGACTTCTGCTTCAGGATTCTCTGGCCCGAGTACAACCGTTATTCCCAAAGATGACGGCAACGGGAACCCCGTGCAGATGGAATTCGGATTGTCTACGTTTAGAGATCATCAGACAGTGAGCATTCAGGAAATGCCAGAGAGGGCGCCGGCCGGGCAGCTGCCTAGGAGTATTGAGGTTGTGCTAGCGGATGATCTGGTGGATGCCTGTAAACCTGGTGACAGGATTCAGTTGGTTGGAGTTTACAAGAGTTCAGGGGGAGGACAAGGGAGCAAGGGATTCAGGTACGCTGCTACTAACTCCTACCTGTAATGGTCTATGCTGAGTTCGTGCGCTCTGGATCAACGACAGCACACAAATGATCGCCAACAACGTCGTATTATTATCTTCGAAGGTTGGAGGAGGTATTGCGCAAGCTACGTTAACTGACAACGATATCCGAGCTATCAATAAGCTATCGAAACGTCGCAATATCTTCCACCTGTTATCTCAATCTCTAGCACCCTCAATCTACGGTTCCGATTACATCAAATCCGCTATCCTTCTGTTACTTCTCGGCGGTGAGGAAAAGAATCTGGCCAACGGCACACATATTAGAGGAGACATCAACATCTTGATGGTTGGTGATCCGTCGACCGCGAAAAGTCAAATGCTACGGTTCGTCTTAAATACGGCTCCGCTGGCGATCGCGACGACTGGAAGAGGTTCTTCTGGTGTCGGTCTAACAGCGGCAGTGACTACGGACAAAGATACTGGTACGTGGCGATGTCTGTCGTTGTCGATGTCCAGCACTAAAGCAAAACCGCTTCCCGTCAACTACAGGTGAACGCAGACTGGAAGCAGGTGCAATGGTGCTCGCTGACAGAGGAGTGGTCTGTATCGATGAATTCGACAAAATGTCCGATGTCGATCGAGTTGCGATTCACGAAGTCATGGAACAACAAACCGTCACCATCGCGAAAGCCGGTATTCATACGAGTTTGAATGCCAGGTGTAGTGTTGTGGCTGCAGCGAACCCGATTTATGGACAGGTGAGGATCATTGCAGTATATCCCTTTAACCAAAGACGCTGAAGGTTGCGCAATTATACAGTACGATGTTCACAAAGACCCGCATAGGAATATTGCGTTGCCAGATTCGCTGCTTTCTCGTTTCGATCTTTTGTTCGTGGTCACAGACGACACTGATGAGCAGAGAGATCGTGCCATCAGTGAACATGTCCTTCGAATGCACATGTATTTGCAACCGGGTGTAGAGGAAGGTGAGTACACGGCGCTTTTCGGGCCCTGCTACGAGACTTACAGGGTTTTGCACGACAGGAACGCCTGCTGTGGAGAATATGGTTCAGAACCTCGACGTGGGTGGCGACGAGCTAGAAGCCCGAGTTCAGGAGACGCCCGTCTTTGAAAAATACAATCCGTTGTTACACGGGGGTGTTGCGCAAAGCTCGTATGGGCGTCAAACTGGCAAAAAGAAGGAGGTGCTTTCTATCGCTTTCGTCAAGAAATACATCCAGTATGCCAAGAACAGAATCCATCCTGTTCTGACCAGGGGCGCTGCAGATTGGATCGTGGGCGTCTACTCTGCATTGCGTAATGATGATCTGGCCGGTAATCAAAAGAGGGTAAGTTTCGATTATCGCGGTCGCAGTCGAGAGCGGAGTGACTGATGTTCATGATTCCTCGTTTCCCAGACATCGCCATTGACGGCACGTACGCTGGAGACCTTGATTCGTCTTGCTACTGCCCATGCCAAAGCCCGACTTTCCTCCAAGGTCGATGAAAGGGATGCGATCGCTGCGGAAGAAATCCTGCGGTTCGCCTTGTTCAAAGAAGTGCTGAAAGCCGACAAGACGCGAAAGCGAAGAAAACTGGACAAGAACGGTCGACGACGAGCGGGTAGCGGCAGTGGCAGTGATTCTGGAGAGGAAGAGGAGGAGGAGGAGGACGCGGAGGGCGAAGACGAGGTCGTGACGGCGGATAGTGAGGCCAGGGCGGCTAGAGCAGCGGAAAAGGCAAAACGGATGGACATGCCCAGTCAGACTCCGGAAGCTCAACGTCCGGCTCCTTCTGCTCCTGCTGTTGACGAGGATGAGGCCATGCAGCAAGATTCCGCAGAGCAAGGAGTTTCCGCTGATAGGTAAATTCCATTTTCGTGTCTAGCCGGAACGGAGCACCTGATACTCATTTGGACACTCCCTCTTTTCTTGTAGGCTTCAACTGTTCCGTACTCGCCTGTCAGCGGTGTGGAGCAGCTCGGCTTGGGCGGACGAGGACTACATTCCGATCGACGAGTTGATCCCGCTGGTGAACCACGGACTAAGCAATGAAGAGATGTTCGGCAGTGTTCAGGCCAGACAGGTTCTGGACAAGATGAGCGAAGGCAATGAGGTCATGCTTGACGAAGGATTGGTGTATCGGGTGTAGATGTGCATGGGAACTTGGCTTGCATAGGTCGGCCGTTGGTGCATGCTGCGACGAGGCGTGTAAATGTAGGTATCCCGTCTGTATTCTAATGTTGTCGGGCGCGGGCTGCGATCATGTGTTAGTATATATCAAGTTGTAGTTACCTTGGCGCTCGTCGCATAACGAGCTGTATAACGGCATGAAAGCTCGAACCAGGGCGGGGCGCTTGAATTGTTGTATAGCGAGGGGGCGTTCCCGGCGGCCGGGCGGGCGCTAAGATGGTGTCTTGGAATAATGCCGCTGCTGGAATGGCGCTGGAATCGGCTTTGCGGGTTCCGCCGAGCGCTGCGAACCGTTCGGTTCGAGTATGAATAGCAGTGGCAACTCGACGGAGCATACAAGGGCCGACAGCCACCACCGCGCACAGCAGGCTCACATCCCACCACCGCACGCAGCAGACCCGTCTGGCAACCATGAGTGCAGCTCAGGTCCAGCCGCAGCCATTCTCACAGCGAACGACCGCGACGGAGGGTGACACTCTTTGCCAGTCCAGCGACTGCGGCCGCTCATCCGTCCGCTCACCAGATGGATCCACCATCCCCATCCCCGACTTCTCCATGCTGTCTATCGGTGTTCCCGAGTTGGTTATCGCCAGCAAAGCAAATGATCACGTGATGGCGCAAAGTCCGCCAACGCACCATATTAGTCCGAGGCCGAACGACGACATGCAGGACAGAAGAAACCCACGAAGACCGAGCCATGAAGAAGCAGCGTTTGATGTTTTCGACCTCGGTTCCATGATGGTCGGACAAGGCGTGACGCCAATTGAAGAGTTTACCGGGCATTGCCACGAGGAAGAACCCGTGCCGGGCATTGATGTCAAACGGCATGGCAGCGGTATAAGTAGGCCGTCGGATGAGGATAAGAGGAGACTTGTCGAAGTGTGGACCGTCAACGGCGCAATAAGTACTTCGCCGATCACAAGCAGAAGCGTACTTGCCAGGCGGTCGCAAGAGGTGAGCGGTATAGGTCTGGGCACTCCGGTACACAGTTTCGACGCTAACACATACTTTTGTCACACAGTCATCAGCTGTCGAAACAAAGAGGAAGACTGTCGACTTTGACTTTGCTTCCAGCCCCGCCCGTCCATTGGACCGTTACTCGACCACTCGCAAAGAATCGAACACGTCGTCCTATACGTCGTCGACCCGATCCGGCGAAACGTTAGAATCACCCATGATCTATTCACCGCCTGCGGGATCCCCACCGCTCGATCTCAAAGACTACGCTACTGGCACCATCCTCGACCTTGTCAGTGATCCGCGAGAGATTCGAGAGTATCGCCAACTTGAGCGGAAGAAGGATCTCGAGCGGAAAGCAAGTAGCGCAAGTGCGACGTCGTCGTCCGGTACGTCGGCTAGTCGATCGGGAAGCTTCAACTTGGGCAGAACCACTCGCGCGGGAGTAGAATCAGCCAATGATGATTCGGGGCCATTATCATCATCACCTTCGTATCGAAAACAGAGCCTGGATGCGTACGCATCTCCCTCGTCTTCGTCGTCTTGGAGACGACACCATCATCCCTACATAGATGCCCACCATGATCCGCATGGCAGACGAACCACGCTTGCCGATCTATCACTCCCCTCGAATCTGGCTCACTCTGATGCATCCCCCGATATCGGAATACGCACGCATCTTCCGCCGCCAGGAACACCTTATTCGCCCACCGCGAAAGTCCAGTCGTCCAGCAGATCCACGGTTGCCGCTCCCTCCGCCAGTGGCACGGCACGCAATGACGGACACACAGATCCTTCCGATTACGACCTTTCCTCAATTTCTTGGCGGTCTCCCATCTCTCCGGCTTCCCCGCTGGCGGCGCAAAATATATCGACAAACAAGCCGCTCTTCCATCCCGATCTGCATCCCGTAGCGGATCATCACGCAACCAATGAGGGCCACCCCACGATGTCGAGCCCGTGGAGCAGTTCCTCGCTTCCAGAACATGCGTTATACTCGTATTCAACCGACGTTGGGAATAACGATCGGACGTTGACAACGCTTATGGAGCCCTCCACCGGGGATGACACCAGTCCATCATCATGTGGTACTGTTCGGCCTTCGCTAGTCCAAGATAATGGAAAGCTAAAGGCTCAGACGGTGGCCGATTATCGCTCCATTCGAGAGGAATAGATGTAGAGGAACTAGAAGCGTGGACGAGGGCTTACCCTGGCTTGCAACGTCTAGCACCAAAATTACCCACATACCGTGGCCCTGGGCACGACAATCATAAACGCAGCTTTATACACCATTAACGACAGTCCGACACGTTTTCCCGCCCGCAAATACATGTATCAAGTTGCTATCCATACACGCTGTATCTATGCTGATTCAATGTACTCTATATCTCATGTAACGGAGTACAAATCTTGTATTTGCGAACTTTTATGACCTCTATGCACAATTCTTCCATATTCACCATGGTTACAACCGAGTTTCCCTGTCGAGCCATGTTGTACCCGCCTGATCTTTATGGACTCGAACAAGTTGAACTCTATTTCTGAAGACTTAGGTACTCGTCTAATCTACCCAATCCCTTGTCCATCAGCTTCCTCTCCACCGTAAAGGAGACTCGCATCTTTCCCGGCTTGCTGGAATGGAACACAGAGCCAGGTGCCTAGATGATTATTGTTATGTCGGCTTTAATCAGCCGAATTGCCCTTGCGCCCAAATCCATGCCAGAGGACTCACGATGTATACCCGTGTTTCAAACAACCCGTTAAAACCATCCAGCTCCTTTTCCCAGGTATCCCATCCTACCCTATCGCCGAAATCCACCCACAGGAAATGTCCAGCATTGGCGGGGTAGACCTTGAACCCCCTCTGGATGAACCATTGCGACATGTATGCGGCCGAGTCGGTCAAACGACGGCGATTTTCAGCGACGAACCATGCTGCGAACGAGTTTTCAACGTTTGACGGTTGATCCGGGTTGATGGCGTCTGTTACCGACTTGATTGCTAGAGCTGTAGCAGAGGAGTCGGACGCCTCAGAAGGAGATAGTTCTGGCGGAGGGGATGATAGCATTGCGTAGAAGAGCGTGTCTGCCGGTGAGCTGACTTTCATAAACAACGCGATGGAAATAACAGCTCGGATGCATTCGGGGTTGTGTTGACTGATAAGAGTGCCAAATCTAGATATCAAACGAAGGATGTCGGGAATTATACAGCTGAATATCGACCTCGTTGGGGAAAAGACAGTACCTGAGTCCGTTCGAGCAGAAATCCTTGCTCATACCGTGAAGAACCTGTTTGTGCGACCAAGTCCAGGCTCAGCGTTCACAGAATGCCCAATTTTGCAACGCATTCCAGTCGAACATACATGTAACCGCCCTTTGAAATACGACGGACCCAATTCCCGCTCGATATCAATGTTGAGGATACTGGTGAACGGCACGGCATTTGGCAGGTCTGATGGCAGCATTGTAGGTAAGCGACACTAGACGACGACTGCTGGGGTATAAAGCACATACTGGGATTGTCAAAGACGCTCAATGCGTAGATTTCGTCCGAAATAAGATGCAGGTTGCGCTTCTCCGCAAATCTACAATACGCAAGCAAGGTGTCTCGTTCGACTGGCACATAGGAGCGATGCGCAATTCACCAATCGTTAGTAGCCTGAAATCACTTACGCTCAAACGAGGGGTATAGTCGCACTTACGGGTTCGCCCGATAGGATTACCTGGATTGGCGATGATGACGGCTTTGACCTGATTACGTAAGATGGAGTAAGTGAGACAAAGATCAGGCGCATTACTCGGATGCCTTTGCAGCCTTTGCAAGCAACGGGTCTCTTCGGCTCGTGAAGTACCTACCTTGAGCCCTCGTTCTCGACATTGCTGCCAAGCACGCTCCATCCTCGATTCAACATCTCCTTCGGTCTCCCACCCATCTGCATCGATATCCATGGGGACTCCTACGAGGATGCCGCCGCACCGTTTTGTACACCTATCGTAATGTTATGGGTTAGGGGTTAGATCGTGCGCCATGTCTACCTATCGCAAGATATGCAGATGGAAAGAGCGAACAGAGGCCTACATTGCATCGAATCCGAGATAATACGGAGAAGATATGAGCAAAACTTCTTCGGGGTTTATCAAAACGTGCAAGAGATGGTTGAGCGTCGAGTAAACCCCGTTGCCAGTGGCGATGTGGCTGATATCCAGGTTATAGTGGGGACGAAAATAGCTAGCGAATTGACCAGCAGCTTTTAGGTTTGGGACGGCTAAAGCGAGGTGCGGAAAGCTATACTCGCTGGTTATAGAATGCCACCAAGGCTTTGGTTAATCGTTGACTGGCGAACAACGAATCGCCGTAGGTCAAGTCTTCTTGTCGGAAGTACTTTGCAAATGCTTCTCCGTAAAACTGTTTGATCTCTTTTGCCTGAAGTATATGAAGACATCGTTTGGGCTTGCTGAAACCGTCATGACGGAAAGCAGACTACCTACCATGAGTGAATTTTCCGCTACACCAAGCGAGATGATACCATTCGGATTGTCATCTCTGTGAGCATCTTTCATCATCTCTCCTAGCCTAATCATGTCCGAAATGTCATTGGTCAACCGAGCGTTTGGTAAACGTAAAGTATTTACCTCGCCATGACTGGGTTTGTCGGCTCTTTGCGAGTAGCCCGTTCACTCAGTTGAGGCCCATCTTCCTTCTGAATTCCGTCCATGTTATCTTGTTTGTTGATCGCTGTGAGCCCTACGAAGCTAAGCTCTCCGTTCGGCGTCGTTGATTCCAAATGATCTTGTCCATCTTCAGAGACAAGTTCCGCAGGGGAAACGTTGTCTGATGCAGGGAGACTGACGACGGCATGCTTCAATGAACGCCCAGAGGCTTCGTTAATCTCTGCTGGCGAGACCATGGTACAGTGAGCAAAGTTGAGGCGTGTCTGCGGTATTGGGGGGGAGGGGGGGGGAGGGGGGGAACATACGAGGGGCTGCCTTGTGCTCATTCATGGTAGATATATCACTGGCCGCCCGAACACGATGAAGACAGGATGCTCATCGAACGTAATTTATCCGTAGCTTCGATCACATTCTACCTAAAGCTGTCTCACTTTACGTCATATCATCCCGCTCCAGCCACTATTTAGCTGATCCACTCCACTTCGGAACTTGCCACCGCGAGTATCAACGCCGCCTGTACTGCGTTCATACCGTCATAGCCTCGGAGGATGCATACAGGTGCTTCGCGAAGCTTCTGCGACGTGGGAGATCATGTCAATTGGATCACTCCTGCAAGCGGAGCCGCTAATAACTACCAGCGGACTGAAACGTCTGCAGGACTGCTGGTTATAAAGCTCGATGATTAGGTGTCAACATCGGTAACCCAGCTTTACCCAACATGATCGATCTCTTCTCGGCCCTCCGGCCAAAATGACTTCCGTTCTGCACGACACGGTATGTGGACCGAACTTCACCAGCCCTGCGTTGCGGCTCACTCTCACCTCGTTCCCTGCTTTGTAGCCTTTCGGCCAGTTTCTAAACTTTGCTTCTCGAGGAAAACTCCTACCGTACACAGAACACCGGACGCATTTTCAAGTCCCGCAGCGTTACGCCCGCGATGAAGCCTACATTGCCGCTTACAGGGCACGATCTGCCGTTCGGAGCGAGTTCGAACATGTCAAGCACGAGCGGGAGAGCAAGCCGATCCGGGTTGCACCGGTCTGGGGTTCAGTGATGAACAAAATCAACCAGCAGCGGACGGCCAGAGAAGGGCTGAATGCTAGCGAGTTGACGTTGATAGGGAACGCCGGTGCAAAAAAGGTTGGGGTGGTTGCAACGAACGAGGGCACTTTGCCGTTGGGTCTAGAAGACGAGGATCCTTTCTTGGTGGACTGGTATAGCGACAGTGAGTGTTCAAATCAGACTCGAACGAAACCCACTCCCTTACATATATTATAGACGACCCGGACAATCCTCTTAACTGGCCACTCTGGCGTCGCTGGCTGGTAGTGCTCGACATTTGCCTTCTTACAGTCGTCATTGACGTTACCTCGCCCGTTCTTTCCCCCGGTGTCAAACTCATCATGTCCGAGTTTCATGTCGGTCAGGTCACAGCAACCCTGAGCACATCTTTATACGTACTCGGTTTGGGTCTAGGACCCTTGATACTTTCCCCCATCACCGAAGTTCCAGGTATTGGCCGGAACAAGCCGTATATTATCACCTTGTTCCTGTTTACCATACTGCAAATCCCTACGGCATTGGTACAGAACTTTGCAGGACTATTGGTTTTAAGGTTTCTGTAAGCTGCTACTAGACTTTCCATTCCCTTGGAACAAACGCAAACGCCACAAGATTGCCTTCTGTAGCGCCGGTTTCGCCGCTTCGCCTGCATTGGCGACAGGGGGCAGTTCAATAGCCGATGTTTTTCCCGCGAGGGAGAGGCCATGCCCTTTCGCATTTTGGCGTAAGTTCCCAACCAAGCGTCAACTTGCGATTAAATCATGGCACATGACATGTGGCTGACGCCCGTATGCGGTTTAGTCATTTTTGGTGCGACGGCTCCTTCGTTGGCACCGACTATCGCCGGATTCTTGATTGAAGACAAAGGCTGGCGGTGGGGTTTGTGGGAGGTATGCGACATTGCCCTTGCTACGAACAAGCTCGGTTACTTACCATGCCCTTGTGTTACAGATGGCTTGGGCTGGAGCTTTGGGCATTATTTGCCTCTCACTTACCCTGCCAGAGGTAAGTGGGTTGCATGACCCTGCGAGCACCAGATTTCAACTGATCGGTTGATACTATGGCTCAAGACTTCCGCTCCGAATATCCTCTATCGTCGTGCACAGCGCCTGCGCACTTTGACGCAGAACAAGGACCTCAAATCGCAAGGAGAAATCGAGCAGTCGCAATTGACCATATCCCAATTGGCTTTTCAAACACTGATCAGGCCCCTCCAAATGACCTTTACAGAACCTATCGTTATCGCTATCAACACATATATGGTCAGTACATTGCCACGGGCACACACAACCGATGGGTGCTCAAGTCCTTGCCCTCTCTACAGTCCTTCTCCAATGCACTTTTATACAGCTGGTTCGAATCGTTTCCGCTGGTCTACGAAGACATGTACGGTTTCAGTCTGGGTATAGGTGGACTTCCCTACCTGGCTATATTCGTTGGAGCCATAATCGGGTACTTGGGATACATTATCTGGGTCAGGTACGCTCTGAGACACCATCACAGTGTTATTGTTTGCTGAATCCCCCGCACCTCCTTGTTACAGGACATCCTGGCGACCAAGATATGATCGTTCAAACGGCACCTTGGCGCCTGAACACCACTTTCCTCCAGCAATGGTTGGCGCGTTTGGGTACACTATCTGTATGTTCATGTTTGCCTGGAGCTCAGGTCGGATACATTGGATTGTTCCCGTCGTCGCGTCCTCGTTCTTCGGTTGGGGATCCACCCTTTTGTTCATCAGTACCTTGTCGTATTTTCCACAAGCTTATGGCAAGTGGTCCGCATCGGCATTGGCGAGTGCCGATTTCGAAAGACAGATGTTCACCGCCATCATGCCGCTCGTATCAATTCCGTTCTTTAAAAATTTGGGTGTTGACTGGGCGTGTACCCTGCTTGGGTGTATCTCGGTCTTATTGCTGCCTATTCCATTTGTCATCTACAAGGTTTGTTTTATCACTGCCTTCCACAACGGGGTGCTGTAACTGACCTTAACCTTTCTCTAGTACGGGGACAGGCTCAGGCAGCGGTCCAAAATGACAGAATGAATATGGAGGGAGACTGCTCGTTCAGAATCGGTGATCGGTATATTCCATATATAAATCGTATAGATCGTGAAAAGGCGTGACTGGCCATAGTAAGCAAGTCGCATTTTATCAATGAGCCAGGTAGTGTTTTGTAAAGGACAATAAATGGTGGCAGCACCTAAAGTCGGCGAAAAGGGTGGCGACGGAGCATACCATTTCCATCAAACAATACGTAACTCTTCTCGCGATACCCTACCTTGAATCGCGTCCCAACATGTGGTCAAAGAGCTGGTCGAAGCTGCCACCGAAAGACTACACTTCAGTTACGAGCAGCTTCACAGGCCCATAATAGCTTGAATTTTGAAGATGGCAGACTCTTCTCGGTCATGGTCCGGGCCCCAACTTCTGAATTTTCCCCGCAAAGCGGGGTGGCGGAATCCCAGAGGATGTGAAACGCCGGTGACAGCCGGAGAAACATGCTTTTCTGGAAGCGGGACCGCTCCTCTCGACTGAGTGCGAAGTGGGTGGGACCATGCATGCCATATCGGCACTCATATCGGCTTCGAAGTCCCTGAAAGAAGAATTGAAAGAGCTAGCGTCATTGGATTCAAGCCCATTATGCAACCCGTTTGCCCCTCGCTGGGCCGTTTCCCGGATTTCTTAGCTCCTTCAACCCCGCACTCGGCCAGCCATACATGAACGGTGGTAAAGCTGGTCAAGCTTACTTCTCGCTATTGCAGTATATATGTGGCGTACAGTACCATTCTAGGTCAAGGAAGGTTAGTTTGGGCAAGGAGACTGAATCTTAACAAGACAGTCTCATGATGTTCCTATTGCCCCTACTCTCTGCTCTACTCTTCTCCACGCCTGGCGCATTTGCCTGGAAAGATCAATGTGCCACCTTTACTCCGGCTCTTGCGAACGTCCGACTCCTAAATGCGACTTATTATGAAGCAAACGCCTTCGTCAACCTCAGTAGCCCGCTTCAAACCGTAACCACTTCCGCTCTCCCCGCCTTTTGTCGCTTGCAGTTGAACATTACAACCAACCCTACCACTGGCAAAACGGCTTATTCCGAGGTCTGGTTGCCAGACAGTTGGAATTCAAGGACTTTAGGATTTGGCAACGGAGGCTGGAGTGGTGGTGGTAAGTGAGCGCTCACTCAATTTCCAATAAAACGGGTTGATGACTCTGGTAATGATATTACTCAACAGTGCCGTATGCTGATGTCGCACTGAACGGTGCTCAGCAAGGCTACGTCGCTTTCGGTACCAATACGGGTAAGCACCCTCTCCTCTAAACCGCATACCCTACTGAACTCATCGTTGTTGGGGCAGGCCACAATGGTATATCTGCAGATGGCAGCTTCGGAGGGCCGGGGAACGACGATGCGATTATCGATTTTGCGTACCGAGCTCTTCATTTAACAACAGTGGCAGCGAAGGCCTTGGCCAAACAGTACTACGGGTATAACCACACCAGATCTTATTACATGGCCTGCTCCACCGGTGGTAGACAAGGAATCAAGGCAATGTCAGCGTTCCCCGAAGATTATGATGGAGTTGTGTAAGTTGCGCCTCCAATTCGTCCGGGACTTTACTGACATGGCTTTCTCGATTTTTGGGCAGTATCGGGAGTCCTGCCAATGCCATGGCTAGACTCCAACCATGGAGCATCCATCAATCGCTAAACGTACAGCCCGTAAATTCCTCTGATGGATTCCAGCCGCCCTTTGGCCCGTCATACATAAGGAGGTGCTGCGACAATGCGATTCTTTAGACGGAGTTACTGACGGAATCATTTCAAATCCGGAGGTGTGCGAGTGAGTGCTACCCACCCTAGTCGTCGAAGTCAAGTGTATTAGTGGATGCTAATCGATCTGAATGGATCATCTTCCAGCTTCCGCCCTGAATTGCTGACCTGTCGAACAGGAAGTAACACTAGTGAATGCCTCACAGTTGACCAGCTTGAATCGCTCAGAAAGCTATACAGCAATTACCTCGATGCCGATCAAAACTGGATCTTCTCAGGCTATGTTCCCGGAGGCGAGTTGGGGTACCCTACTGGGCTTGCAGCTCCAGAACCGTTCCGGATTTCTACGGACTATTACAAGTATTTCGTGCTGAATGACACTACCTGGGACTACCATACTTTGAACGCCTCCACCATCAAACTGGGAATGGAACTCAACCCTGGCCAAATGGATGTGAGCTATATGCCTTATCCTTTTAGCTGAACCGTGTCTGACCAAGCGTTGCACTTTCGATAGACGAACACTCCCGATTTGACCGCGTTCTTTGCTCGAGGTGGCAAGGTCATCCAATATGTCGGTTGGAATGATCAGCTTATCTCTCCTGGAAACAGCGTTAGTATTTCTAGTTCACCTGGTCCCAAGTAGTGCTGACGGCTTTGGCGCTTCCGCTACAGATCAAGTGGTATAAAGACGTCTACGCGTACACTCTGGCGAACTCGGACCAGTTGTTCACGGTTCCAGGAATGAAGCATTGTTCCGTAAGTGCCGTGTCCGTTGCTTAGCTACATGGTTGGACTAAAAGATAATCAATGCAATATCTTATAGACTGGCGAAGGCGCATGGGCATTCGGGGCAGCAAGCCAGAGGAGCATTGCGCCGCCACTTGAAGAAGACTCGACATATAACATTCAAGCAGCAATGGTCGACTGGTTGGAAACGAACCGTAGAGCCGACTATATCGTCGCTACCAAGTACCGCAATGACAGCGCAGCAAACGGTGTCAGCTTCACCAGGAAGTTGTGTCCGGTAAGGGCGAGCGTGTTCAGGGGTTTAAATGCAGGTCCGGCTAACCTCTTTGTGTAACCTTGTAGTACCCGCAACAAGCAGTCTTTCAAGGTGGTGATCAAAATTCGGAAGCGTCTTTCAAGTGCAAATGAGGATCTTGGTAAATCGAAGGAATGAGAAAGCGATCGACGGATAGTACGAGCAGAGAAAAAACAGAAGTAGGCATCCCAAAATAAGAATTATAAAACCTTTAATGTATACAATAGCAAGGAAAGTTGTGCCTATTAAGCTATCGCAGCGCCATTGAATATCCACGGACCAGATGCCTCTGCATACTCGTGAGACCGGAAGAGCTGTCACTTGGAAAAGTTGTCAACTCGTGGAGAAGACATCGGCTCAAAGTTCACACCGGGTTGCATTTTATTCCATATATGTACACCACAATACACAGGGCGCATCAGGCGCAAACTTAGTCCATTCGACCTCTGAGGTACCGAGTAACGACTTTATCCTTTGAGCTGTGTGATGCGTAACGTCAGTTGCCTGGTTCAAAGGAACGCTCAAAGGCAGAAGCATCAATCGACTCACATGACATGAACGACCGCTCCCCAGCCCGACAACGCGTCTCTATCCATGGCGTTCAAGATTGTCTGCGAGATCGTTTCGAAAAGGTCCTCCGGTTCCTAAGCGGCACGTGATGATACGGTCAGCTGCGAGGAAGGCGCCGGCCAACTCCAATAACACATACAAGATCTGGTTCCCAAAGTCCCTCAGCCACACCGTATAGCTTGTCTGTTGCTGTACCCGCTACTGCGAAATCCTTGGGGGTGGTGATACATCCGATCCTAGACAAGGACCCCAAATCAGCGGTGATCCAAAGCTGAGCTCCAGAAAGGGACTCACGTATCCATCGTCGAAATGAATGGCTTTGGATTCGGGTTGAGCGGTGTAGCATCCGGCAGACCCGCTACTACTGGTTCGATGAAGTAGGGTCCAAACCTACTCGCTTTCGACCGTGAGTTTCATGTTCCCGCTAGACACCGCCGTCCGAGTCATGTAAACTTACCGCTTTTCGTAAAGGGTACTGCTGACCAGATGTGTGAAAGTTTCGGGTGTAATTTCACGCTCTTCCTTCATTCTGTACATGTTGACTCTGAAACGGAGAGACTCTCGGAGGGTGTAGGTGTCGGTAGCGAGTCCGGACAGACCGATGAAGAGCTTGTCATTAACGGGGAACACCTGGGGCCATTCAAGAGGAGGGGAAGGGGTGTTAGTGGAATGATATAAAACATCGCTCTCGCTAACAACAAGAATGCGGCGCGATTACGGAAACGGGCGTGCGAGATGTCACTCTGGCAGGCGATGACCTGGAAGTCATACGGAAGGAAAAGTTTCCAAGAGTAGCCAAAAGGAGGAGTCGTCCAACCCCCTGCAGAGGACGTTTCCTGAAGGACCTCGGTGAAGGACAGCAAGAATCCTCTCTTCCCCCCACGAGAGAGTTCTCACTGCCCCGATACGCTAAAGGTCGCATCCTCACGCGAAATGGCGAGTACTGCTGTATACCCCACTCGCCCCCGCGGTATCTCATGGACGGAGGAAAGTCTCCCGGAGCCGACGACGCTCTTAGGTAGATAAAAGATGAATCGGCCTCCCGAAGCAGCCTAACTCTCGCGCGCTGAATACTGGCGACTACTCTCGACCGCCTTACCGCGATCTCGTGGAAGTCTTCTAGACTCGTAGCCTGTGCGCAGTGATTGAATCTCGCTTCGTTCGAGTCAAATCTCGGTGCTGTAACGCCCCCGGAAGGCAAAGGCACGGAGTCTCGACCACCCTACGGCGGTCTCGAAGAGTTCTCCGGACTTGTACCTGCGGTACAGATACTAGCTCTCGCTCCGCTCGACCGAGTCTCCGCCGCTTCGCCGCCTGGTTGTTGCTCCTCTCTCGGCGCTCGACGATCATCACGCAGCGCTCACCTTTTCGAAATTGCTCGCCAGCCCCACCGCCTGCTGCCCCAACCTCAAATCACTTGCAATCGCCACACAATCCTTTCCGATCATGGCGACGACCGATCCACCGTTCAGTTCCATAGGATTCGACTTGCATTGAATCGCGCAAGGGGGAGGGAGAGCCGGGCTATCAGTCCTCATCCGGCCGGAGTGTGGGACGGGCTTACCATTGTGCGATGCTGCGGGGACGGAACTTGGCACTTTGCTGTCAATCTGGCGACGGAACCTGGCACTTTACATCAACCCTATTCATCTTCGTCATCTCGCCCGGCCAAGCCGCGCGTTGCCTGGCATTAGGTAAGCATCACGTGACCTTGGCGGAAGCAAAAAAGGTTGGTCGCTCGTCCTTGCTGCTTGAAACGGATCTGCACCGTTTCATCCTGACACACGGCCCGGGCTGAAACGCGTCCCCAGATGCGATGATCCCCTCGGTTATTCGTGTGACAGGACTAGGCTTGAGACAGCTTCCACGCATACCAGCCCGCCGCAGCTATTTCTCCATTCGCGCCATCACACGCCCCGCCACCATGTCCGCCGCACCAGCAGTCGCCACTCCGGCCCCAGCGACCGCCAAGCCCGTTCAGCCAGAGGGCGCAGGGATCTTGATCCCCGCTTCAAAAGTCCACCAGGCGACAAAGACAGAGTTGTTGGGCGTCTTGGCAAGCGATCCGTCGTTTAGCGGAGAGACAGGAAAGATCCCAAAGTTGGTCGGGATTTTGGCTACGGAGAAGGAGGATGCGAGGAGTTATGCAGAGGTGAGTGAGAGCGACGTCTGACGAGCCAGACAGTGGAGCCAAGATATCCCCGAATGAAGCGGGAATGAGTTGCTGTGCTGCAAGTACAGGATTCTTCGAAACCGCTGTAGAACCGTCGAGCAGTGCCTTTGTCTTTCAAGGGCGCCGTAGGGCGCCCCAGAGCAGTCGCACTTCACGAGCGCACCCTCTTGCAGTGCAGCGTGAAGGCCTATTGCCCCATCTGGGCTTCTGGCGACGGCGAGACCGTCCTCGGTACAGCCGCTCTGTGCTGTCTACCTCTCGAGGACTTGATGCACGAACAACCCCGATCAGCGGGATAACTCTCACACTTTCATATACCTCCCACCCTTCACTAACCCACTACTTCCTGCTCACAGTTCACCCGCAGATCCTGCGAATCACTCGGCATCGCCTATGAACTGCGCCTCGTCGGTCCTGCCCGCCGTTCCCTCGGGGATCAACCCAACGTCAGTATCGGCGTTGAGGAAGCCATCCTGGAAGCGAACGACGACCCGGATGTGGACGGAATCATGGTGTACTACCCGATCCACGGGGGAAGCCAGGATCAGTACCTCCAGCAGTGCGTGAGTCCGTATAAAGACGTTGAAGGACTCAACCACAAGTTCCTCTTCAACTTGTACCACAAGTACGTATCTTCCTTCCTAACATGTGATCACGGTACTAACTTTCTCGTGCCCTCGGCAGCGTTCGGTACATCTCTCCGAGAACGCTATCCGCCATCCCCGCTTCGCACCTACCAGAATCGCTTCAAGCGAGCAAAGAAGACATCCCCCCGCCGGGCACCGTTAAATCAGTCCTTCCTTGCACTCCCCTCGCCATCGTCAAAGTGCTCGAGTTTGTCGGTGTCTACAACAAGCTGTTGGCGTACGGTGATCGTGCACGGGGGTAAGTGTCCTCTGTGTTTTCTCGAGGTCTGCCCTAGATCGGATCAAGCTTGCTAACGCCACGTGGGGTGCGAGTATAGAAAAGTCATTACCGTAATCAATCGGTAAGTTTCGTTGCGTGGCAAATGACGCAGTACCACGGTACTTATGCCGCCTCCTTCAGGTCGGAAGTCGTTGGTAGGCCGTTGGGCGCATTGTTGGCAAACGACGGTGCAAGAGTACTCAGCGTCGACATCGATTGTAAGTTGCAGTCCCGTCCTCCCCCGCAACTCATCGGCTCATCTTGCCTCGCTCAGCCATCGTGGAATTCTCAAAACGGCCGTCGTCCGCGTTGGCCAACACCTCTCGCTACAACCCCCACCACGTCGTCACGCCCACTTCCCTCACTTTGCAGGAATGCCTGCGTGTCTCTGACGTTGTCATTAGCGCTGTTCCGCACAAGGACTACAAGGTCAAAACCGAGTGGTTGAAGGACGGATGCATCTGCGTCAATGTCGCTGGTGATAAAAACTTTGAGGCCGATGTCAGGCAAAAGGTAAATTCATGCCGCAGCGAGATAAAAATGTCTGTTGTTTCTAACCTTTTTGTACCACGCATCACAGGCATCAATCTACGTGCCGTCGGTCGGGCAAATGACCATCGCCATGCTTCAGCGCAACTTGCTCCGACTGCGCAAATACCGGGAGATGGCAGCACAAAACGAACAAGATGCAACCTTGTTCTAAACATCATTTGTAGGGTTACCCAAGGCGGAATACCCGCCTGGATCTAGGTTTTTCGCTTCAAGGATGCTTGATAGGGAGCGCGGCGCGATGGGATGGAATTGTCATTGTTTTCTTCAGCATTCATTATAGATATTTATCGGCTGGCCTTGGTTGATGTTGTGGTTTGAAAGCGCTTCTTGCGACTGATGCTTTCATGAGGCAACGTTCGTGATCATCGCCTCTTGACGTTTGACGAGCTGTTTGGCGCGATGCGAATCAACTGGAGACTGGTACTCGCACATATTGCTGGCCTAGATTAGATACAGCACGGCGTTCAGCTAACAGCGATAGACCATCGGACCAGTACACACGGTCAAAATTCACCCTGAGGGCACTACCGAATGTCACATTCTCGCATGATCCGACAAGATCAGCTCGTGTTTTTTTTCTTTTGTCAGAGGTTTGTTTCGCTCTTCGTGGCGCCAAGTAGAAATCGTTAACGTTCAATAGATGGGTAGAGTTCATGGCGTGGATGGTATAGAAAGGCTCGGATGTATAGAAAGGCTCGGATTATGATGTAAAAAAAAAACCGGCAAGTAGTAGCTCTTTATATGTATAGCGTTAGAACGTACATCGTTATCATCGAAGGTCCTTGCAGCTGACAATCTTCCCAGGCTGATCGGCTTCTGTTGTGCGGCATTGACTCTAAAGTGCTTTGGACGTAGCTCTCCAGCGCCCGCCGCTAATCAAGTGAGGGTTCGACAGTGTCTCCTGTCCAACCCGTACATGGCAAGTTCTCTGGGGAAACATCCCAAAACACTCGCAAACCACTTTAAAAATAGGAGAGTTACAATTTTGGCATAACAAACCAGGTTTCCACGATTTTCTTGCTCCCGACGTCCGCATTGCCTTTTCCCGTTTCCATTTCCCACACTTAAGTCACGCAACACCAGACTGAACCGCGAAATTACCTGATTATATGGCACAGAAGGATGCATAGAGTATAGGCGAGCTTTCGTATACTGTTGTGGATCGCGACGTAGAAGACCGCCAACAACTATACCTAATGACCAATGGGGTCTGCATTATTTCTCTGCTTTGCGGTAAGCTCCAGATTCTGCATGACGACGCATCATGGCCTCGCACGCATCACGTCGACCAACTATTTGTGTAGGCATTAAAAGTCTATGTCTGTATACATTCAATGGCCAATAATGCAATCAATCATCCGGCGATCATCCGGTACAACCCTCACGTGTCTATCTCTATTCTAACAGCCATACATGGCGTTTACAAAGCTTGTGATTCGGTTCTCCCGTAAACTTTTACCCTACCCCTGCCCCTGAGCGCGCCTGTCCGTCAGGGCTTCTTCGCGATTCAACAGCAAACTGCCAACAACGGCCCACTCTCCGTAATTTCGCGCCCTGGACCTCCTTGCGCTGCCTGCGATTCCATCAACCGTCTTGCACGTTTTATTCCTGCGCAGAGTGCCTACAGGGAATCGGCTTCGTCGCTCCTTGAATGCCGAGGGAAGGAGGCACTTCGTTCGTAGCCCTATCGAAAACACCTGGTCCCTGCATCTGACCCGCTTCGATTCCGAATACCCATCCACCCCGTCACCGGTGCGCTGACCCGCTTTTCCGTGCTCACGAACGAGCAAGCCGCCGCATGATCAATTCGTATCTAGCCCAGCGCAACAAACGAAAATCAGCGCGAAGGTCCTCACGGCGCCAACGACACCTTTAGGACGGGCCAGAGCCGGACTCACGTCAACATTGTCACCGCGTTACTTGGCACCGTGCGCAAAAGGTTAATGCTGAGCCCACGGTAGAAGCCTTTAAAACCGTCGTGTTGCAGGATGTACTTGAACTCTGCGATAAGTCCCCTGGGGATCACTTTTTTCTGTATCGAATCTGCAGCACCGGCGGCGGTAGGGAGAGGAACACCCGCTGTTGCCGTCCAAGGCGGTGGCTCTATCGGGTGCGGTGGTGCCGCACGTTGATGACCGCTTCTATGCACTTGAAGACGCGTACGCAAGACTTCGTGTGGGTATGTGACGCACGAGGCGACCATCTTGGAGGATGCGGAACATGCGAGGATGGTTTGTGAGCTGAGCGGCGTGTTGTCGGATGTCGCTGGTTGGAGCAAGGGGGCAACGTTGCTGTGAGGAACTTGCCGCACGAGCGGTGATTGCATGAGAAAGGGTCACAAACAACGTACCTGCCCATAGTTTTAGCTGTTCGTATAACGGGAACTGAACGGCGACGTGCGTCACGCCGATGAGACTCGGTGCGAGGCCTTTGTAGAATGCGCCGAGGCCTTCTTCCCGATATATGGTCCGGCATGCATCTAGCGTGTGCTTGTACCGCCGCTCGTTGGGGGCCATGATCGATTGCGCCTACGTTTGGCGGGAAAGAGTAAGTCCAGGCGAGCGGGGGAGGCGACAGAGGAGCGGAAAGACGGCACTCACCATGAACCGAGTCTTGATCACCCACAGAGGATTAGTCGCGATCGTCCCCGTCGCTCCCGCCGTCATCGCGGCCAGAATGTGAACCAACCACTGCTCATTGGTCCCCACCACCACCGTCCCATCCGGGTTCTCCAATCGGGCCCCTATACTCTTTCCCAGCTTGTCCTTGACATCGTCATACACGCTGAAATAAATCCCCCACGTCGGCAGGTAGCCTACTATCGTCGGTCCTAGCCCACGGTATAGTCCCCGTACTCCTCGAGTACGCCATATCGTCGTAACTAGATGCTTGACTGATTCCCCTGGTGCCGAGGACGCTTGCAGACGGGTCTTGATCACGTCGAGCGGACATGTCGCGATACTGGAGACGAGGCCGGCGCCGGCGCCAGCAATCATGCTGTGGTACATGGGAGGTATTGAGGGCATGTGTGGTACGCCGGAGCCGGAGGAGGAGGACATGCGGTGCTTGCCCTTGCTGCTGCCGCTGGATGTGGCAGACGACGGCGGCGCGTGCTGGCTGTCCCGTTCGCGCGCCATCGCCGAGGACTCTGCGGGGGACTCTTCCTTGACGGCGGTGGACGCCATGGTCGGGCTGGCTGGGGGACTCGTGGGTTCGTGCTCTGTCCGTCCGGAAATGGCTCGGACGACGTTGGATCAAGGTCCCCCGCCCAGCGCGTCACTCTCGGATCGCTAAGCGCAACACCGGCCAAAGCGCTCCGGCCTCTCCCGGCGGCAGCGGGTGCGACCAAGTCCCTGCCTGTTTCGGGCTGGGAGCACTGGGTGGTGGGCGCCGTCTGCGAGGTTAGCATGTTGGTTCGTAATAGGATTTCGCTTTTGCTTTTCAATATGTCGCAGCACCAGGCCAGGTCTTTCTCGCGACGGCGACGAATTTACTCGTCCGGTTTGCTTGATAGCAACGTCTAGAAAAGCCGAAGAGCATTTTCGTGTCTTGAAAGACAGAACATGGCTATGTCTGCTACAACTCTTCGTCTGATAATGACTCTATTTCATTTCCGATTCCGAAGAGTTCTCGAAAGGAAGGGTGTCCCTCAAGCTGCTGCGTTGAGCGCATGTCGTAAACTGGGGCACCTTTTTCTTCACCTTGATGCGGGTCGCCTTCGCCACCGAGGAACACCTCCCCAGCATCAGTTCCTCGAGGGAAGCGCAACTGCTGCCCTCGCCAGCGATGTCTTTTCCGGGAAGTAACAGTACATTAACTTCAAGTCACCACATCGGGTAACTACGGGTTGTCCGCAGGGTTTTGCGCGACTTGCAGTTGAGCACGCTTGATCCTCCCTACCCAGCCGTGGACACCGTATAGTCCTTGAGAAAGTTCATTCCCACGCTCCGAATGGCGAACGTTGTAACTCCCGTCAGTAAAGGGGGCCATTCCACCAACCGGTGAAATGTCGTCGTTCGTCGAGCATCCTTCCTTCATCCGGGCCAGATCTGTCTTCTCGGCGTGGCGGAGGGCGAGTGTTCGATCGTGAGCTCCAATAGCCTGCCGGTGTACCGTGTTATATACTCTGTCTCGAACCTCAGGACAGTTAGGGCAGACGCGTAGTATCGATTCATTTCGCAGATGGAGGACGAATGGTGGCTGTTTTGAGGCATTGCAAAGGGATGAGGCGACGCAGCATAGGTGAAGCCGTACGACCCGATCTTGCTTGCTTTGTGTCGTCGGAGACTTTGAGGTACCCTAGATTCGGTGAACGATGTAGGGCATCGTCGAGGTCCCTTGAGCGCCAGCGACAGTACGAAAAACGTCGGTCTCGTCTAGTTTGCGGCTGACTAGGCAAAGTCGTTTCAACGAAGGGTATGGGCCAGTATCTTGCGATACGACGCTCGGTTGATGTCGGTGGGGGGTTCAATACTCCCCAATGTGATCCGCATCTTTCAAGTCTTTTCCTTCCTGAACCCTTGACGAAGCTACAGTGAAGATCCGGGTAAGGTGACGGGACGTGTCCCTTCTGGAACCATGCTTTTTCGCCAAGGAGCCATTCTTCCCGGACGCACAGATCCTCGAGCTAGTCATATACGTGCCGGAACTTGCACAGGATTCGCTCAAAACCTCATGGACGTGATAGCATCGACACTGGGCTCCTTGACGTGTTTATAAAATGGGAAATACGCCTTGGGAGCTTTGTCGGCGTACGAGTGCGTCATCGCTTCCAAAACGATCGTGTGCAACTTTTCATTAGCTAGCTGAGTCCGCGCGGCCGGTCTCTAGTCGACGAATGGTCTAGACCTTGCTGGTTTTGAAAGCCGAGGCAGCCTAAACCCCCCGACAGTGCTTGATCAACACGTCTCTCCAGTTTCTATTCATGCAGCCCGACCTGAGCACGTACGGTCGGTCTTTCTTCAGGCCGATGGCGATGAGGACTTGCAGGGGCAGGATATCGAGCGAATCCTCAATGGAAGAGCCTCGGCATGACATTATCCGCTCGTTCCCTCAGCAAGCTTGACCTCGTGCGTCCCCTCTTCGTCGGCGGGAAGGGGAACGGTCGTTTTGAAGAACGACTCATAGGGGCTGGGCGTAATCCTTTCCCTGCTCATAACACGTTAGGAGGCGGAATAACTAGTATTAGAGCACACGAGATTGAGTTGTACGACCGCGAGTGCCGCCACACGAACGGCAGCCCGCTTCTCCTCATTCACATGTCGGCTTGCTGGTCATATGAGAAGAAGAGGCTCCTTGCCTGCAGCCAGCAGCAAAGTCGAGCAAGTCGAGCACGTCGAGCACGTCGAGCGCTTATCAAATCATTCCATCAGCAACCTGCTCGTTCTTCATTGTCGGGTTGAACAGCTCACCAGCTGGAAATTCGCTGCAGCTTGAAACCGACAGTCCTCATAAGGATTTTTACCGCGGACCTATTCCTCTAGCATTTCAAAAGATTCCTTGCACTGGACGGTTATCACAAGACCAGTTGCACATTTGGGAAATGAGGCTGCCTGGCAGAGAAGGACTTCGAGGCCCCCGGGCATGGTGCTAAGCTGATGAGTTCGTCAACCGCAATCCATACGTTGCGTGCTTCCCTTCCTTTTCCAAATTCTTGGGTTGAAAGTTGGGCCAAAGTGGCTGAAACAAGTCGCAAGAAAGTCCCTTCAGCTGGCTCGTGATGCCTCGTTGTTGTAGCTTTGAGCGCCACTGTGATGCCATTGTTGATATGTTTCAAGACCTCATACAACTCCCATGGCAGGATATCAAACGGATCGCCGCGAAAGACGTTTGCCTTCGTGTCGTCCGACTTTTCCTCGAGTTGCACAAGTTTGGCCTTGTGAAGCTTTCGTTTGTGAACGGGGAGAGGCGAAGTGGCGTTACTGTACGTTGTGTGAGCCCTGACGGATTGGCGCTCCTGTTCGTAGCACGTCGCGAGTTGGAAAATCAAACCGGGCTGTAATGGGTCGACGCGACGACTTGCTCTGCCACTTGACATCCTTCCGTCAAGCTTTCGCCTTTGGACCGAATGCTCATCCGCCACTCGTAGGGTATCGTCTGAGTGCCATGAGATAGCTCTATAGCTGAGGTAGTCCGTGGTCAAGCCTCACCGCAAAATCCTACCCCTCGATTTCTCCCGTTCTACCTACATCCTGAACTACCCACATTCTGAATCAACCGCGCCGCCCGATTTCTCTTCGCCAACACCGCCTCCTCATAGTCCTGCTGATGCTCCTCTTCCTTCTCCAGAGCTATCGGAGCACGGTGTCCTGCTCGGTAACCAAGAGCGACAGTCGCCCTGCTTCGTTTCTCGCCAAGCTTCCTCTCTCGGCCTGCATTTGCTCGTATATCTCGACGGCCTGCGCAAACGGGCCGTCCCAGTCCGGCAGGCTGTCGGGGAAGTTTACGGCCAAAGCGGCGCCGATCGACTCGGCCACGGTGGCTGGCCGTCCAACAGAATGCTCATGGTGAAATTCCTAGGGCTGGGTTCCCTCACGAGCAAGGTGGATTCGTCATCGGGCGCCGTGACCCGCGCACGTGCGCAACGACAATGCCATGCGTGATGCGTCATTTCGGGAACGGCGCATCTATTTCCGGGGCATCTTTCCTTGTGTTTTTTTCCCTGGAACCCGCGTTGCGGTCCAGCCTACATCACCGTCCTCATCAGCCCGTTCGCTCCTGCAGCTACACCTTGCCCGCCCCTCCTCCACGATGGCCACGACAGACGCAAAGCCCGACGGGCTCCCGCGCCCGGCCACGGGTATTCGTGCCTACGAGGAAAAGGACCTCAAGACCGTGCGCATGATGGTCGGGACGTCGGTCATGGAGGGACTCGCTCGAGCAAACAAGCAGAGTAGGTCGCTCGTCCACGTTACCCTTCCCGATCTAGTTACATGGGGTATGCCCTCCTGCTGATCATGTCTTTTCCGTTTGATACAAAGCCTACTTTCACCCCCTGATCCTCACCTTCTACATCACTGTCTCCCTCCTGCTGGATTACTACCTGGGCTGGGTACCGAGGGATGACATCTGGTGGAGTCCGATCGCGTTATTGACTGGGTTCGGAGCTGCTGCATTACCGCTGTTGGGAATTGTCGAGTTGTGAGTACCGCGCCGCACGCTCTGGACGAGTCCGACACGGGACCGATATGACCGAACATGAACTGATGAACTGTTCTCATGTCGTTTGCAGCATCAACCGAGACCACTTTGAGACCCTGCTCCGCCTCCGACTCGGCTCCAAAGACCTTGTCTCCATTTCCGACTACTACGGCGACGACTTGTCTGTACTCGAGTTCCGAGGAGAAGTCATCGGCCTTGTAGCAGTCGACTATCAGCGGCCTGGCGAGACCTTGGAAAGCGTCATCCCGGGCGTAAAAGCGGAGAACGTCGCTTCTGGCTTGAATCTAGGCTGGTTGACAGGCAAGGGGAAGAAGGGGGAAAGGGACAGTGTAAAGGCTGTTGCTTCCACGGGGACCTCTACAGCTACCGTCAACGCCAGTGGGAAAGATTCGAGCCTGAAGAATCGAAAGGCAGCAGCGACCGTTCCCGCCGATCCATCCGCTCCACCCCTCTCTGCTGCCAAGCAGAACCACCTGAAAGGTACCACGGGCCACATCCGACACCTCTACGTCGACGCCCAGTACCGCGGGCAAGGCCTAGAGTGGGAACTCGTCCGCCATGCCTTGTCCCGCGCTTTCGGGCCCGGCCGTTCCGCTATCCACCGCGTAATCATCGCCAGCCCTTCCTACGCCTCCCCGACACTGATAAACCTCCTCAAGGAAATGACCTTTATCAGAGTCGCTAGCGGGGACGATGCTGTTATTCCCGGGATCTCAACACCGGGGCATGAAGAGCGGGAAGGCATCATGGTCCCGGATCTTCGCGACTTTAGCGTTGCTGGACACAAGATCGTCGGGTGGAGTGGACAGTGGTGGGAGATTACAAGAGAACAATGGCAAGAGTGGTTGAAGCGCAACTCCTGAGGCGAGGGGCGGTGCCCTGTACGGACATCAGGCGGACTTGTACTGAAAAACACAGCGCGCGGAAGTCGTTGAATACTAGATAGCTTATCAGATGATCCTGTGATGTCGGTGCGGATGTTCACCTCGACACGGGTCTCGCAACAGATTACTGGTGGGAGGTGCGCCCAAGTCGTGGTAGGTGCGTCCCAAGCCATCACCGCGCAGGTGCGCCCCAAGCTACCTACCCAACGTCGTACGAAACCGTATGATCCGGGTCAACTTGCGTGAGAGGACCAAGTACATTTCTGTGTGCCAATTATTGGCTTAGATCATGTGTAGTATCTGTTCTTAATACTCTGACGAGTATTACGGGTCCACTGGACCCTTTATCGTCAAGTAATTTGTTCCGCCTGATCTGGACCTCTGAGCTTGCTCATGTCCGATCGTGTTGTCCTTGGCTAAGCACTACCGCCTTGCGACGACAGGGCTCCTCTTTTTGCGTTTTGCTTTCCGTGTCTTTGTTTACTTTCTGGGGCGCGTGCTTTGTTTGTTTATTTGTTTGTTTCGTCGCTTACTCTTCTGCTCTTGCTACTCCTCCGCCCACACCGTATACCCTCCCCATGGCCCCGGAGCAGCAACGTGCAGAGCAGGTCCGCAATGCCCGGAAAAAAGTGCGTCTGTTTTGTTGCGAGGACAAGGCAATGGCTGACACGGCGCAAATGCCGCTTACTTCCCAGCTACGTTCCTTTCGCGCCCACAAGCATACGGTAACCAGTATCCCCAGTGGATCGCAGGAGAACATCCCCCCAACGGCAGGAACGGGTTTAGCGATGGGCGGGAAGGGCTTGGAGCTGGACCTCGAGCAGCAGCAGGAACAGGGACAGTCGAGGCGACGGGCATCAGCAACAACAACCACGACCACTGCCACAAAGCGACGATTACGCGAGAGCTCGTCCTCGTCATCCAATACCACCGCATCCTCCCCCCTTCAACCACGATTCGCCCAGATCTCCCCGCGCGACCAGTACTTTCCGGATAAACCAGTGCTGGCGGCCGAGGTTGACGGATGCTCGAGCATGATCCCAGAGCATAGAGACGCGTTAATACTACCACCCGTACCGTCCATCCCCTCCACGGCATCAACATCAGCAAACACACCGACAGCAGGCCTGTCAAGCGATCTGCCTGTGACATTATCGTCGTTGGCATCGATCGACCCGCCGCTCTCCCTCCCAGCAAAGCACGCACGTACGCGCTCGAGGCATGTCAGAGCGGGAAGTCAGCTCACAGGATCGGTAAACAGCTTTACGCAAGGATTCAGGGCGGCAGACGCGGAGACGGAGGTCTCGCAGCGGCTCATGAATGACGAGAGAGGCTTGGGATCCATACGTGCCGTTCAGCCCTTGTCCCCGCCGCCGCCGCCGCCGATACAAACGGGGTTTGGGGTTGGTTTCAGGTTTGGAAGAAGCGATGGGGATAGTTCGGCGCAGGAGGAAGGAGGAAAGAGTCCGCGTGGCGTCGAAGATCGAGAACTCGTGTTACCCCTGCTGGCTACTCCGTTTCCCGACCATGCCTCACCGCGCGACAGCTCCCTGCTGGGAAGGGAGAAACCCGCGGGGCCATCCTCGTCGTCCCTACCGTCGGAAGCAGCAAAGAGAGTCGACGCTCGAATGCAGATAGATCGGGACGAGGCTGACGATGGTCGCTATGGCAAATACGCGGCCTTCCCTGACCATACGTACGCCAGTACACCATTTTCGTTCCCTCAATCAAAGTCTTTCAGTCCCACTACCGATGTCGTCGTCGCTACCACCACTAGCAGAGGAGCACCCGAGAACCTGGTGATCCCTTCCGCCTCCTCCGCCAACACGATGATGGCCGTACCAGTGCCGCAATTGACCGTCGTCCCTTCCACACCTCTCGGGGACGAGACTTTCGGCTTCGAATTCCCGCCGTTGCCTGCGACGGGCTGGTCGAGCGGGGTACCCGCTGCGGTGGTGGATAAGGTCGACGATGGGGATGGTCATCAGGACGCGGACACGGATGTCGAGAGGAGACGGAGTGGGGGTGCATCTGACGGTGATTATGGCCCGGATGAGGGTGGGGAGAAGGAAGACGACGAGAAAAGTCGGTTTACGGCGTTTGTGTTTGGTGGTGCCTCGTGTCGAAAGTCGGTGGAGTCGCCACCGTCACCGCCACCAGTGGTGGCTGCAATTACAGAACCTCCTCTAGAAAACAGGCGGAAACGCCACTCACATACCCGCTCAACATCCATCTCCACACGCGCAGCGTTTATTCCTGCTGCTTCAATGGGCTCAGTCACCACGTTGCTAACGTCTGATCCGACGGGTCAACCATCAGCATCATCAACATCATTATTATCGCGCTCGCCATCCCCTTCCGACAGCCTAATAGACGTGCGAGGAGGGGAACAACAGGAAACGATCGATGAGCGACGACGGACGTTGTTTGCGCTCGAAGGGAGGGATGCAGGACGGGGAGCGGGCGCGCTGGGAGCTGTTGTGATGGGAGAGGGAGGAGGAGACACCCCTCACTGGTTGGCGGGATTGCAGGCGTTTGCTGGTACCGGCGCAGGGGAAGGGAACCGAACGAGCCAGAGGGCTTCACGAAGGCGGAGTAGGGTCAGTGTTTCCGAAAAAGTGGAAATCGCGTTGCCCCCGATGGATGAGGAGGATCTGGCAGAGGGATCGGTCGTGCGGGATGAGACAAAGTGCGCTGTTGGCCCTTCAAGTAAGTCAACATGCACCCAGAGCTATATGCACACGACGTGTGTTTATATAGCTGACCATGCTCATCACGCACGTATAGCTACATCCAACCCCGCCGATGGTGGCTTTCCTCATTCGCCTCTGCAAGCACCCGTCTCATCGTCTGGCTTTACAGCGCGACCTACCGACGCGCGGGGTAACCCGATCCCTGTCAACTCTCAGATATCAGCAACGCGGTACATACCTTCGCCATTTGGGTTCCACTTTCCCGAGATCGTTTCCACGGCAACGGGTTCATCTGCGCCTTCGGCAACCACTCTGAATGGACTTGGCATCGGAGGCCTGTTCGCTTCGACGAGTATGGCAAGCCAGGCGACGAATCTGGGGACATTGGTGGAAGAGGATGAGAGTGAGGTGGCTGCAGTGGAACCTGTGATTGAGCCTGCAGGGGATGCGGAGAGAGAGAGTGAGAGCATGTTGGCTGACCTGGTCATGACGCCTGAACGAGCGTCACAGCCTGCCATTGGAGCAGGTATATCACCCGATGTCTCCTCTGCTACGTCCTTCAAGATCCGGCCGTTGAGACTCCTGTCCATGTCCTCCAATTCGACTTCATTTTCATCCACGCCGATTGACCCGGATGCCCAGTCAATTGGTTCCAGACGGTCCCTCAGTATTGAAGCCCTGCGATCGCCATCGAGCAGTAAAACCATCGAGGCCGGCAACTATGTACCTCCACTAGCACTTTCGGAATCCTCCAAGCGGTTCAGCTTGAAGAGAAACTCTGCGGGAATGGGGTCCAAGCTGTTCAGCAGCTACACGAACGATTATGTCAACAAGCGGTCTTCCGTCGCGTCTAATGCCACCAGTGGCTCCCGTGTATTGAACGAGGTAGATGACATCACGCCGCATACCGACAAAGACGACTCTCTCCGATCATTCGCCCTTCGTCGACGAAGCGTGACCGTATCCGGTCAGAGTGCTACCGCATCAGGGGAAGTGGACGAGCTGAAACAGCTGGTGGCTCATCTTGAGATGGAAAAACATACAATGCAGGAAGATATCGAGGGTTGGCAGTCTAGGTGTCAAGGGCTGGAAATGCAGCTCAAGCACGAAAAAGAGCAAGGTGTCTTCTTGCGCGAGCGGGTTCGTAAACGTAAGTAGGACATGAAGTACTCCTCAAGAACATCAATGACTGACTTGCCCATGTGCAGTCGGAGACCATCTCTCTTCCTTATCCGGCTTAGCTACTAGCTCTACACCTTCATCACCCTATCAAACACAGACCGAATCGCCATCAAAGATTCAATCACCTACTCAGCTCGCTTTGATGCGTAACGAGCTGTTCAAATTGACCTCTGTTATCGCGCAGCTCAACGCTGAAAAGGAGCAAGCCAGAGCAGAGGCTGCAGCATTACGTGCACAGCTCGGAAGGGATAGGCTCGATATTGAACTTGACGTTAGTGGGACACTTGCGTCACACTCGACACCGCCTACTCCCGTGTACTCGAAAGGGGAACGTAGCACACAGATTGAAACCCCACGACTCGACCGTCCGCCCACACGTCCGCCATCAAACTACAATAGCCCTTCGCCGTCACCCATGGCCAGACTCGGACCAGAAGACGACGTTGGTCGTATACGAGCATTTTCGTTTCCCAAAGGTCCTATTCCGCCCGCCGCGACATCCCGCAATGAGGACAATTTCTTTGCGGTCCTACAGCCGGACACACCCATTCGAACCAAGTTCGAAATTATTCCACCATGCATTAACCCAACCGCTGATGATTCGACAGCATTTCAGATACCAGTCAGTCATGACTGTAACACCACGTCTGAAGAGTATAAAGGATATGCAAGACAAATTCCATCGGGCTTTGCAATTGCAGGCAGATTACCATCACGCTGCATAGGATTTGAGAATACCTGTGGTAGTTGTAGGGGAAAAGTCTTCCACTTGTAAAATTTCATACAGTCTTGAGGTCGCATACAAATTCTTTCGAGCCTTGTTGACATCTCGGTATATATTTGCAACACCTTATTAAACCAATACCTGAACACCATCAATGCCAGAAGCGGTAATCTTCCTTGCTATCGGATTCTCGGGCTTCAATGTGGGCGGGCGTTGTAAGGGGATACGATCCGGATCGTTGCTTTCATGCGGAAGCGCTGGCACGTGATCCTGCCCTTGCAAGGTAGGCGACGGCAGAGCTAACCACTGTAAAGAAGCCACAAACCAGTTTCAAACGTGTTAGCGCGGCAGAACAGAGGGAGACGTAGGGATCGAGAAACTTGCGGGATGCGATAACGCTTCTCGAGCGCTTGGCCGCTTATACGGATCAGGGTTCATCAGAGTTTTGATAAACGACTTGGCTGCAGAAATGAGAGAGGGAGGGGAGAGAGGAGTTAGGACCAACAACGTCGTCTACTTGTAGCTCTACCCGTATCGGTACAAACCTTGATCCGAAACGCCTCTGAACGGGCCTGGGCGGAATTCAATATCGGCACGAATCGTTTCCTGGATGAGTGCCATATACTCTTGAGCCTTCCATGGCGACGAGGCCGACAGGCTATGTCGCATCCAGATAATTAGGTTTCCAGTGTCCAGTCAGCATAGTACCGCGGACAAAGGTGAGGAGTAAAACTTGAAATTAAGCTTACATGTTATACGCAATCACTCCCACTCCGAATACATCCTGGTTCTTTCCGTAACCTGTTCGCCTGAACACTTCTGGCGCAGCGTATCCTGGCGTTCCTGCCACTTCAGTTTGCGTCTTTGGGTCATCTTCTGACTCCGTATCTAAGATCTGCTCTCATGATTCAAACCAAGTACGGAGGAGGTCAAGATGATTGCATATGAGCGGTTTCCCCTTCATGCATCGCCACCGCCGCTGTATGCTACACACGTACCTTTGAGATTCCAAAGTCGATGATGACAAAATCGTCAACGTCGGATTGCGGGGACCGATATAGAAAGTTATCGGGCTTGACATCTCTATGAATGATTCCCCGGGAATGGATAAACGACAACGTGTCCTGAGAATTGCACAATGGTTAGATGTCACAAGGAACGGGATAAACTGTTATCCGGAGGATATTCACCAGCATCACTCGCATTACTCTTCTTGCCGCATCTTCAGAGAACCTCCCCCGCATGTTGAGCCGTTCGAGCAGCTCGCCGCCTGTAAGGAGGGGAAAGGCGATATAGTATTTCGTGCTGGACTCGAACCAGCTAACGAAGTTGAAGGGAAGACGGATGGGTTTCATGTACAGGGCTTAGGAATGTGTACGAATATGATGAAGATATGGTAAAACACGCACTCTAGGCCAGCACCTGCCAAGAGGTGATTAAAACGGATCAGTATACGGGAAACTGTCTTCGTCCTTCGCCAGGAGGGTTCACAGACGGGAGCCTTGGCACCCTCCGTGATTGCGCAGTGCAGACTTACATATGTTCGGATGCGTATTTATACGCTCAAACCCCCTACTATATCGTTAAAATCGATGTTGCAATGCCGAAATTAAGAACACAAAGCAATGAGCGAACCAAAGTCAGCAATGAGATTCGAGAGATGACACGGTTAATGTAGCGAGTGGCTATTGAGTTGCCCATAATGTTTTCCTGCATTTCCTCAACTCCCTTCTTAGGACTACGATGCGAACGCCTATATCTGCATACGTGGCCTGACTCTGGCACCCGGACTTTCCAGTGCCCCTCTATGTGGGGAATTCAAGGAGTCAAGCCGTCAGACTTACGGTCCTAGTAACTTTAGATACTCCGCATGATCCTTGATTGCTTCCTTTCTCACCACCTTGACCGCCACCAACATACCGCCTCTCGCTTTCCAGCTCGCTTTCACGACATCGCTGTAGCCACCGCTTCCAATCGGCGAAGCTTGGGGGAAAAACTCGTATTCCTTCTTCTTGGATGAGGAGTGGGTGTTGACACCAGAGGCGTGGCTATTCGAGCTGTTCGAATGGTGTTGGGTAAAAAACGCGGTAAAGTGGTTGAAATGCTGCATGGGCGGAGGCGTTCCATGGGGGGAACCCCCGTCTCTAACGGGCGAGGCATTTCTGCTGTTTGAGGCGCTGCCCGGGTTGGAGCGAGTGTTCTGACGAGACAGCCGCCCGGGACGGAAATGATCAAAAATGGTCATGGCGGCGCGGGATGGTGAGATCTGCAGAAGTATGCCCAAGGGATTTCCTGCTCTGAATACAAATCTCTTGACACCCGATGCGAAACAAACCTGCTTCGGTGGCTGCTTCGCCGCTCGCTTGCCCCGGCGCGGCCCCACATTCAGATCTCCCGGAACGGCCGTTAGTCACGTGCAGTGGTGGTAATCCTCATGGTTGCCGTATCTATCTCCAAACTGATTACAAATACTCTTGGTCACTATGGTAAACTATGTCCCGTAGAATGGCTCCTCCTGTAAAAATCCGATCAAAGGATCCATCATGGCGGAGGTCGCCCCCCCACTTCCAAACAAGGCAAAATCTTCTATCCCTAGCGCTGACGATGTGGTGTTAGCCGCAGTGACCGTAGCGTGATGCGGCTGTTGCGAATCGGATGTCAACGGGAACCTTGGTTGCTGATGATGGGAATTCGGAGCGGCGTTCTGAAAGACAGGTTGCTGTAGCTGATGGAACGGCGAGCCAAGAGAAGGATCAAATCCTGTGTTCATCATACTACTCGCGGTGGAAGACGGCATGAAGGATGGAATCGCCGACGTTGTCTGATTGGACTGAGACGATGGGAACGCGTTCGATCGATAGCCAGCTCCAGACTGTGACGCAAGTCCCATTGCCTCTGAATGAGGATGAGCCGGACCGTTGCCGGGAAATGTACCGTCGAACGGTTCCGGCCACCAAAATGATCGCATGATACCCTCGATATCCACTTCCTCCGCGGGGACGCCAGCAGCGACAGCAGACGGATCCAACATCACCTCTTCAGGAATCTGATCGTGATTCGTTCCAATGTGGGTAGGCAGTGATACTTCATGGAGAAAAAGGGATCAACGAACGGTTCCAAACAAAGTGAACGACCATTGCATGGGTTACGTACCATCTGGAAGCTTCGCGTCCTTACTCTGCTGTGGCGTGTCAATCGACACATCCAACTTTTCCATCAATCCTGCAATGATGTTCTGAGCCTTTCTGCACCCGTGATTCACCTTGCCGGCTTCCACCAACGCATCCCAGCAAAGTTTCAAAGCCTTTGTCGCATCGCTCGAGTCCGCTCCGATTCCCGAGCTGGCACCCGGCACAGCAGCCTCAGCACCACGAACTTTGTTCATCATCGCGTTTTCCGCTGCAACCGCTCGCACGTGTATGGTACTCGCCACATAAGTAGCGTAGGAAATGAGATAGGGTGCACGACGGATTGTAAAGATTTGGCGGTACAAGCGAAGGCACTGTGTGAACGCTACTGCTGCAGCAACACAGGCGGACCAGCTGGCAGTCGTTGATGTCGAGTCGGAGAAGAACTCTTCGGTGGATTCTACAAATGGACGATGCAGGATGATGGTGCAGGTGTGATAAAGCGCACTACGGTATAACTATCTTGTGAGCCCGCATCAACCACGCGCGAATCGTGGAACGACTTACTGCAGCGAGAAAATCATGGGAGTAGGAATATGAACGGGCTCGCGAGGGTTAAAACACAAGTGAGGCTGCAAGCTTTGTTTCCAAGAACGCAATTCGCGATTGAGCTCGTCCCGCTTTGTCCTCCGAGCTTGCTTTGTGCGGCGAGTTGTTCCCGTATAAATTTCTCCAATGATATGTTCCTGTATGCACAAAGTCCCTCCATGTTAAGTCTCAACATGCCACAACACCCGGAGGAAGATTGACTTACAATGATGATAGAGAGTCTGCATAATGCCTGAAATGTTGAAACACTGTACGCCGTTGTGGTGATCGTCGTCTGGGCGCCTGGAAAAGCGTACGGCTGCCATTCCTCGAGCTCCTCGTAAAGATCTAAGAATTCAGGCATAACATGCAGAGTGTGTAGCGGAAGCGAATATGATCGTCCTCTGCGGAAAGACAATTCATCGGTCAAGGCGCAAACACGACTACCACTAACAACACGTACTGATAGAGAGATTGCAATTTGTCGATGACTAACAAATATAAATTAGTACGGAAATCGTTTTTGTGGTTCGCTCGTGCAGCTCACCATACGCTGCCCAAACGACCCTTCGATTTATCTCCCTTGTCTCAGTTGGCAAAGACTGGCTTCTCGCATCTTCTCTGTCAATACCTAACGATCCGATGGGTGGCCTGCTCAATATCCTTTCAGTCGCGTTTGTCGCGGTAACTTACCGAGTTCTGTAATCATCGCCAAAGCTGCATATGAGAGATTGTTTAGCCTCCGAATCCTGTGTGTCCATTATTTAGCCATAATCATCACCTACCGATCTTGAGATACAACATTGACCCATTGCCCGCGATCCCCTGAGCTCCAAGTGAGTTGGCTAATAGCAGTAACGCTTGTATTGTTGGCACGCTGGGTTCATGCAAGTCTTGTCCCAACAGTGCCTTCGCCCTGTCTAAGAACCCAAGACCCCCACGCAAATTAGGTAATTGCAGTTCCTGCCGATCAGAGTATTTGCTAACGCCGTAAAGAATCTGAAAGAGGATATAATCCTTCCGTCAATTAGCGCATGGTGTGCTTCTGTTGTTGCACACGACGTACCGCATTGAGGAGGAGTTTGCTAAAGTATGGCCCACCGGCGGACATGTCACGCATAAAAGCGGGTCGATATGTGATACAGAACGCGTGATGTTGCCTATTGAAATGCAGTTCGAGCAGATGCCGCACGAGATCCGAGGGCCAACCGTCATCTTCCAAAGATAGTCAGCCACAACCTATAAATGTCTGAATAGTGAACGCGCTCACAATCCAAGCTTCCGGTACTAAAGTCGATTCTTTCCCGATGCCGTGCCTGAGCAGCCCTCGCCATTAACTCATTCTGCCTGATTAAATCCTCAGCATTTATTTCCTCCATCTCACACCCGGAAACCGCTACGCCAGTCGGCATCGTTATTCTAGCGGCATTTGATTCCCTTCGTTGCCTAACCCCTCTCTCCACTTTTTCGAGATGAGAGCGTAAATGCGAATCGGAAGGTAACCGGAACTCTGGTTTTCCTTCTTGTTCCTGCTTGACGCCGTCGACCGGTCCCCCGCCCGAGCTGCCAGGACCTCCTTCAAGGAGCGGCGATCGGCCCCAGCTGCTGTTCGCTGGACCGCTGCCATTCGAGCGCGCTACATGAGGGACATCTGCTCCGTTGTCACGCTCTTCGATCCCAGAGACAGGGACGCAGGTGGCATCGAAAAAGGCGGATGTGGAGTAATGGGCTATTCCATGGCTGTCAAGAACCCCCGCGCATCATCCGATTAGAAAATGCCTGGGATAGTAGTGGTTGGCAGAGACTTACACGTCATCCGTTTCCGGCTCAGGAGACGCTCTTTCGCTGACTATATTCGTTTTAGAGCCCATATCTAGAGCCAGACGACTCGAGGTGTCTAGCGAAGCATCATCTGTAAAGGTAGCTGTAAGCTTTGAGAGTCCTAAGCCTTCCATGACTTGGGACGTACGATGCAGCGTCCCGGAGCTAAGTACTTGATGGATCGTCCCAGAGCTATTGACATCCTGAAAGCCCACTTTCGTCTTAGCCGAATCGGGACTTTGTCGAAGTTCACCGACTGACAATAACTTGTCGGAAGATGTATGGCCCTGCAACGACGGTCTCGTCGCATTCGGCAATGCAACATCTTCTCCCTTCGGCGTGATCGTCGGGTGCAGCGCTCGGATCGGAGAATATGGAGAGAGCGACAGAGAGACACCCTGTCGGGTAGATGACGTTTCCGCGGCGATGACTTGTTGCTTGACCGTAGTATCTTGCCCAGCAAGTTCGCTCTTACTTTCCAGGACCAGAGATTCTCGCTGTTTAGCTTGCAATAGCTGTCGAAGCTGGTTAACCTCATCTTGTAAGCCATGGATAACAGCATGCGTAGGTCTGGGGAATCGTGAAGAACACTATCAGGTTATCACATTTCGGGGAATTGCTGACGAAGCGCTGGGACTAACCTCGGTTTGGTTTGCCTTTCATAGTTGCACGCTTCCCCATGTTCGATACAGTTCGTACAAGAGGGACGAACGGTATCACATTTCATCTTGAATATTCTGTTCTTAGCATACATACATCTTATCCCCAGGCGAGCGGAAATGACTCACTTTGCGCCTTCGACAAAACTGGCACGCCGACGCATACTTCCTAACGGGTTTCCCCCCCTCTCGTCTCTGCCTGGCCGTCGACTTCCCGTTTTTTGGCTCTCCTGCAGTTGCTCGAGCATCGTCGAATTCCGTGGAACTGTCATCCGACCCTGATCCGCCATGAAAGCTATCACCGGGACGCTGGAACGCATTAGTTGAAGCTGATTTCGGCGCTATTTGTCCGGGACGATGTGCGGGACTTGTTCCGCCATTGATGGTTCTTGACGGCGGTGCATTCTCTCCGAGCTTGCGTTTCTTGCTGGAAGATGTGCGGGTGTTGGCTACTAGCTCTGGCCGCATATCTGAAGCGGAAGCCATGGCGTGCGTGATTTCGTCAAGCGGATTATGCTTCGCTAAGAGAGAGCACCTATTGAGCTGTCCTGCTGGACCGTCTCTACCATACCATGGACGATATACCGTGGTGAAGCTGCGCCAATTGTCGTTTGGTCGTTTGAGAGGCCTTGTTCTCTTGAACGCACCTTGTCGGCCGTGACAGCTATGAGTAGCCGGACAGCCGCGGCCTGGAAGGGCCCCGGGCGGATGCAAACTCGTCGCCCGCCATTGCCGATCTCTCCCGGTCGCGGTACCGTCCAGGCTGCTCATCTCCACTTGTTCTTCTAGCTGTTCTACTTGGATGGGTCGAACAACCGCAGCAAAACCAAGGCAGCTTGCAAGGATTCAATGCATGTTGCCCTGGCAGCGCGTTTGTCGATGCAGGTGCAGCACATTCGCATGTAGGCGAGTCAAGTTGCGCCTCGAGCTGGTGTCGGAACTTTCTTGCGTTGATGTTGGAAAAACACCCCAACGTGTGTTGATTCAGCAGTAATAGCGAAGCTGGTCCGAATACTCGGAATACTAGGTGCCAGGTAACTGATCCTGGTACAAAATCCTTGTACCTTCCTCATCCTAACGTTGTACTGTGGACAAGAAGACTAAGTCTCCAAGGTCCAGAAGAGCGGGCTGCAACATCCCGTTGGCTCTGCAAAATCTGACAAGGGAACATGTCCACTTCCCCTTGGCATCCTATCTCGTTGATATCGCGTGGCCTACTTGCGGGCCGACCGGTGTACGATGTCTGCATCGAATTCGGTGTACATCTTACCAATGAGCAGATACTTGTGCTTTTTATTCACAGCGCCATTCCGGTCTGACAAGGAAAAACATGAGCCAGTGGCGATACAGGACGATATAAATGGGCAGCAACAGGAAGCATGACGACCGCCAGGTTATATTATAATCGCATTATCATATCATTATATGGGTGTATTCATATCTCAAACTCCGCCAACAGGTTGGAGGACCTGTGGGTATACCCGTTGAATCTCCTGCAAACCCGAGAATGGATAAGAGAAAGCATCAGATAAAGACTTCTTCTGCAAGCGCAAGCCAAGGTGAAACAGACTTACCGCGAACAGCGCAGGGCTTCGTTCTTGAAGGATATACGGATCCTCTCCAAGTCCAACAAAGATGGTACTGACACCCGCATCCTAAGAACGCAAAATAACCGGCGATACATGAGCATTCCCATACCGAGTTTTCGGCGGAGTGCCGCAAATCCAACCACATCGAAAACATCGCTTACAATAGCACTGGAGACGGCCAGTCCGACATTGAGACCTATAAGCGCACCGAAAAGGATGACCGGTGCCGTGTAGCTGGTCATGGAACATAATGTCGGCGGTCAATATTCGAACTCAGCATAGTAGGGTGAAAAGAAGGCACTTACTCGCCATCAGCGTTATACGCCGGACTCGTATACCTCAACTACCGTCCCGTACCCATGCAACCAATCAGCCACAACCTTTGGAATTGCTTCGCAAGCGGAAAACGACATACGTAGAGGTAGGCGAAGAGCGCCGTTAACAGGCCCACAATGTAGGCGCCTGTTGTCAAGACGATCCCTACGAGCGAGTCATTGACGAGTGCATCGATCCCACGTTTTCGGAGCAGGGTCCACGTGTCTTTTGCGGCGGCGACCTAGGCATAAGGCGAGCAGAGGGGGAAGATAAGTGGGAAGCAGATATGATAACGGCAGGAGAGACGCACGTAGGGTTTACCGTAAAGAGCTATCTCGAGAAAATGTCAGTATTCATTCCGCTTTGGAAGATCGTTGTCGACATACCAATCTCGATACTATGATACGCATCGAAGGAGGAGGTCAATCAGTACCACTGCGCCTTTAATCGCAGAAAGAAACTTCAAATAATAGCGTACTAGGCGTATTCTACAAAAAACGCGTCAAGGTTATCAACACACGATAAAGTGCGTATCAAGGGTTGTTACTTACTGTTAAAGTATTGCACAGCCCAAGAAAGACAGCTGATACAGCACGTAGCGCAACACGCCAAGATAGTGCCGACGACTAGGTACACGAACAACCATCAGCTCCCTCTCCCTCTCGCTTTGTCTTTCGCTCGCTCGTGGGACTCACTATCGCCCTGATTCCTTTCATTCTGCGCAACAACCTGCATGATAGTTCTCAACAACTCCAGAATGGTCACGATCAGACTTCCCAACGCGATACTGCCTAGGGAACTAGTGGTTGCGCGGGTGAAACTCTTCAAGTTTGCTTTGGGAGGTACACCGCCTCCTCCGTTCGCTGTAGAATAGCGCGGACCGCTATAATACCAGCCACCGTAAACTCCGCCACTGAGGGTACAAAGTATCACGTTGGCGATCACTTGGGACACCCAGATGTACACAAAGGTGGCATAGAAAATCAGGCCGGCGACCTTTGAGCCTGAACACGAATTGGTGGCGCATGCTGAATGTGCGAACGGCAAAGGAAACATAAGGAAGAATGGTGAGACCAAGAGCGCAGAGAAAGGCGTGCGAGGGCGTACCTGGGCTTCCCGTGGTGTAAGTGACGTAAATAGCAATGCAGGTAAATGAATACCAAACGCTCCATGCGGTCTGCACGACAAGTCCGAGAACAGTGACGAAATACACGCTATACCAAGCAATATGGATTAGCCCCTATGCCGCGTTGTTGCGCTGTCTCCAAAGCGCGCAAGGCAAGCGAAAAGGACGGACCTGGGGTGGTGTTTACTGACGTCTACCGTGGTCTGGAACAGAATCCTCGCCAGCGGGATACTACACGCGCCGAGGGAACGGGGAAAGGGGAGGGTCATCAGCGCGTTGCCCAGGACAGGGAAGCAGACCAAGACGTACCGTTTCCGCATGAACCAATAGGAAAGAATGGAGATGAGTGCGATGACGAGGAAGATAATTGCACCGGACCAGTCTGCCATGCGGAGAGGTGAGCGGGGAGGGGCAAAGGAGGAAGTGTGAGTGTGGGACAGGTGCGTGACAGAGAGCGAGAGACGTACAATTCATGACAAAGTAGTCTTTTCCGAACAAAGAATACATAAACGTCAACATCGAGGGAGGGGGGATGCATTTCCCGTGACTTACAGACGCAGACGCCGATGTTGAATACGACAGAAAGGACGAGGGTGATCTGTTTACCGGACATATGGTATTAGTGAACTGTAGTATGAAGGATGGCAGGAGATGAGCCAGGGACGTGCCTCCATGATTATCTTGGTGAACGCTCTGACGATCTATGAGGCGGGGCTATCAGCGCTGGCGATAGGGGCCAGCATGGCGATGTACTCACCATCAGCCACACAAAAGCGAGTACTAGAGCTAGACCTGACGCCACGAGGAGCAGGTAGACGGTATGACTAACGATCCCCGCTCGTCAGCATTCCGCACCCATCAGCTTCCATCGGCACAGACCTACTAATCTAACGTCGCTGTGGATCCTCCAATATCTCCAAACCCACCTCCAGCACCATTATACTTGACAAACTGCCTGATCGTAAGCGCACTGAGGACGACAAAGCCGATAAAACACGCAACGAAGAAGATAGCAAAGATGGGGTCATTGAACCGCCTTTTCGGACGGAAACGTTGGCCGGTTTTTTCGTTGCCGTCGGAGACAGCGTATTGTCCTCCGTTAGCGGAGGCGTTGGGGTTGTAGTTATCGGGGGGAGGGACGGGATACTGCGCAGTAGGTTCAGCATACGGCGCGGTCGGGGGCATGGAGGGGGCAGCGTGCTGATACGGTGCCTGCGCACCGAATTGCGGCGGGGCGTAGCTGCCCTGCACCGCCTGTGGGTCGTAGTACTGCGCTGCGGACATCTCGAGGAACGCTGAATAAAAGCGATCTGCAACGGGAGGAGTTGATGTTCAAGCACTGTCCAGCTAAAATTCTCGATTTCTCGATGCGGGATGATTTGTTTGTTTGGGTGTTTCGGAAGTAGATGACGGAATGCGGATGCATATCTCCGGGTGCCGCTGAGTGCAGGTGCGCCCGCGGCTGATCAGAAACGTGCTTGATCGGAACAAGCCGAGTCTCCAGCGATGTTGAGCTGAAGGATGTTTCAAAATGGGCGCAACCAGCTAACCAGCTATCGCTCTTCTCGGGACTCCCAGCACAAGAACGGCAGCCCCGAACATGTCTCACCACTCCCCCCCGTTGCTTCCACTCAGTGCCCGCCTAGCAGAGACCGTCAAGCGCTTCTGGGACCTCGGGTTCACCGCGTTTGGAGGTGCGTTGACCGCTTTCCTGTGGTAGTGGCCCAGTAGGGTACTGAACGCTGACCGCCCTTCTCTCTCTAATCACCCCGCTATAGGACCGGGCGTTCATGTAGTTATTCTCCGGTAGGTGGTTTTGAGGCCTGTTTTTCCAGGCCGACAAAGGAACACATGGATGCACCGGAGCTACTCCATTCAAACGAAGCGAACAACTGAACCTTTTCCCTCTCCACCTCCACTCGCACATCGATTCCCGTCCCCGCAGGCGCCGTTTCGTGGAAAAACACGCATGGGTAGACACTACAACATTCAACGACCTCTTTGCGCTCGGCAACGCCCTCCCCGGGCCCGGTTCGACGCAGCTGGCATTCAGCATCGCGACCGTAAAAGGCGGGATGTTGTGTGGTCTCGTCGCGTTTCTCTTCTGGTCGTACGTCTTCCCGTTCTTTGACCTGCATGTGTTGACACATCGTGCTGCCACCCAATGAGGGCTGATCCCGCTCCCCTTTCCGGTACAGAATCCCAGGAGCAGCAGGAATGGCCGCCCTAGCCGCTGGCGTCCGCTCCTTCCCTGACAAACTACCTCCGATTGTCCTCGCGCTCCTTACAGGTCTCAACGCATCCGCCGTTGGCCTGATCGCCCTTGCTGCGTACCAGCTTGCGAATTCTGCCGTATCGGACGCAACGAGTCGGTTGGTGTTGGTTACCAGCGCGAGTTTTGGGATTTGTTATCATGCGCCCTGGGTGAGTCTGTGCCGTTCAACTCTTCAAGACGCTCTCGTATAACCTTTCCCCTCTTCCTCCTTCTCCGGCGGCTTTTCTCCTGGCTTGGTAGATGTACCCCGTGTTGGTAGCATCTGGAGGAATAGCAACACTCGTCTACGACATGCGGCATCGTTTGCTCCGTCCTATCCGACGACAGCGCGAACGCCGGCAGAGCCAACAAGCGACTCGCCATACCCCGAGATCGGTGGTCGCGTCCTCTACCCAGCAGGGCGAAGAGGTGGAGCTTGAGGTGATTCCAGTCACTACGACCCCGACCCCGATGACGGCGGCAACGACCGACGTTCAGGTTCGAGAAGAGCTCGTACCGCTCCCTCCGCTCGCAAAGACTCGCTCAACAGGAACTGATAGAGGAGGATGGGGTGATGATATCTTACAGAGTAATGGAAAGCGCGGGGAGGAGGAGGAGGATACCAAGCCTGATATCTATTCTGGGACGGCCATATCGTCGGACGCAACGGCAAACGTAGCCGAACAAGGAGGTCTACGACACCGGCACGTCTCCACATCAACTTCCACTGCCACTATCACAGCCCCTCCTGCTCCAGTCTCTACAGGGGACGAACGCCTTCGAACACCCTTGATGGTACCGTCCCCACGCTGGGCATATACTCTCGGCGCCACCTTCCTTCTCTCGATCATCATCCTCGTCACCCTTCGCGCTAAATACCCCGCGCCGCAGACCCCGCGGGCGTTTGATTTTTTCGTGAATATGGTGATTGCCGGCGTGATCATCTTCGGTGGAGGTCCGGTGGTGGTTCCCCTCTTGAGGGGTTACACCGTGGAGAATGGTAAGTCTCGCGCATGCGCCAAGCGAGCGAGCGAGCGGGATGTTGAACGATGCTTTTTCTGATAGGTTGGGAAAGTAGATTAGCGGAAACAGTACTTGGAAGCTCTTTACTAACCCGCTTCCCTTCACTAGGTTTCCTCCCGCGACTTTCTCCTCGGATTTGCCATCCTGCAAGCGTTCCCCGGGCCAAACTTCAACTTTGCAGCTTACCTCGGCGTCCTCTCCGTCCCTTCCGCACCCGTCCTCGGCGCCTTTCTCGGCTGGCTCGGCATTTTTACGCCAGGCATCCTGCTCAAACTCGCCTTGCTGCCGTTGTATGATAGTTGGAGACGGCTCGAGGTGGCTAAGAGCGTGTTGAGGGGGCTGAATGCTGCGGCGACTGGGTTGGTGTTTACAGCTGTGTGGCAATTGTTCCTCGGTACGTCCTTCACCTCCCTTCAGAGCATCATCCCCTTGTCGAGTGCTTACTTGGATTCTCTCTTGACAGTGGGGTACATTTACCAACCTGCAACCGGTGCAACCACATCCGTTGGCGCGTCTTCAACCACCGCCTCGGGCCCGTTGACAGCCGACCCGTGGTGGGGTGTAGTCGCCACTTGGTCATTCGTTCTCACACAATGGTTCAAGCTGCCGCCCGCTATAACGATTGCTTTAGGAGGTGCAGCGGGGTTGGCTTGGTTCGGTGTGGTGGGCGAGAGCGGCGTTACCGGGGTTTAACGGGCATGCTGGCCCCCAGGCCGGCCTGGAAGAGAGAGTCCTGATATTTCGAAGGAGCGACATGTTTGAGGCGCATCCGGTAGGGAGCGGTATTACTCTGAGTGACGGAACAACAGGATCAAGTCGTCACCTTGGTTAGACCGTATTTGTATTAAGGACACAAGTCCTTTCTGAACCAACTTTTATGCATTCAGCACCGACGCAAGCAAACCTACCTTTTTGTGCCTTGTACAGTCAACAATCATCGATACTCGAACGCTCTAGCTGGTTTAATCCACGACGAAGGTGCCTCTCAGCGAGCCTCGAAAGAGAAGGGATGCGGAGCTGTTACCAGAGAAATAGCCAGAGCGAGAAATGCATCTCTATCCCGAAATCATATCTCAACGCTATGTGACCGGGGCCCAAGAACACTGAAAGTCAATCATTCTTCTCGAAATGAAGCGCTTTATTTTCGAACCATCTGCACGTCGAGGGCGGACGAAAAGCTTATCAGGTTGCAGATCAGGGGTACGTTAGGTTTATGGAGCTTGGGTTGCCAGTCCTTTGACCGGATTTCAGGGAATAGCTCTAAAGTCATACTGGTGGTTCGGTAGTCAAGTTGTCAGCCTGATATCAGGCCTATAGAACAGGTCGGTACGCTGATGATATCGCGACTTGACTGCAAGACGCGTGTAGTTATCAGATAAGATCAAGCCACGCTGCTGCGTCACGGTGCACACAGCTCGATACGCGCCGGAATATCGATTACGGGAGCGCAGCTGGTCGCACTGACGTCAAGATGTTTTCTCATATTTCCTGGCTACAATGTTACTTGGAAGAGATCAAAGGGAACGCGTTTTCGCGTCACCAGTAGGAAGTTAATCGAGGATGAATGTGAGAAAACTGCGGGAAGAGGCGAAGGGGCTGGAGGAGACTTGAACATGTCAAGAGTGACAGGGTGTAGCAAGACAACTGGCAAGACTGGCGAGTTGCAGAGGAGAGAACGCTGGAGGGAATGTACACGTCATTCTCACGGCTGTGATGGCGAAACACGCTCATTTTGGCCTCGGTGTGCCGCACTATAGCCAAATGTGACGCTCATTAGGCTCCCATTTCGCCCTCCAAGACAAATGCCACGGCGGCTGCAGCGAGAAGGCTGACCGAATCGCGCGCGCCGTTAGCATTCTGGTCACGTGACAGCTGGCTGGTTTGATCATCACTCTCCTCCCTCGTCAGGACGCGATGGCACATTGCAACGCGTTTTCCTGCTACACGTCCTGGCACCTGCCATCCCCCCGGCAGTCCGATATATAAGGCCCGACCTCATCGAGCTTCCCTCTTCGAGTCAAGATCGCACTCCCGTCGTCCGTTACCCGTTCCTTCCCTGTCTTGCAACTCGTCTACACCATGTCTGTCGAATTCGAAACCCCCTCCAAGCCCCTGGCCAACTCGCTGTCCACTATCGGCCTCGCTTCCCCTGAAAGCAAGACCTCGTCTGCCAACTTGGCATCCAAGCTCGCTGCCGCAGCTGCACGGGATACCTCGAAGCCGGTCGCCACGAAGCAGTCCGAAGCCGATGCGGCCGAGGTCGTTGTTGCTGACCTGGAGAAAATCCAGGCTGAGCCTTTGGAAGAGTACCGAACCAAGTTTGTCGGTGAAGTTGACCTCCCTGAAAGCGAGGAACCGCTATTGAAGGAGTCCAAGAGTCGGTTCGTTCTCTTTCCCATCAAGTACCGAGAGGTAAGTCATACTTGATGTACATACTAGTGATGCAGGCAGCTAACTCGATATCACCTCACAACAGATCTGGCAAATGTACAAGAAGGCCGAGTCCTCGTTCTGGACGGCTGAAGAGATCAACCTCGCCATGGACTTGCACGATTGGGAGAACAAGATGACCGACAACGAAAAGTACTTTATCGAGCACGTCCTTGCTTTCTTCGCTGCCGTGAGTATTTGCCCGTCTTCCACTCAATCATCTTACTTATCCTATTCACCCTCCAGTCTGATGGTATCGTCAACGAGAACCTGGTCGAGCGATTCTCCTCCGAGGTGCAATGCGCCGAAGCCAAGTTCTTTTATGGTTTCCAAATCATGATGGAAAATATTCATTCAGAGACCTACTCGCTCCTCATTGACACCTACATCAAGGACCCTGCCAGGCGTCAATACTTGTTCGATGCTATTGAGACCAGTGAGTTTCGTGTGCATGTGGAGAGGACTAGAATACCCCACTGACCCCGCCGAGTGCATCTTTTCAGTTCCATGCATCGCCAAAAAGGCCAACTGGGCACTGAAGTGGATCTCCGACACCCGATCGACATTTGCTGAACGATTGATCGCATTTGCTGCCGTCGAGGGTATCTTCTTCTCTGGTTCATTCGTACGTCTTTGGTTTCGCGGGGGCTATGCGATGCTTGACGTGATGACTGACTTCTAGTTACCTTGTATAGGCATCTATCTTCTGGCTGAAGAAGCGAGGTCTCATGCCTGGATTGACCTTTTCAAACGAATTGATCTCTCGAGACGAAGGTCTGCATACCGACTTTGCCTGCCTGCTCTTTACCCACCTGAAGCGACGACCTCACCCTGAAACCGTGGAGAAGATTATCCGAGAAGCCGTCGACCTGGAATGCGAGTTCCTGACAGACGCCTTGCCATGCTCGTTGATTGGCATGAACGAAAAGCTCATGTGCCAGTACATTCGATTCGTCGCCGATCGATTGCTCGTCGCACTTGGAAACGAAAAGGTGTACAACGACGCCAATCCGTTCGACTTTATGGAGAACATTTCGCTGCAGGGCAAGGCCAACTTCTTCGAGTCCCGTGTGTCGGCCTACTCGAAATCGAGCGTCAACCAGAGTATCAACAGCGATCATTCCGCCGTCAAGAAGGGTTTCACACTCGACGAAGACTTTTAAAGTAGTTGTTGGCGATTATCCACCTTATACGATAGCCAATCGACTGGAGGGCGCCTTTGTTGCGTCTGACCGACGACGACCGACCGACATACCCATACGACATGCATGGCACCGCATTCATAATTCATTTTGGTTCTCTGGATTCTTCACCCTTTACGACCGGTTGTGACATCTATCCCCTCGAGTAGGGCACTTTCTTGTATCATTATGTAGTAGTACACTAGCGTAGCATGCGTGCATCATGATGCACCATTATTGTATTGATAGTTTAGCAGGGCGCAGGCGCTGTCTTGTCCGTACCACTCAATAGAGAATGAATAAATGAATGAATGAATGAATGGATCAGTCGAGGCATACGCCCGATGCGCGTGTGGATACGGCAAACAAGATGTCAGCAGGACGGACAGACCGTACGTCGCGACGGAGATGACGCACGTCGTGGGGATGCGGCCTTCCGCTGTCCGGGGTGGCGCGCGGTGATTGGCTGTCCGGCGCGACTGGAATAAGCGGACGGGACACGGAAAAGAGGCCGGCGAGGATGACGGTAGCGCCGGTCCAACTTTTCCTGGCACTTTATCTATCGCGGTGCATCGTGTTGCGGCCTCTCCTCCTCTCCCCGACACTACCACCGTCGTCGCTCCATTGTGCATCATGTTCGCTCTCCGAAACGCTGTCCGAGGCCAAGTGAGCCGACCGTAAACATGCATAGAGGGGCCCGTCTGATGTTTCCCGCTCCAACAGACCTCCAACCTCGCCCGACGAGGCTACGCTTCTGCCGCCAAGGCTCAGACCTTGAAGGAGAGGCTGTCCGAACTTATCCCCAAGGAAATCGAGAATGTGCGTAGTCTTGTCCCCTGGCTGGACGTGGTTGGGTGTGCTGACGTGTGGACCCGCTTACGTTTTCGTAACAGGTCAAGGCCATCCGAAAGGAACATGGCAACAAGGTCTTGGGCGAAGTCACCGTTGACATGGCGTGAGTCTCATATAGACTGTGCTTGGCGGAAACCCCAGTGCTGACGCGATCGATTACAGCTACGGTGGTATGCGAGGTATCAAGGGCATGATCTGGGAGGCTTCCGTCCTCGATGCCGGTATGTGATCCACGGCCTCTGTGCATTACTTTCCACGCTAATCTCCCTCCTCTCCCACTTGGCGTGCGGCAGACGAGGGTATTCGATTCCGAGGCTTGACCATCCCCGAATGCCAAAAGTTGTTGCCGGCCGCTGAAGGTGGTTCCGAACCCTTGCCCGAATCCTTGTTCTGGTTGTTGGTCACTGGTGAAGTCCCCACTCCGGAACAAGTCAAGGGTCTGTCCGCCGAATGGGCCGCCCGAGGTCAATTGCCCAAGTTTGTCGAGGACTTGATCGACCGATGCCCCAACACCTTGCACCCCATGTCGCAGTTCTCGCTCGCCGTCACTGCGCTCAACCACGACTCTTCGTTCGCCAAGGCGTACGCCGAGGGTACCCCGAAGAAGGACTACTGGAAGCCCATCTACGAGGACTCTATGGACTTGATCGCCAAGCTCCCCGCGATCGCCGGTCGAATCTTCCAAAACGTTTACGGAAACGGTAAAGTCGCCGCCATTGACCCGTCCAAGGACTACTCGTGGAACTTGTCCAACATGCTCGGCTACGGCGACAATGCCGGATTCGTCGAGTTGATGCGATTGTACTTGACCATCCACTCTGACCACGAAGGTGGAAACGTCTCGGCGCACACCTCGCACTTGGTCGGCTCCGCCTTGTCCGACCCCTTCTTGTCCTACTCTGCCGCTTTGAACGGTTTGGCTGGACCCTTGCACGGTTTGGCCAACCAGGAAGTCTTGCGAGCCATCTACAAGATGCGAGATGCCGTCGGTGAGAACCCGTCGGACGAGCAAATCAAGGAATACGTCTGGAACTACTTGAAGACCGGTGTCTGGCCCGGCTTTGGTCACGCCGTCTTGCGAAAGACTGACCCGCGATACACGGCCCAGCGAGAATTCGGTCTCAAGCACACCCCGAACGACCCCATGTTCAAGCTCGTCGAACAAATCTACCACATTGTCCCCGACATCTTGTTGCAGGCCGGTAAGGCCAAGAACCCGTGGCCCAACGTAGACGCCCACTCCGGGCAGCTGTTGACCGCGTTCGGATTCACCCAGCAAAACTACTACACCGTCTTGTTCGGTGTTTCCCGAGCGTTGGGTTGCATGTCCCAGTTGATCTGGTCGCGAGCGTTGGGTTTGCCCTTGGAACGACCCAAGTCGTTCTCGTCTGAAAAGATCAAGGAAATCTGCTCCAAGATGTAAGGCAGTCGAGCCTGTGCACCCCGTCATCAAGAGTCTACTAGAATGTAGTCGCGTTCGTTCCAACAGTTGTTTGAAGGTATAAAATGTTTAAGTAACATGCTATTGGTGTGGTTTTCTTTACTACAGCACGTGGAGAGGCGCCCGTGCAGTTGAGGCGCCCTTGCAGATCTTTGAGCCCTGTCTTTTCTTGCTCTCTACGAAAGGGGCACTTGTTTGTTTCCTTTATATCCATGGTATCGCCTTTACCCCGGCGCTCTGCACGTATCCATTTTCCTTTCAACTCTCGTTCCACCCGGATCGTAACCACCACCACCGCAACCCCATCTTTGCCACCCTATCTGGCCGGCACGGTAACCTGACCCATGAGTGCCTCGTCGCCATTGAATCGAAACGAATCAAGTCGACTCCACTCGACGCGACTCGATCGGCGCTTCATAAAGCCGAAGCAACCTCGCCCTGTTGCCCTTCCCTGCCCACAAACCTCCCAACCCACCAGGCCCATGCATCGAACATCCTCCGCTCCTCTCATCGCCTGTATCCCTGCCCACCTGCCTGCCTGCCTGCCTGCCTGTGTGTAGGAGAGGACGTCGTCCACGAGGCACTATCCCGCCATGCCACGCCACGCCATGCCATGCCGTAGTGTGGTGTGGAATAATGGGAAGGGCATTAGGTTCCATGCGTCGCGCGTATATTGCGCAACACACTGAGGGAACAAAGGAGGGGAGGAAGGGACAGCAAGTATCTCTCTTTCGACTCGATGTAGGGCTCGCCGCAGGGACGCTATAGCCACGCGATCTCGTCTCGTCTTGTCTCGTCTCGTACTAGTGAGGTCAGGCCCCGCGCAAGAGGTCTGATCCGTCATGATGACGACGAGTCCCCGCGCCTCTTGACGAGTACATGTTCAGGTATACGTGAATTTCATTGTGCGTCATGAGTGAGCGGCAGAGTGAGCAAGAGAAGTAACGAGGTATCGCCCGCACGTCCGCTCGCATTGGGCAAGTGATGTAGTGGCAAATTGAAGCAAATTCTAAGCATTGGTTTCTATTTTCTACAACGGCTGGCTATGGCGCACAGCGTTCGTGTGGGCAAAGTCGCTGAACTTGACCATGCTGGGCCTTGAGTGGCGGAATCTTGGAGAAAGGGAGGAAAGACGACGGAGGTGCGCTTGCGTTACTTAGGCAGTCTTGCCCTTGATGGGCTCCCCCTTCATCTCCTTTCCGGCATCCCAAGCCTTATCAGACACCTTCTGCCCAGTTCCGCCGATAGCGCCGTCCTTCTCGAACGCCTGGCCAACGGTGCCGCCCTGCTTGGCGGAGAAGGTGCCGCCGACTACGATGCAAGGCGCCGTACGGAGGTGTTACCACAGGGGGGAAGAAAAGGCGAGAGAGAGGGGGGAGACGTACCCTGTTCGCCGACTTGACCGACTTCACCGTCCGCTCGGAACTTGGAGCCTACGGCGCCCCCGTCGGCGCTGAACGACTGAGCGACCTTCTTCACTGTCTCTCCGACCTTTTCAGCGACGGCTGTGCGCGGGAAGGGAGGGTCAGCGGGTGAGGTAACGGAGAGGAGACGGAGAGGCGGGGCGGCTCACTCTTGTCTGCGTACCCTCGGGCTGCGAGAGGTCGTGCGATTCGGGCAACGTGGACGGATGATCGGAAGAACATTGTGTGGATGTATGTGTGCTGGTGTGTTTGTGGGTGTTGGTGGCGAGAGAAGAGAAGGGGGAATGGCCCTAGCTTCCTGCCCGAGTTATATACACGCCGCCCGACACCCACCTGCATCCGCATGACGGCATCGCACGGCTGCCCTGCTCCGATGGGAATCGTCCAAATCGAGGGAAAGCGCATGATATCATCGAACGCCGCTTAGTCAGCGCGGGGCACCGGGCGCGATCCCCCGGAGTGTTCCGGACAGGGACGCGGTTTTTCCAGTTTGCATCCGACCGCGGGCTGAGAGCATGGTCTTAACGGTCGACCTTTCCGTGTGTCTCGCCACCGTGCGCGCGCAAAACCTCGCCCAGCCCTCCTCACGCAGCATGTTTACCCCGCTTCGCATCCCTCTCCGCCCGCTCGCGGTCCAGCGCACGTTCCACTCCTCCTCCCGCGCGCACCGCGTGCCCCTCCCGCCGCCCATCTCCCGCCCCGGACCGCCGCAGCTCCCGCGTGCGGAGCAGGAAGAGTTCGAGGCGCTCGTTCGTGCCGTGGAGGCTGGTCAATCGGGGTCCCAGAGCTCCGCCGACGTCAAGGAAGCACTCAAAGCCGCCGCCGCCGCTGACGCTTCGAATATTCAGCAGCAGCCGCAAACAGCCGCTCAGCAGCAGCACCCCGATCTTAGGAAACAAGCGCCGCCGCAGTTTGAGGGCGATGTGAACCCGTTCACGGGGGAGATAGGCGGGCCGAAGCGCGATCCGTTTGTGGCTGGGGAGGGGGACTGGCAGTATAGTGGAAGAGTGACCGTGAGTTTCCCGTGTCTTTTGCGAGAGGGAGAGGTGGGGGTTTGCGAGTGTCGTGTTGTGTTGCAGTGCAGTGCGGTGCAGAATTTGTTGGCTGTAGCTGATACCTTTGTTTGCCGCTGCTAGGACTTTTAACGTCTGGTCTCAATCCAGTCAAGTGGAGTGAATGTACCGAAACGAAAAAACAGGTTGTACTACGAGGGAATTATTCTTCACACCGCGTAATCTTACGCCACACTGCATCACACATCATATCTACCTACCCATCTATCGCCGCCTGGATCCATCACCGCCTTCACCACCCCGCACAGATCCTGCATCTCTTCGAGCCGAGCCGAACCGAGCCGAGCCGAGCCGAGCCTTTGCGACGAGGTCAGACGAAGCGCGGCACTCCTTTATTGGCCGAACACTCCTCCTTTCCCGGGGGGTAATCATACCACTCCTGCAACTCACCCGCCTATCACGCGCGGGCGGCGGGGACGGAGCCTCCTCGTCTGGCCAGGATCGTGCACAGGCAGGGAACAACGAACGACGGTGTTGGTTTATCCCGTTCTTCCGTCGGCCCCCTCCCCCGCGCGGCCCCTGCTTGAACATCTATACCATATCATTCCACCGTGCCTCGCGGCGGGACATGCCGTTATGATCGTACCGCCTTTTCCTTCTTTCTCCCTGCCTGCCTGCCTGCCTGACTGTGCGCGCTGCCTTACCTTGCCTTGCCCCGCCGCCGTACGAGTCCGCTCGAGAAGGATCCGAGGCGATAGGCGGAGGTTCGTCGTTCGTTCATTCGGACGGACGGCTCTGTGGATGGTCGAGGAGGTGATGGCGAAGGAAGGAAGGATGGTATCTTGAGGACAACTGAGGTAAGGTACGGTATGATAGGATAGGGTAGGATACGACCCCTTTCCCGTTCACCTTGTATGAGTATTGTGTGCAGCCTGGGCGGGATCTTATGGAGAATCAAGATGGCTGTAGGTTGTGTCATGCGTCCGTTTGTGTGTTGCATTGTATGGCTCATGTGTTACCTGGTATGTTATACACGAGAGGCATGGGGGTATACCGTCTGTTCTGGTTTCTAGCTATCGTTCCTTAGCCAGGACCACCCGCTGGTTGGTTGCCGTTGCTAGTCGTAAATACCAAGCCAGGGGGGTCTCGCAGACGTCGATACAGAGGGACAAGGTACACGAGGGCTAACTAATGTACGCGCGCGGGCGCGCCCCCGGCTGAGATCTAGAACAAGCCAAGACGAAAACGAAAGGTCGTTCGGACCCGTAAATGAGGACTGATGGGAGCCGTGAACCGAGCGAGACTCCAGCGCTGCACCGTCCATCTATCCACACATATACATCTGGGAATACATACAGTTCGTCGTTGCATCCCTTCGTATCGTTATGCTCCTCTGGCCACCAGAGAGCAATCGCGGGGCTTCCCGCGCTGGCTCTGAGGGGAGCTACAGAAGGTGCACATACATGGACAATACATAGGGTGTTGGACGAATGGAGGACTTCTCTTCCTTATTGTTCTGTAGGGTCTCTTGGTAGCTCTCGTGGTGCTAGATGGCCAGCTGGTAGATAGATCTAGGGTCCGGAAGTTCTTAGGAGTTAGGGGTTCGGAATTCGGAAGCAAATCCGGCAGAGCATCTCTGGGCGCATTTTTCGGCCTATTCAGCCTTATTCGGCCAAACCACGACCCGGAAGAGGTTACCGCAGATGGGGGTAAATGCTGTAGTGGTGGTTGGCGCAAGGTGTTGATGCTGTGTCGCTGCTAATGTGCAATACTGGCAGTCCTGAACCCTCTTCCGTTCAGGTCGTGATCGCTTGACGGACTGATTGATCGGCTTCATTTTCCCGTCCGGGATTTATGGAACAAGGTGGGATCGACCTGCACCCGGGCGTAAAAAAGCGCAAAACTTGGCCGGCAAGGTAGCTCGCTCGGGCGTTCCAGTGCATGCGCCTCCATAGTTGAATACAGGCGTTCAACAACCACACGATCATCTTTGTATTCTTCGTCCTAGACCGAGACTCGGTATACCGCCGCGAAGAAGGGCACACGACGGCTAGAGAAAGCGACGAGGTGCCAAGTCTGAATAGCGCCACGCCGCCACGCCGACGACGACACATCACACAGCTGGACTGGGTGGTCAACGCACAGATTCTTCGCGCTCGGAGTACCTACCCGCCATATTGGCGTTGTCCTCGGGCTGGTTACGTTGTGTAGTGGGCAGGATCACAGGAGTAGGCAAGCGGTAACGGCAGTTCAGACAGTACACGCAGGCGGGGATTTTCAACCTTCGTGTGAGTTTACCCAAATATACCTTGTGTCCACTTTCTCTTCCTTCTTCTTCGTCCTCGTCCGCATTCCTGCTGCTTTGGCGCTCTCCGTCCGTTATTTTTTGGCTCTCCTCTTGTGTTCTTGGTCAACGTATACCTTGTTCCTGAAAACTACTTCGATGGAGTAGGAGGACAGCAAGAAGAGCTGGGCAATAGAGAGATGTGTAGGAGGATTCCCTGAGTTACTGCTCAGAATGGTATAGGTTTTGGGACATTCATTCAGAACGCCACTCCTATGCAGTTACGCGGGGGCGTCCTTCTCTAATCCGCGTGCCTTCCCGTGCATTCTCGCTGATCCACCTCGAACTTCACTTTCCTTGCTTGATTCTGTTGAACTCCGTCCGTCATCCACCCACGCTTTGGGAAATCTCCCGGTCGTCTACCAAATATACCGGCTCCATTACGCCCCGCTCTATCACTTCATCTCTAAATCTATTGGGCTGCTGACGAACCTGGCTACCAAAGACGAAACACTGGTGTTGCAATCACAAAGTTTCCAAGGCCATTCATCATACCCACGACCTTATATATCAAGCTCAAGGGCTCCCGATCTCCTTGCGTAGGAAAGCAATCGAAAGATACCGCAGTGGCGTGCGGTAAGATACCGGTATTTACACTGTTACCCGCGTACAAGGCCGACACTGGGGAGTGCAGAGGCTTAGGTAGGCGAATAGCAAGATCGAGGAGCTAAGCATGACGATGCAGGTGGATGCGAAACCTGACTCGGAGAAGAGGATGGACTCGCGCGCCGCAATACATGGAAGCACAACGGCGTCGGAACATCCTTCGTCAAAATTTGGACTCAACAAGCCAAGCGGAGAAACCGGCTCCCTTACTCACCAACGCGGCGAGCCGACGTTGTCACCAAGAGGCTCGAGGATGTCGGTCTCTCAGCTGCCCCTAGAAGGAAGCGTCTTGGGCAAGCGAAGAGCGTCGCTCATGGAGGAACCGAGGTTTCCCTCGCACGAGGATACCAGGTTGGCTACTGCTTTGCTACCTCAAGCTGGCGGCCACACTGTCGGAAGTGTCAGCAGCAGACGACAAACGACGGCAATGATGGAAATTTCCTCGGCGTTTCGTCGAGAGTCGATGATATCGCCCGCAGATGTCGTAACTCCGCATACGCAATTAGCCTCGACGTCTTCATCGCCCCCATACCCCTTATCGTCTTTGGGCCTATCAGACGCGTCGCACGCACACAGTACGACGGTGTCGCCCACGAATCGTAAAACTCGGCCGCAGCGCTTGAGCGTCTCCGTTCAAAAAGCAAAAGAGGACACCCATGGGGCAGTGGTCGAGCTGGAAAATCAGCAGTACAGTGAAACCGACGAGTCCCGCCCGAGCCTACCGGGTTTCAAAAGCCTTTTTGGAATGAACGATCAAGGTTGGTTATCCCATTCGAAGGTGCATGATGATTGGGGAAAGCTAACGTACGTAACATTCGCTCCTTTTCAGAGGAACGACCCATCATCTCCCGTAACAACAGCTCTTCCGGCTTTCCCGATTTGCAAACCTTGAAAGGACCATTGTCATTGGCGCTGGGCGGATATGGTGGCACAGCACGCAACTCGAACGATTCGGGAACCACTTCCTTATGGAGCTCCTCTCGCTCGTCCTTTGGCGCTCGAGAGTCGATATCGACCTCGTTCACCGCTTCCTCGTCGTCCGCAGCGGCGCTTACGCCGTCATCAGCTACCTCATTCTTGACTATGCCGCCGCTCAAGCCACAGTCACCAGGATCTGCCGGATCTGTGCTACCTGCTCAGCAGCGCTACCACCAAAATGGCTGGCCAAATGCTCACCGAATGTCCATGCCAGAAAGTGGAATGGAGCAAGATCCAGCGGACAGCAGGAATACCGGCCATACCAGTGGCTTGCTTCTGCATGATCTCGCCAAACGACCCTCGTACGCCAATTTTGGAGCCGAAATTGAGAAACAACGCGCAGAGATCCAGAGACAGCGATCGATGGCCGAGGCGGAGGCAGCCTGGAGACGGCAGAGTGACAATGTGGCAATTCTCTCGGCTGAGAGGAAACGATTACTGGGAAGCAGTCCGCGACCGTTGCCACCTCGTGAATTACAAGGGGGACCGGTAGCTCCTGTTGATTCGTCATACTCGGATGAAGCGATACGGGCAGCGAGAACAAGGCTGCTGAGATACGAGAGCTACCCTTTTGGTTCCAAAGATATACAAGTCGACATTCAACCTTCTGTAAATTCGGCAAACGCAATTGACGCTCATCGTCGACAATCAATGTTTCCTCATCATATGAACCATGCGGCAGGGCATCCGAGTATCATCAACCTCGACGACTCTCCAGAGCCTGTTAAACGGTTTTCAGAAACCGCTAGCCCTGGTTGGCAAGAGCCTTTTGAACAGCAACACCGACTGTCCACAAGTTCACAGAGGGATATGCAGTTTGAGGAAATCATGCGCAAAGCTTCGGTCGATTTGGCGAAACGATCGGCTACATCAAGCTCGACCGGTACGCCCATCATGGCCGCTAGGACGCTGATACTGCCCAGTATTCCATCGGAACCGACGGCGAGGGTGGCGTCGCCTAGGACAACGCTCCTGCACAATAGGGTCTTCGACGCTGCAGAAACAGCGAATCTTAGGGAGAGGGAGGAAAGGCAGCAGAATACTGGACAAAAGTCCACGGCGCCAACGAGTGCAGCCGTATCTTGCTCTGTTACGCCTCGAAGAGTCCCCAGCCCTTTACCTTCCCGAAGTGTTGCCCTTCCTTCGCCATCATCACTAGGTCATTCACTCGATCAGCGACTGCTATCCCAATCGCAGCAGGCCCTACAGGGGACACAAATTCACTCGGTAGATGCTGACGAATATCGTCGTAGCAACTTTCAAGTTCAGACAGATACATTACGTTCAGGAACTCTAGGGAGAGCACACCCACGTCACTCCGATACCATGGATGTTGATCAACAGCAGATGAAACGACTGCAGCGTAGTCCTCGGAACACGACTGAACAATCATCCACGCCGTATGCGGGAATGTCGACGGGGGTGGACAAGTCATACGACTTGCCTCGTTCTATCCATCGTGCTCACAACGATAACTTCCGGTCAGGGGAGGACTCACGAACAGAATCATTGGTCCATCTCTCAGCCGGAAATGTGGATACCGTCGTACCCTACTACGACAACCCGGAACCGCCACCTGTCCCTGGGCCGAATAATAAGTTGGAGTTCCCTTCGGTATTGAGAAAGAACTATCAATCTGAGAATAGCAGTAGCGGTCCATCACTTGGAAGTCCCTCAAATATATCTGCACAAAGTTCGACGCCCTATGTGGTCCAGCATCAACCAGGATACCACCCTCATCAACAGCAAGGTGATTCAGCTGCCGCTCACAATCTGTATGGCTCATGGCATCCGGAAAGTCGTATGAATACATACACGTCTTTGCCTCCAGGTCCAGTCCGGACGATGACAGCCCCAACAATGGTTAACGCCGGCTCCACCTTGCCGGGTCCAAGATACACATGCGAGTACTGTGGCAAAAGCTTTAGTCGGCCGAGCAGCCTGAAGATCCATATCTATAGCCGTGAGTGATTGTCACTGTAACGTCTTTTGTTTTCAACGCCGAAACTGAGCCTTTTGTCCTATTAGATACCGGTGAGAAACCTTACAAGTGTACTTGGCCGAATTGTACACGATCCTTTTCGGTGCAATCCAACTTGAAACGTCATGCGAAAGTGCACCTCGAGAACAGTGGACATCAGGCTACCTCAAGTGGGAACAGTAATCTCAACACAGAAACAGATCCGGGCAATGTGGCGCCCGCGCTTCTTGTGGGAACGCAAGGTAGAAGCACCCCTGGCGGACTATCCTCCAATTATTCTACCGGCTTCCTGACACCCCAGACTGCCCAACCTTTGCCAACAAACTCCAAAACCGACGGTTATTTCGACCTCAGACATATACACGCAAGACAGCCGGGTTCTCACTCGCCATCGGCCACCGGACGTTTCAAGGCTCACCTCGGACCCTCACGTCCCACAACACCATCAGAGATGCAGGGATACCTAGGATCGCCATCAAATCCCAAGCTACCCGCGTCAATAGGGAACACGGGACCTCCTCGTGGCCCGTCGCATTTGCAATATTCTTCCCGGGGCAACTCTTCTGGTAGGCGTGTCTCCGGTAGCAGCGTTTACGAAGACCATGATCAGATGGAGGAAGACGAGTTGGCCGAGTAGAATATGATCCCTAGGGGTTTCCGCCGTAGGGAATTGCAACCCGTACTTGGCGCAAAATACCGCAATGGTCTTGGCTACTACTTGCGAAGGCAAACGGGAACTGTATCAGTCCATTCAAAGAAGGATATTTCTAATCTTTAAAGACAGCCTTTATGAGCAATTAACCATATATAATGCATGTAACCATCTTTGGTCTGTCCAGCCAGCTATGAACATGGTTCGTTGAATACACATCACCGAACCTTTTGAACGATGGAAAGGCTTCAAGTCGACGGCTGCCTTGCCTTCAACTCAATTGCCCCGGCGCGAATGATTTCACAATGGACACTCCGTACCGGCTCACCTGGCATCTAGGACACGCTACGCGACACCCGTCCACAGCGTTCCTCCGACCTAGAACGCTTTCCGAAGCATTTATGATCGTATATCAACCGTACGATCAATACCCTGAATAACCATAGAGCTGGATTGCTGTGATTTTTGAGCGGCTTTCTCTGCTTGAACCGAAAAAGAGGCCCAGTGGTCAAGGAACTTGGTGAGCGATATCGCCCCCACTGCCACAAATCCCCCACTGATGGACGGTCGGTGATGTTCGTGATTAATAGCGGCAAGATAGAAGCAAATTCTTTCGCTGTCGTTGTTCGTGTAGGTACCGTCTTCCTCAAGATTCCGACCGCGACGACGACGAAGCTCACCTTGTTTGTAGTTTAAATTAAAAAATCGAACGTACCGTCTTCTCCATTGCGATTCACCCGTCATCTGCTTGATGTTGAGGTCCGCACCGACGATTGCACAAACCTTACTCTAGCACAAGGTTTGCATGGATCGTCCCTTTGTCCATCCCTTGCAACGAACATGGAATATCGTAAACGCCTTTTTCACATTATTGCTGTCATACCTTCGCCGGGTTGCCGTGTAGTAATAGTTTTATGAAGGACCCAGTTCATCCCAGTTCATTAGCGTTTGATTTCATGTCAGTGAATACGTCAGCTAAATGATTGATTTTCTGCCGCTTTCTACTTCTCAGAGGTTCACCGAAGGCTAATACCACTCCATATATAGAATGCAGACCTCGCCGATAACAGTTTCACGTTTTTTCACTTTTACGAAAGGAAAGCGCTTTGGGGCTTTACGAGTAGCTCCTGGCCTACGGCTCCTTCCTACGGTGGCTATTATTTGTCACGTAACAGCCTACCTTTTCCTTATCAAATTAATGAGGGATCGGCCCGGGAGGTAACAACAGTAAGGGATGGTAACAAAAGAGTGTACTGTGTTTCATTCTTTCAGCGTCTGGTCATCCTTTTGGAAAAAAACGGAGAAGGGGCTTTGGCCTGAGGGGATACGTACAGGCATATTATGCGCGAGGGGAGGGGAGAACAGCTCAAGCATGTCGAATTTGATCCTATAAATCAAGGATCACCCTCAGATTTTGCGAACAAGTCATCACCACCCTCTCATCGAAGCGTGAGGACCTGAGTAGTAACTCAACAGCAGTACGTTCGGAGCCGATTAATTTGCGCAACTCTCTGTTTTGCGAACAAGCGCATCATAACCTTTAACTGACTTGATCATCCTGGCTGTAATTGACCAGGTTTAGAGAAAGGGTGTCACAACTGGCATGACAAGCAACAAAAAGGATCAGGGAAACTTCACCCTGATGACGCCGTGGCTCAAGCCTTCTTCCACTGATGTCTTGTCGAGGAAGTCTCAATCGACCGGTGGTGGAAGATCGAACCACCAATATGTAACTCGTACAGCAGAAGATTACGACGAGCAAGATCGCATAGTTACTGTAGAAAAAGAAGGGCTCGGTTTCAGACGGATTACCCGGTCGTCCACACGCAGTCTTCCTCCCAGCTCCCTTGACTCCTTTCAAGACAGACCTTCCAGAACACGAAAGAGTAGCTCGTCTGGAGGGAGAGAAGATAACGAACATTATACCGAAGGAACGGAACGAGTCATAGGTGAAGAGCCTGGAAAACTCAAGGCAGGTTCGGCAGATCAAACCCGACCGAGTCCGACTTCGAGTGCCATTAGTAAAGCGACGATCCACGCCGGGACTCTCTCGCCTGACGGCGACCAAAGAACTGGATTGACGTGTGCTATTTGCGACTCTGCTGAAATGGGGGATCATTGGCGGAAACACAACAACAGGGCTTTATGCAGTAGTTGTTGCGATGCGGCCGAAGCGCGGCTAAAAGCAAAGATCGTGAGTTGGCTCAGTCGCGTCAACATCGACATGGGTCTGCTCATCGCCCTATACTACATGCATCTAGTCACCCGCCGGAAGGAGAAGGAAGGCAAGGGATGATGCCATTCTCCTTCCTGCTCCTTCGAAGCAAAGAGTAGTGACGAAATTTTCTGAACAATTTTGCCTGCTGAAGCGGACTCCCAGGTCCAGTAGCCGCCCAAATACGCTTCCTCCGATGCCGTCGAGTGCATCGCCGGCCGCTGAGACGTCGACCTCACAACCGGCTACCCCGCGTGAAGGCTTTTCTGCAGCCCCTGTAAGCCTCCCTATGCCAGGAACAAGCGATCAAATGCGTACCATGCAAAGTCCTTTGCAAGCTACGAAAGCAGTTTCAACATTCCGCAGAATTGCTCCGCATCCTTCTTTCAATGGCGCATCCACCAATGGCCCGTCGCCAGCTCCTCGTATTTGGCACAGACGTGGCTACGCTATGCACGTACGGTATCGCCAAGGATCACCGTCGACATTTCCAGAGATTTCTCTGGAAGAAATTAAGCGGTGGCGATCAATGTTACTGGGTTTTCAGGAGTGTGCATTGGACCTACTTGACGAGACCTCGACAGCATTGATTCGGTTGGAGAAGGCATCTATGCGATTATCTGGATCAAGGCAAAGAGCGGGAAGGATAGGATATGCTCGTTGAATGGGGTTTCCCATATCCTTCATTTGGACCGGGACTTCGGTACGGTATCTTGATTACTTGACAAGCTTTGTGTATGAGGGCGTGGGTGTAAGCCAAGACTCGGAGGATACATTGATCATGTCTGTATACCACTTTTCACGTAATGCAGTTATCAAGACAGATTTGAATTGCGTACATTTATGGCTCACGCCGAATTTTTGGGTTTGAGACCTCGCTCATTTCGTTTAAATTTAAGCATAGATAGCCAACCTGGGGTCAAAGACCTTGGTGTTGCCCATTCTAAAGCCCTTGTCCAGCCCGCTGATAGCTTCAATGTCCTCCTTTGAAAGATCAAAAGTCGAACTTTTCAGGTTTTCAACCATACGCTCAGGTTTGACCGTCTTGGGTATGACAATGATGTTTCGCTGGGTGCACCATCGAAGGAGGACCTGACCGGGAGTGACCTTGTGCGCGTTGGCGATCTTGGTGACCACCGGGTGAGCAAAGAGAGATTCAACCTGCGTTGCAGAGGGGACTCCAAGTTCGAGCCAGCTATAAGAATCGAGCTTGATAAGTCGGCGCAGAAGATGTCTTCCCCAGGAAATAGCGTGTACGTACCTTGCGGGACCGAAAGTAGAGAAGGCCATGACTCGGATTCCGTACGCCTCGCATAGGTCAATCAAATCTTGCTGTACGTTATAGGGGTGCATCTCGATTTGCAGTACAGCAGGGGGAATCTCGGCGTAGGTCATGAGATCTGCGAGAAGTTGGCCGCCAAAGTTACAAACGCCGATGTTCCTGGCGAGCTTGAGAGAGGGGAGCTTCTCCATGGCTGCCCAGGTTTTCTGGATTGACGCAAAAGGTTAAATGATGGAAAGCGCAGAATAGGTTGTCCGAGCGATGGAGAACATACGTGAAGAGGAGCACGATCAAGTTCGATCTTTCCCTCTGCAGTGAACCATCCAGGGGGATAGCTAACAGCGGGATCAACTATATTTCGTGTTCCAACGTGATCATGCTCAGTCTTATGGATCTCAATGGCCACTAACGAGCGACGTACCATATTTCAACGCAATAGGGAAGTGGATCAAGTATCTGTAATTCGGTAGCTGTTATTATCCGTCCTAGTGCCAGGAAGATACCTGAATGACTTACAGATCAAAGTAATCTGTCTGCCAGTCTTGAAGTTGTCGTCGGATCTGAATCTCCACTTGCTCTGGTTGCTACAGCCAGGAGGGATATCAGTATACCACAAAGGTTCAGAGTGACCCATAACTATTCTCACCTTGTAAGTGTTCCATAACTTGCTGACGATAAATAACTCCTCACGTTTGACGATTCCTTCATCCAAAGCCCTTCGAAGACCTTCACCGGACTCCTTTTCATTCCCGTAGTCGCTGCTGGAATCGAACATTCGGACACCGGCCTTGATGGCTTCATAGACTGTGTTGGCGCAAACATCATTGGGCACCTTCCACATTCCCTGCAGTGCGCCACTTCCCGTCAGTCATGTACTATGCCCATTGAAAAAAGGGGGCTCACCATGCCGACAAGGGGCATCTCGTCGTTGGAAGTCGAGAGCTTGACAGTAGGAGTCTTGATAGACATTTTGTCTGTGTTTCAAACAAAGGCTGTATTGATATCCGAAAAGCACTGATGACGCACAAAAAGCACACTCACGGTATCTTGAACGTTAAGTTACTGCGTTGATTGTGAATGATACGTTGACTGGAAGGAATGCCATACTAAAGAGGCTTGCGATGGCTATATCCTCATAATGCGCCGTCTATATCAAATTAAGTGTATGCGTTTAGCCCACCAATAGTAATTGCTAATGTCCATGAGCAATCGAGCGTATAAAACCCCGATGAAGCCGGAGCAACGTGGGGCCTCTTCCAGGCTGGAGAGAAGTACAAGGTGCATGTCACCTGTCTATAGTGCAGTCACCACGATATGATCAGCGACCGCTGATTCTATGTGTCTTTTACTGCTGGTACAGAGTTACATTATGCCTTAAATCCCGTATACAACGATCAGATGCAAAGCCAGCCATCCAGTTTTAATTTTGGTAAGGCGCCGGAAAGAGGATATCGGTTGAATTTGGACGAAGGTGAAGAATGGAGAACAAATCATGAAGAGAAACACGATCATGTTGTGCTTGACAGTGGTGGTTGAGACGGAGCTTCATTTAGTGGTTGCTGCTGAACCATCATATCGCTATTTGAGCTATGCGATAGGCGAAGACTGCTTCTGGCATAGGGTTGTGACTGTTGCATTCCATGATGCAGTGTACTTTGCTGTAAGAATCCACTGGTTTCGGAATGAGCATCGTCCGGGCGTTGTTGCATCTGGCTAGAAGCCCCAACGGGGAAGGGGAAGGACGGTCGATGCCTACAGAGGCCGAAGTTGAAGCGTATTAGCCCAGAGTGATCGGCAAGGTTATCACAATCGAGTCTGCTTACCATCTCTGCCATGTTTCTGTTGTGGAACTTTCAGAACTGAGCTGTTCAGCCTTTGAGTTACCGAAAGGCATGGTGAAAACAGGCCGCTGGACAGCGCCTTGGTTCTGTGACGATAAAGCCGGATCGAGTGATACATTCTCAGAGGCCGTGGTGGAGTCCACCTCCATCGCTGGCTGTGCACTTTTATCGGACAAGACGATTCCATCAAAGTAGTCTTTAGAATTCCTCGTGGGTTTCGACACAGCAGAAAAGACTGCAGCCGACGCAGCGGAAACATTGACATACGAGTTGTTCTGTGAAACTCCATTTTCAGTTGATCCCATACTTCCCTCTGAGTTACTGAGGTGCAGCTGCTCGAGTTGGCGATCGGTCGCTGCAATGGGTGTACTTGATGCTACGCTGTTCGCGTTATAGCTACCACTTTGGTGTGGCCAAGCGAATTGTCCAGAGTTTGCTCCACTGCTTGGGATTGTCGTTCTACCCGAATCTACGTCAGGCGGTGTCGCAAGCTGTGTCGAATACTGCGGGGCCAACTGTCTTGATTGGGAGTTGGACTCATAACTATTATACTGCCCATTGGGATGCATCGACTTGTCCGGTATCAGATGTGAATACACCGATTGGGAATGATTTGTCAAGAACGGACTCGAGTTGGACTTTGTGGTCAATTTGGGTGGCGGAATGGTGACGCTACTTTCGTCGGGTGTGACAAGGACCATACTATGACTTGTCGATCTTACCATCTTCGGCCCGGCCTGGCTGAGGTACTGAGGAGCAGTAGGCACCTGTATACTTGGTGTTGGAGGGGAAAGCGCCGGCAGACTTGGAAGGTTGGAGTATTGAGCGCCTACTTGAGTCCCTTGCGATTTCTGATCCGTAGGATCTGACTCTTTATCAACCTCACTTTGCGATCTATCCGATGCTGAATCGCTATCTTTTAATTCACTCGTTTCCTTGCTCGTTTGATCTCGTTGCTGCTGATCTTGTTGCTGTTTTTGCCTTTCAAGCTTGGCCTGTTGAGCCTTCTTTGATAGATTCTGATAATGTCGAGGAATTGCCGCTGCGTTTTTGCGGTTCGCACCCGTGGGCGGTGTGTATGCGGCTGATACCATATCATCAATGTTTTTAAGAGTTAAAGAGACGTGAACCAATCTTCATCACTCACGATTGTTTGGATTCGAGTCGAACCCTACACATTTCTTGACCAACCAGTGTCTTGTCAATGCGTCTCTCCGCGAGAACCTGAGCCGGCAGGGAGAAAATCAGCATGTGTCCACATTACGAGATAGCTGAGTGATGGCGTACTGTTTTCGACATGCGCTACATGCAAATGGCTTGACCTCCAAATGTATCCGTTTGTGACGTTTCAGGTCATGATTTCGGTTCTAGGTGTTCAGCAGTCAGTTCTACTGATCTTTCGTCGTTTCGAATCTAAACTCACAAAGCTTTGAGTACATTGATCACACTTGTGTGGTCGATCCTGGCCTCGATTGGCGGGATACGAGCTAAACCCCGTATACTCTGGTCGATCTGACATAGAACCAGAATTTGTCACTGACGTAAAAGTGTGCAGGAGACTCGGTCTCTGATGCTGCTGCTGCTGCTGAAAGTCATGGTACGCTGCTGTTGTTGCAGCATTTTGTTGAGGGATCGCCGATGGCGCCGAATGTGCCATATGCGGTAAAGGAGGCATTGGTGGTGGTTGTCCTGATTGAAGATATGGGGATTGCTGCATCCCGTAAGGCTGCTGGAATTGAGGAGGAGCAGGCCGCCCGCTGTATGACTGGACGTAGTGCTGCAGAGATGGTAACTGGGGTGGAAACGGATAGGAAACTCCAGACACAGACTGCGGCGCATGTGGATGTGGCGACGATTGTAGTGGCTGCTGAAGTTGCGGCCGCTGTTGGAGCTGGTATGCATAAGGACTGACTTGTTGACCATCGTGGAAGCCGGACTGCGTCGTATGAATGGACGGACTAGACATACTTGGGACCGAATGTAGACGACTCGCCTGATGGTGGTGATAAGCTTGACCATAAGGCGACGATCCCATGGCAGAGGTGCTCCGGAAGTTCGGATCAAAGGGCGATCCTTCGACCTGTATGTGTTCATTTGAACTGCTAGCTCTTGGCATATTGGACCCCGTCTGCAGATTTAGAGGCGCAGGTCGATGCCTAATTTGACCGGTGGAAGAAGAGTTGCTTCTCATCATCTCCATCGACGAATGCGAAGAATGCGGGTTGGACGACGCTCCCACGTCTGAATTCCAAGTGTGCTGGATAGGGGTCAGACTGGGTCGATGTGCGTTTGTTCCATTTGTCCCTTCGACAAGCCCGACTGGTTGATAAGATAGCTGTCCTGTGGGTGATATTGAAGGATATCCCGGGTTTCCGGCGTCGTCCGGACGAAGAGATGGGGTCTGGAGACGAGGCAATATTCTTTAGCAATTTGACACTACCATTCGATATCCCCAGCACCAAAACAGTAGGTCACAGCGGGGTTGATTCGGTTGCAATAATGTTAAGAGCAATGAACGCGCATTTCGATCTCTGTGCCCAATAACCACGCTTTAACGATTACCGTCTTGCAGTCTCTATCCACCCCATGCTCTCGCTGATCTGTTCAAGCTCTCAAGCGAAATGCCAAGAATACTACTCACCCTACTCATCGGCGCGGCCTGATGCATTCCCTCCCCATGAAACGATCTCCTTCCCATATTACGGTCTACCGAAGTGCCCTGCATAATCTCCCTGTTATCCACAAAGGCGAAACTCGCCGTTCTCGACGGCTGAGGCTGATGTTGTTGTTGCATCGACGCGTCCCAGGTATTGAATTGGCTGCCTGTCAAGTTGCCCCTCCTAATGCGGGAAATTTCCGCTTTCGATGATACTGTTCGGAAACGGTCCTGGATGCGATCCTAAAAAGCGGAATGTTGGTATATGTGAGGTATGATCCGGACTTCAGGCGTTATTGTAGTCTATCGGGAATCCTCTAGCGAAACTCCAGCCCGTTGTGTGTGGAATGTGTCGTCGAACAGGGGACAAACAGTTTAATGGGTTGCCCAGATCACGTTTCGACGTTCATCACTTGCTGCAGTGAAGGTGTTGTCTAGGTAGAAGACAAGACTGCCGTATCTGGCGATAGATGATGGCGATATGCAACAACCCTAGTGGAAGTAACGTTATGTGTCTTTCCCTCGGACGGTCAACTTCGCGTATCTGTTTCGGCGTGGTGGGCCGGAAAAAAACGAGCGTCGATCTTTGCAACTCTTTCTGCTCGGCGGATGCGTTCGAGTCGAGTGTGGGAGGAATGGTGATGGGTAAGGGCAAGACTGTCGATCGAGAGGTCTGTCGGCGTAGCAACGGGTGGCTGCGAGATGACACGACGTTCTCGTGGCAGCAGATGGCTGAGATGGCTTCAGAACAACAACTCGCTTGCTTTGCCGCGGATCGTCCACCTGAGACGCGGGAGGGCCAGACAGACGCGTACAGAGACGGGCCAGGCAAAGGTCATGTACAACGAGATGGTGTCATGGGCTTCCTCTGCCGCGGGTCTATTCTTTCTTCGAGTCTCGACGAGAGCGACCGGCAGAGACAACGTAAGGGAAATCCTGCTTTTCTTAGAGCAAGAGACACCGTTTTTGGCCAAATGAAAATTGAACGCTGCCAGCGGAGCAGACACGTTGCAGCTGGCATGCAGGGCGTGTTGCGCGGGAGCAGTTGGCCCGGAGTGTATCCTTGGCTGTACCAGCTGCTGTACCTGAGCGCTGAAAGTCCGAACAGGTAGAACAGACTTCCGGAGCGCTCCCTCGCAGCTGCTCTCGCCGGTTGCTTGTTCGAGCTGCTCTTCATCAGCATTGTGTCTTCAGTCCAGCAGCCTGCCCGGCTACCAACAACGCTCCCAACTAGTTCCCGACCGCTCTTCCATTCGTGTCCTGGTGACTGATTCTCGCTAATTCTTCTACTAAATGAGCAACTTCATGTCTGCTTTTTACCGTCACTCACCGTCGTAGCTAGAGATATAGTTGTACGGGGAGAGTTACGGGGACAAGTTGGGGGTAGTTTGCAAGGAAAGAGCTGGGAGTTGAGCTGAGGCCGCTGCTAAAGGCAGGAGAGCTGGGAGCAGCTACTTCGGACGGATTTACAGTTGTGCATGAGCAGGTAGCTGCACAGATGCGTGTATGTCTGTACGACCAGCTGTATGGCCATCCGCTGGAAAAGAATCCGCTCCGGTTATTGGAGTACCAATCTACTCTGATAGAAGTGCCATTTGTCATGTAATAAATATGATGGCTGACGACCCGGAACTCAATGTTGCAGAGCCAAGCCACAAAGAAAGTACGTACTGGTAGATATCATAGCTAACAGCCTATGGCGGCGCCAAGTTACCGAAAGTGAATTGGACCAGACAATTTGATGGACCATAACAACGGCCCATCAGTGCGGTCGAATACCGCTCTGACTAATCGTGACAATGGTGGAGACGGAGTTCGTCATAGGAGATGCGAACATGTTAATGTACAGCACGAAGGTATAGCTAAGTCAACTACGACTCCTCGTCTGATGACGACTTTGATCCGACCTTTGGCCCTAGTCCCCGAAAGAAAGACTCTATCGTTGACAGCTAAGTAGGATGTACGTCTTACCTTGGTATGTGTCATTGGCCATCCAGGAACACGTATTCAGCGATGCAAGCTGTCGTAGTCCCGCTGATTCGCTATCAACGTAGCTCTTTGGGTACGATATCCCGCCGTACAGCAACCACGGTGACTTTCGCATATCGCACCAGCGTCGTCAAGTCAAGAGGGTCGTTACAGACACGCCCGCAATTGACATTTTACAGTCTCCATCCTATCGTAGATACGGCGGCGAAACCTAGTACTAGTACAACATGTCCTCCGTCGTTCAGACGCAGTTTGCCTGACGCTTATGCGACCGTGTGTCTACGAGCGTCCCACCATCGTGAGCGATTGTGCTCACTAGACAACGACATGGCTAAGAGATCACAGACCTTTTTAGCTAAAGAACCACACAGCGAGAAAAGCACACGACTCACTTGTTGCTTCGCATATATGCCGCGAACGGTGCCAAACTCTCTTGCGGCAGCGTGTGCATGAGTGATGGGAACTGCAGCGATATCGCTCGTTAGTTTCCGGGCAGAGCAATACCAGACACAAACCTCACCTTTCCTGGATTCCTGGCACTCGCTGTCGCCAACTGCTTACTCAAGAACAACTTGGCGTCCAGGATGTTAGCCACGGGATCCCGAACACTCGACTCGGAGGCGCCAAGTTTCGAGAAGGACGCTTGGAACGATGTTTCTTCCGGGTCCAGGTTGTCGAGATCTTCTGCGCCCTCTCCAGTCTGAAGGTCTTGAGTCAATGTGAAGATATCCAGGACAGCTTCGAGCACCATTGGCCTGCGGACCGCACATTTGTCAGGATCATGAACTCTGCCTCACTGAGATTTGCAGCCCTGAACTTACCAAGCAGACACCGTGGTAGGCTGCAGCAATACATCGCCGTCCGTTAGCAGTCTGGTCAAACCAACAGCAACGACCTTGCGATCTCGGTGTGGCATTTTTCGTGTTTCAGGCAAGATGACGTTTTCCAGGATTTGTGAAGCGAGACTAGAGCCAAAATTACGATAAATGCGAGGGATTAGCGTCTTGACTTGAATATTTGAGCTAGTGTTATCGTACCCAGGCTGAATTGCTTGAAGCTGCTCGACCAGGAAGACGGGTCCGGCATTGGGGATCGCACACAACAACAAGAAAAATCGAGCAAAAGCCTGGGAAAAGGCTGGAGTCTTTCCGGTTTGGAGTCGATTGAGAATTAACATCAATACCGTTCTTGTGAAAGCGGTCATTACAGAGCTACGAGTGCAAGCAAACGAACGTCAGTTCTGATGCGCAAGCACAAGACGAACGACAATGACTCACAGCGAGACGGCTTCGTACATGACCCCGATCAACTCGAAAGCGTACACATCCGTATTTTTGGAAGCGATAAGCTTCTGGAAGATTCCCAAGAGGCCTTGTACCTGGTTGTTCTTCGTAATAATTTCGGCCCCACGAAGGATCAACGATTTCCAGAGTCTGACAAGTGCTGGAACGTTTCCTCGGGACTCCCAAAGAGCGGCATGCAGCAACGGTGTGAGCAGGTTCTCGTAAGCTGGCGGTAAAGAGTCAACAGGGTGAAGCTCCAGTAGTTGCGAGCAGATTTGGAAGGCATAAGGAATGAATTCTGCGGAATGCAAGGGGACGCATCAGAATGGATTCCTGTTTCCAGTCATGCTTAATGTGTATCCACTTACCAGTCACATCTGCACTCAACATGTACTGAATCGGAGGGAACAACGCCGCTTCGAAATGGGATACCGCATCAGGTGTACCAGCGGACACGAACCTGAACGACGATTCTTCAGCATGATTTCCGATGATTGGGCTCACAGTCCGCCCTTACCTGATGAGAGCTGAAATGCTCTCAAAGTTGTACTGATTGAATCGAGGGTTACTCGGGTTCTTGCTGGTTTCGCCAATAATGGCAACTAGACGCGCTAAAATCGCCTGATAACCTGGTGTAAGGCTTTGCCGCGCAGTGATGATGACTCGCATGACACCTGAAACGAGAGAATAATCAGCATGCATCTCGGTGTAACGCCGATCCATACACTCACACTTCATAAGGTAATCGTTCTCGGCGATTTTTTCAGGTGTCTGGCCGCTTTCGATGTTGCGGAAACAGGCCATGAGGATACTTTCGGCGAATGGTCGGACGTCTGCTTGAGTAAATCTTCGTAGTTCAATTCAGGGGTTCAGCAAAGCTCTACAAATTTCATCAAGGGTCCATGGCACTCACAGAACCAGACCGTTTTGCTTGATGAAAAGAATCCTTTCGATAGTGATTGCCGCATACGAGTAGACCACGTAGTTATCGGATTCTAGATGTTTGACCAATAACGGTAACACGGACACGAGTTGTTCTTTCGTGAGCTATTCAACGAGCGTGGCATAACGTTAGAGTGAATACGCCAGCTTCCCTAGAATGTGCTTACCTGATTTCGGAATGTGAACAAGTACTTGATGGCATCCACTTGTAGGATAGGGTACACCGTCGATGGTTCGGCCTGAAGATCCGCAAAGACATTGTTTGAGAAGAACTCGACCACGTTCACCAGAGCGTTGACGGAGGTTACACCTTGCTGTATTTTGTGCAGCCGGTTTCAGTTTCCCAGTCTAGCTCGAATGTGCAGTAAGACTTACGTGTTGTGTGGATCCACGGGAAGCAATGGAAGTCAAAAGATAAATGGCAGTATCCTTCAATTTCCAGTTTTCTGCAGGGTTCGTGTCGTATTGCTAATAGCACACAAGTATGGATGTCAGTATCGACGAACGTGGCCAAAAAGTGTTACGCGGACTTGCCTGGAGGAATGTGTTAATGTGACCTCCTATGATTCCGGTGATCTGGCTTTCAAACAGTTGCATCAGTGCACGAGTAAAGTCCGTTGCAGCCTGCCGTCTCGTGTCGTTTTCTGTCTCGCAGATGTTTGCATCAGTCCAAGAATGTACATCCGGCTCGATATTCGACCGCTGAAGCGAACGGCAACTCACCTGTTGATGGTTCCAAATCCTGTCTGATATACTCCAATGGATCGTCCTCGAACATTTCCTCCTCGTGAGCTAGGGAACGAAGAAGACGTCAATACCCTCGGTTTTCGCGCCGATTCTGCTACCGCACTCACTTCGCATGACCATATTTGGTAGAATAATCCTGTCAACAAAGTTCTCCAATGTACTTTGTGCCTCGAACAAGGACCGGTGGCTGCCCATCTTGACGACGACTGAAAGGAAGCCGAGAGATTTGCTAACAAGCTATGGCACACGAGAATAATTCGTTAGACTGTATATGAGGGAGAGGGTTTAAGGTGATGGCCGAATACACACCTGGTCGTCCCTCGTACCCATACCGGCAGTACCCAACATTTGCCACACACCGCTCACGAATAATCCCAATTGAGGGAATTCATCCGAGTACTTCAATGCAAACAACTGAGCTATCTCACAGATGGTCGCGCGCACTCTCTGAATCGGTCCCGGAACATCATCATCTTCCTGAACGCGCACAAAAATAGCACGTATCTCAGCGAGAGGTATTGTGCCGCCTTCAGGCAACTGTACGTACCTCTCCCAGCAACTCGGGTCTCTCCCACCGAAGATATTTTCCAATCAGGCCGAATTCTTCTCCGGTAGCACTGCCTACACCCGCCTTGTTGACATCGCCCATAAATATGTTGATATTGTCTTCGAAGAATTGAGGCAAGTCCTGACATGTAAAGTCGTGGAACAGCTCAAGTAAAAGGAGAAGTGTCTGGGCGAGTTCGGGTAACGATGTACCAGCCGGGAGTGGAGACGCCGAGTTGAATAGCAGCTGATCAACTCGCTGTAAGAAATATTGAGGTCAGACAAGTGACAACAAGCGGCCTTCGATATGCTCACCTGAAACAAGGCATAATACGGTTCACAGAACTTGTCCAACACCAGCTTGATAGTTGAGAACAATTGATCTGTCCTGAACTGTGATCTCCATCTTTTTGCCGCGATACAGGTTAAACCATTGGACTTTGGTCAGCACTTTGTCAATGCAGTGAACTGAAATCACAGGGCTTACTGCTTGAAGATGGAATGGGCCGTAGTGAGAACACCATTGTTAATCGTAAAATTGTCGGCCGACAAGCTGTTCACCATGTCCTATACGGGGTACCGAGTGATACTTAACGTTCGAGGGCCTCCGCCCAGGCTGCGATGACCCATAATCGAAGATGCAGTACTTACATCTAGGAGATTCGGCCACTGTTCCGGAAAGTCGACGCTCGCAATCTCGGCAACGGCCTCGCCGATCTGGGACTGCAGTTTCGCTGCAGGTCCACCAGGAGTCGAGAGACTGACCATGATGGGTACCAGCTGCGACTTGACTGCGGTCCTGTCAAACTGACTAAGTTCCGTTTCCTGGCGGGCGAAAGCGACGTGTTAAACGGAAGCCCGGAACGAGGAAACTATGCGGGGGGGCCTCACCTCGCTCCATCGCTTTCTCACGACATTCTTAAAGTAGACGCCGGCTGCTTGACGGATTTCCAGTGCCGCTCGGTCATCCTTGACTAGTGCCAACACGAGCAACAAGAAGCCCGGCTCGAGCTCTGTTGCGTTGAGGTTCTTTTCTGCCGGATGTCGAATGTCGGGTCGTGGGGAAAGCGACTGGCTGAGCAAGTCAGAGAGCATGGAGAGATTTTCCGTTGTTGCTTCCATTGCGTATGGTTATATCGACGACGTAGGTATTTGTGGACGGACAGAGGTCGCCTAGAACCTTTGGAGGACAGGGTAAGGCTGGTAGAGTGTTGGTTGATTATCTAGCTGATTGTCTATGTCAGGCAAGACATTTGCGCTTTCGGTGAGCCGCAACATAAGCGCGTCGCCACCGCTAGATTCGTCACTTTGGGAAGGGCCAGGAGTTGAGAAACGACATGTATATGTTCCCGCATTATATCGCTACAGATGGTATAGTATACAAATACAAGTACAGAGGGTCCGCCTAAGGTGCACAGCGCGGCGGCGAGCTGCCCGTGTTTGTGTGGCGACTTCACGAGCACCCCGGCTGTCCGATTAGATTGGCAGTCTCTGAGCCAGGGTAGTACTGCGATGCAAAGCGACGGAAACGATTAGCTCAGGCACACTATTGGACCTGTAGACAACAATCGCCGTAAACGTACCCAAAAGACTACGGCGACCATGATGTAAACCATGAACAATAGGAAGCCTTCCATCCAGTTACTCTAAAGAACGCGGTGCAGCAGAGGATGTCAGGATAAGCAGGCCGATGCCAACTGACGCGCAGGCAAGACATACCTTTCCGTCACTAAGTGTCTGGTTGACGATGATCACGCTGAGGAAAAGCACCACGCTCTCGAACGGATCAAACAACATCCTATGGGCACACACGTGCAAGTTGGGTCAATCCGAGCTCCCTAGCGTGTCTGTACTACGGACGACCTACAGCAGGGGCTTGCCAATGATCCATCCGATGAGCACAATGATGGGGATGACAAAGAGCGCGATCTGGATGGACGAGCCGACGGCGACGGCGAGCGCCAAATCGACTTTATCCTTGTACGCGGTGATGAGCGCCGTCAAGTGTTCGGCGGCGTTGCCGATGATCGGGAGGAGGATCAGGCCGACCCATTCCTGCGAGAGCGAGGGGTGGGTCTCTACCAGGCCGTTGATCGAGTCGACGAGGAATTCGGCGGTGACGCCCACGAGAGCGGAGATGAGGATCATGCAGAGGATCGCCGACTGCCAGTTCAACTCGGGTTCCTCCTCCTCCTCTTCCTCCTCCTCGACGTCATCCCCTCCCGCGGCGGCGGAGGCAGAGGCGGAACGAACGACCTGTCCCTTGCGGTTCACCATCATCCCTTGCCCATTCCGCTGCAAAGCCGACGACGTGCCATGCACGTGCGCGATCGCATGCCCGATCCCGCCCTCGACGAGCTGTGGCGGCTCGGACTCGGGCAGGTAGGTAGAACCCGCGGCCGACGACGGCGGCGGCGTCGAGTCCTCCGAGGTTTCCAGGTCCTCGGGCTGCCCATGACGACGACGGCGACGGATCTTTCGCGCCGTCTTGCGCGCCAGTTCGCCCGGAGCGCGGGTGACTTGTTCGGGATACCGGGTGGAGCCGGTGGGGCCTTTACGGTCCGCAAAGAGGTCGGCGTGGGTGAAGAATTGGAAGAGTAGGTACCCGAGGTAGATGAGGAGGAGGATGATGGCTACGCCGTGGGAAAGGGCGAGGATATCGGCTTTTTCTTCGTCCGAGGTGAGACTCGTCCCTGCGCCGTCGCTGGTGGTCGTGATACTGAAATGGAACGCGGACGGGATGAGGACGGCGATCACGGAGAAGAGGAGGAGGGACGAGTTGAGTTGGGCGGCGGTTTGGGCAAACTGCTGCTCGGAATAGACAGTGCCGCCGCTGGGGGGTGGGGGTTAGGCAAGGTGGAGAGCTAGGGGTTAGCCTAACCCCCGTCTCGGAGCCAGGGGCACGTACAGGAGGAAACACATGCCGCATACTAGGAGCAAGTTGCTGAGGATGGAGCCGACGAGGGAACTTTGCACGACTTGGAGTTCGCATTTGACCAGGGCTGCGGAGGCGCGGGCGCGGGCAGTTAGGGCCGGCCGGTAGGCGCTCGGCTCGAGTCTCGCTCACGTACCGATGATCCCTACGATCAACTCGACCACATTCCCCAACGTGGCATTCAACAACCCGCCGATCGTCTGGCTGGTGTATAGTGTCAGCTGTTCCGTCGTATAGCCCAACAGCGCGGCGAGCTGATCGAGGGTTAGGGGGTATACAGTCCACGAGGGGGCGGTCGAGGGTTAGGGGTAATACAGTCCACGAGGGGCGGTTGAGGGTTAGGGGTAATACAGTCAGCCACGACGTGGGGCGGTCATTTTGGGTGCTTGCCACTTGCCGGGATAACCGCGATGAAACAGGTAATGAACACGGCCGTCGGGTTCTTGTCCTCGACGGCGAAATGCAGCGCCCATGAGATGGGGATGAACACGAGCAACAGGTTGAGCCACGAGCTGCGGGCGATATTGATCCACGAACGTCGGTAGCCGGGGACGACACGGATCGGTCTGTCCGGGGTGAGCAGGCCCGTGGTCATACGCTTGATGACGGTCGTGGGGCCCGGGGCGGGCGCGGGGGCGGGGGCAGGGGCAGGGGCAGGGGAGGAGGCATCGGCGGCGGCGGCGGTGGAAGCGCGTTTCCTGGGCGGATCGGCGGCGGCGGCGACGGCAGCGGCAGCGGGGACCCCGAGACCATCCGGCGGCGGCGTGCGCTGCTTCTCCCATTCGACGGGCACCGGCGAGTCGACCAGCGGGGGAGCCGGCGGCGCCAAGTCGGATGTGGGCACTGCCAAGCGGGAGCAGGGGTCAGCGCCAAGCAAGCCAAGACCGCTTGGGGGAACACGTGGGGCCGGGGGTTAGGGGAGTACGTACCGCTCATGATTAGCTAAGCTGGTGGGGGGTGGGGGATGTGGCTGGGTGGTGGGTGGGGTGGCACCTAGGAGTAGGCTCACTGACCAGCATGCGACGGTGATATCACGCCAAGCCATACCGACAACAAGCACAGGATGACCTCACAGCCTGCGGACATGCGGGTTCCATGTCCGTGGCGGCCATGTCCGGCGTATGGGATATGCCCACACCGTCATAGGGGATAGGGGTAGCGATAGGGGTCGCTTCCTCGCCACCCACGGCTCACCATGCAGGAAAAGACCCACGCCACCCTTCCCCACCCGGCCGCACACACACAGCAGGCCCCGCCGAGCCGCAGCTGGACAACCAAAGCGGGCGTCCTGCTCGCCTGCACGGCCCTCGTGGGCCTTCTCACAGGTATGCCCCAGGACCTCGGCGGCGGCGGCGGAGCGACGCAGCGCGTGAGGTGTCCCGCGCAGATGAAGGCCCTGGGGAAGGGACCTGGGTGGGTGAGTGGCTAGCAACCGATCGACCCCGCGCATGCTCGAGGCGGCTGATCCTGCCTCCCGTCGTCCCGTCGCCCCGCAGCATGTACCGGACAACTACACAGGTCTGGTCACCTCCCGTCTCTCCCGAGCCGTTCAAATCCCCGTACGTGCGTCCCCCTGCCATCCTCCCGGGACGCTGCTCATCCCGCCCCTCCTCTTCCCGCGGGCCATAGGCGGTGTCGTACGACGATATGGGACCCGTCGGGGACGACCCTCGATGGTCTCCGCATGAAGACTTTCAAAAGTTCCTAGAGGATGAGTTTCCCCAGGTGTACGTCCGTCCTCCCGCCCCACGCGTGCGCGCGCGCGCTCGCGAGAGTCTGATAGGGTCCCTCGCGCCGACAGGTATAGCACCCTCAAGCACGAGATGGTCAACACGCACGGCCATCTGTTCACGTGGCAAGGCTCGGATGAGGCGCTCCAGCCCATCCTGCTCATGGCGCATTCCGTAGGTGGTCCCCTCCGCCACCTCGCCCGCGTCTGCTTCTTCCTAACCGCCACCTACTCACCTACCCGTCGTATACATAGGACGTCGTCCCCGTCGCACCCGCCACGTTGGATAAATGGACCCATCCGCCGTTCAAAGGCGTCGTCGATGATCACTGGGTCTGGGGTCGCGGCTCGGCGGATTGTAAGAATCAGGTGCGTGATTGCCTCGTTCCCCCGCGCGGGCGCCGCGGCGGGTGCTGATCGGATGAGTATGCCATGCCAGTTGATGGGAATCATGAATGCCGTGGAGAAACTCGTACAAGAGGGCTTCAAGCCGGAACGGTAGGCCACCCCTTCGCTTTACCCCTCCTTCTCGCCCGCCGGGGGACCAACGGGTTCGTCTCATAGGACCATCATCTTGAGTTTCGGATTCGACGAGGAGATTGGCGGGTACCAGGTTCGTTTCCCGTTCCCTCCCCTCCCTCGCCCGCCCGCCCGCGCGCGCGCGTTGCGTGCTTCCAGTATTGACCGCAGCCTTCCCGCGCCTGGACCTACCCACACAGGGCGCCTCCTACCTCGCGGACACCATCACGCAGCGGTACGGCGCCAATTCGATCGCGTTCCTCGTCGATGAAGGGTTTGGCGGCGTGGATACCGCGTACGGCGCCACGTTTGCGAGTCTCGGAATGGCCGAGAAGGGGGCGACGAATTTGAAGCTTACCGTTGAGTGAGTGGTTGTCTTTTCCCTTTTCTTTTCTTGGAGACGGGCCGGCCCGTCATTCGTCGTGCCGCGGACAGGACTGATATGGCGCTCCGGGTGTAGGATGCCAGGAGGGCATTCCAGCGTGCCTCCTGACCATACCGCGAGTACGTATCTTCCGCTTTTGCTGTACCTCCAGCGGCCGCCGCTGGCGAGCTAATCTGATCCCCCCCCCTCCCCCCGCCGCCCCCCTTCGCGCAGTCGGAATCCTCTCCCAGCTCCTCGTACATCTCGAAGCCAACCCGTTCGAACCAACCCTAACCGCCGCCTCGCCGTACCTCAAGTACCTGACCTGCCTCGCCGAGCACGCGCCCGACGTTGGCTCCCGGTTCGTCAAGTCCGTACAGGACCCGAAGTGGTGGTCCGCGTTGGCCAAGAAACTGGCAAAGCAGAGTGCGCAGAATCGTGCGTTTTTGGCGACGACTCAGGTGAGTGGGCGCGTTTGCGAGCCCTCGCTCCACGCCTCGGCCACAGCTGATCAACGGCGTGCGCAGGCGATCGATCTGATTCAAGGTGGCGTAAAGGTCAACGCTTTACCTGAAGTTGCAACGGGTGAGTGGCTTGCCTTGTCGACGTGTGTCGGAAGATGTTGACGTCTAGGCGTACCTGCGTTAGCGACCGTGAACCACCGAATCGCCTTGTGAGTCCGTCCGCATTGTCTCCGCCCGTCTTGTACTGACCCTTCCTCGTACCAGCACCTCATCGATTGACGAAACAACGCAACACGCCAGCGCCCTTCTCGCTCCTTTGGTGCACAAACTCGGGTTCGAATTCATCGCGTTCAACAAGACGATCCGTGACCCGTCTGCGTCTTGCCATCATGCCTCTACCTCGGCATCGGGACACACAGACGGAAGACGAATCACCTTGGATATCGTCCGTGGTGCAAAGGGCACACCGGGGCTCGAACCCGCCCCGATCACGCCCTCGGACACGGAGAGCTTTGAGTTGATCGGCGCAACGATTAAAAAGGTTTTCGGGGACGACGTCGTTGTTGCGCCTTCTGCCGTGAGTCCCCTGCGTGTGAGAGTGCACTTGTGCGTGACGCCCACTGAGCATGTTGTCGGTTGCTTTGTGTAGATGTTTGCCAACACGGGTAAGTGGTGTATCCCCTCGCAGGAAAGTATCCCTTGCCTCATCGTATTTTCCTGATTACAGATACGCGCGCGTATTGGAACCTCACCCGCAACCTGTACAGATTCGCGCCCACTTCGATCGGTATGTTACGGCCTCAGAGATACGTTTCCTCATGAATCTGATTCCCTCCGGGTCATTACAGCCGACTTCCGTAACCCTCATACCGTGGACGAAGCGATGTCTATCAAGGGCCATTTGACCACCATCGAATTCTTCTATCAATTGTTACAGAACACTGCTGGGTGGAAGCAAGGATCCGAGTGATTGGCAAATAGATGGGAGCGATTAGAAGCTTTCAGCGAGCGGAAATTGTTAAGTAGAAATAGACCTTGTTAGGAATGAATAACGTGTCATGATGCGTTCTATTCAGCTTGACCCTGACTGCCGGCTACGTCGTCAACATTCGACGGTCTTTCTATCACGCCTTGCCTGCCTATCAGCAGCCAACGGATCAAAGGAATCCGCCAGCATGATACGCCCCTGCACTCCAGGCGGTTTCAAGCTTCCTTTGAAATATCCCTCTTCTGACCCTTGTCGAGTTTCAGCTTTCGACAGCCAACACATAAAAGTACGCATGGCACGGTTTCGTTTGCCCCTCTCGCCTGCACTCGAGCAGAGCAACGTAACCCCTCGTCCCTATAAATCTCATCCTTCACCTTTAAATATCCTGCCATACCCAATTCACTGGATTCGTCGATAGGAATGTCTCGTCAAGATGAGACACTTTCCGTCGACGACCTCGTCCGCCAACGGATCGCTCGGCTTACGGTCTCGGATAGCTATATCATATCGGTCTCGCTAATCGCCATCGTCGTAGTTGTAGGTGTTGTTTCATCGTCTTCCGGGTTCTCTCCCGCTGAGCCCTGCCTTTTCTCCAGGTGATAGGGTTCTTCTTACTACGGCGTTATGTGAAGAAACATCCTGTAAGACGCTCCACGGGTTCCGTGGAACAGGTAGTGACTCTCTTATTCTTCGGAATGACAGAAATTCCTGGCTCCTCGGCTCAATCCAGGCGAGAGAATCTCTTTTCGGGATCGCAAGATTGACGATCTGCTTGACCAGTACGCCTCGGAAGGAATATTAAGCTTTGACAACATCATGTCCATACGGTTTACGAGAACCATTCGGAATATCATGGTAGTTGCGTGTCTTATCGGAGGAGGAGTCCTGACCACAACATATTTCACCAGAAAGATGATCAGCATCGAGAGCCTAGGCCCTTTGGCTCCTCTAGCAGGCGAAGCCAAGTCGGCTGGATCGACATCGTCTTTCCGAAGCCGTTCCATCGCACCTTCTGACCATTCAGCCGTGTCTTTCAGCAAAATCACTATCACGTACTGCACAGAGAAAACATTGTGGGCTCCGATCTTTGTCGCGCTTGGCATCAATATCTTCGCCCATGCTGCATTGTGGTACCAGAATCGCAGCGTAAGAATCTTCGTTCCAACTAAGACGGGGATGTGAAACTGATAGCTGTTCTTCGATCCAACCACAGCTGGATCGGCTCAGACAGAAGTGGCTCGAGAAAACCCCTCCAGCACCACATCTGCGAACCTTGCTTGTACAGTATTACTGGTTTCTCTCCCACTGTCGTGTAAACTGAGTCCACCATCAATAGTTTTATCGCCTGGAGGATAGCAAAAGAGTTTCAGATGAAAAGAGCTCCTCTAGAGATGGATGGTATTACGATGAAAAGGCACTAAGGGAACTTTTGAAATCCGAGGGCCTGGAGCCCACTCACATCGCTGACGGCATCGCCCTCAGCTCTCGGCGTGGATGGCTCCTCCGTCTCCTCTTCGCCATCTTTTTCCAGGATCAGACACAAGGCGCTTCTCGACCGCGCAAGCTCATTGCTGCCATGCGACATCACAATGAAGCTGTACACGAGTTGGAACGAGTGATCGTGCGGTACGGACATAAGAAGGACGCTGATGGTAATGTTCATTCAGGCATTGTCGAGAAGATCATGAGAGATTTCATTCAGTGTCTGTACGTATCTCATTGACAATAGGTATCTACTTATATTGAATAAAGTTATGTTAACCACTTTGCAGAAAGAAGATCAGAAAAAGCAGGAAGAAATACAACAAGTATGTGAATAGGAAGGAGAAAGGGTCGGTCCAGGCTAACCACGGTAAGCCATCGAGCAAGCTCCGAACGTAAGATAGCCTACTCAATTCGGGGCGAGTCCCATGACTTCAGTGTACGTGACGTTCTCTTCGGCTCAGGAGGCCTGTGCGGCTTTCAAGGCGCTTCAGAAAAAGAAGAAGATCAGTTTGGGGACTAAGAAGCGATATGCTCCGGGGGACCACATCATGTTCGCCCCCCCTGCAAAGGAAGTTTGTATCGTATTCCCCAAAATCGCCCGACTACGACACGTATTAACCTGCATGTTCCTCTTTTTAGGACCTGGTGAGCTCAGCCTCGCTTGACCGAGTCTACGCAATACATTCATCTTGAAATTCTGGCAGTCATGGCTTGATGTAGGGGATCGCGCCGCCACGGCGAGAGTCAAAGATGTTGGCTTCTATATCACATTCGTGGTGACGGTTGCTGTAGCTGCTGCTCTTACAATGATCGTAAGTCCCATCGCACTGCCCTGCCATCCGGGGTGATGTTTATTTCGAAAATCGCGACAGATCGGTTCCTTATACAACCTAGCAACTGTGTGTACACTTCATGGTCGTTCCCTTAAGCGAATCCGCCTGATTTGAAGTCGTCCAGCTGGTCCAAATCATTCATTGGGATTTCTTACGGAATTTCGTTAAAGCTCACCCTGACATCGTCGGAAATACATCATGTGCGGATATTCGCCCCATCCAGTGATTCCGTGCTATAGCTTATACTGCGTCTCGTTTGTGCAGCGATTTTGCCTCCAATCCTGGTAGCTTTGACCAACGTTCTTCTCGTGCCCCTTCTAATCGAAGTTTTGGCAAAGCGCAAAAGTTCAGTAAGTAATGTTCTGAATTTGTATAACTATTGGAACTTCATTCTTGCGTGGATAGATAAGTACCAGCCAGCGGAATCGGAGCTTGATCAAGCTGCTCTTCGCCTTTCAAGTTCTCAACCAGTTCTTCATCTTTGTGTTAATATCTCCAATTTACCGTCAGTCTGGTCTCAGCCCACCCTGATTCGTTGCTGAAGTTTCTCACCTTTGCAACTAACAGAAGTTATCACGATTTGGGTGACAGCGTTCAGCAAAGATTGGAGATGGCAAATTGTCGAACTGTTGGGAGATACATGGGGTTTGTTCCTTTGCTCTTAGCTATGCCTGCCGATAAATGACCAAGCTGATAAACGTGTATGAAGCTGTCGTCCAGACTATCCCTGTAGTAATTTGTGCAACCTCAAATTATTGGGTATCATGGCTCATGTAAGTTGACTCTTCCTTTGGGTGCCTTACTTTGTGCGAATTCCGACAATGTTCCCCAGAATCCAATGTATGGTCGGTCTTGTAGGATTCTGTTTGGGCTTGGAAGAATGGGTTTCCAAATTCTGGAACGTTTGGATCAAGAAGGACGGCACTGTTCGCTACAGACAGCGGAACAAGTGGTTTCCGTTCGATGCTCGTAAGCGACCTTCTTGTCAGTGGCCCGCTAGAATTCACTGACATCATGTAATAAGCATTCCGATAGTAAGCTTGTTTCTCCCACAACGCGGGCAAAGTACTCATCATCTGTCACACTGTGCCGTCCTTCAGCCAAAGTTTTGTATGTCATCCTTGCCGAAAGCAGAGCTGACCTTTAAACTCAATTCAAATGCAAACATTGTATATGTAGTTGCTTCAGGTCACCGTGACTCTCATCATGCTACCTATCGCTCCACTGTGCGGTATGATCTCAGCAGCACTCATGTGTCTCATCAATGCTTCTCACCAGTACCAACAGTAAGTGATTCCGAAGTACACTCTCGTCCGTATATCTGACGACTCGCCTTCAAGCTTATATGTAGGGAGAGATCACTGGGAAGGACAAGGGGAAATCTGGGTTGCGCTCTCCGACTGCTTCCAAATAGGCATCTGTCTGATGCATCTTGTTTTAGGTACAAGTGAGTGAAACTATGCAGGGTTAGCGTTGCTTCAGTAGGACCGTCGTTGACTTCTCATTTCCCCTTTCGCGCCAAGTCATCGCTAGCCGTAGTGGCGACATCTGGAAGATAACTATGGTATTTGCGGGGATTCCCATTGTCGTTCTCGTTCGACTCCTCAAGTTCCAAGTTTATTACGTGAAGATGAAATTGGCCATTCCAGACACCATTTCAGAGAACATTACTAAGGGGGAAAGCGCGAACAGTGATGTGTTCAGACATCCTTCTTTAAACACGTCCGACCCACCATTTGACCAGTGCATGATCACATCAAAGGAAATGGACTACATGAAATTCTTCCGGGGCAAGCTACAAGGTAAATTGCTGAAGTACTTCGACGAACATCTATACGTAAGTCTCCCTCGAGTGATATCGGGATAAACATGCTTGCTATTAAGCTTTTTTCGAATGTCCGATCTTCTCCCGACCTGTTGCTAGGGTAAAACAGGGGAGAAATTGCGGATGGTTTAAGACCGGGCAAGCAGGGATGAAAAGCGAACGGTCAAGGAGAAAGCGAGATATTGGTACATCGGTTCTGACCAAGACCAAGTAACGTATCGTTGATTCTTCACGCGTTTCAACAGAAAACTACAGATTGCAGAATACCAGGGTCGGGGCGAACTGGTCACGAAGCGCTGAGACCAAATTGATCCACAACCGGGGCTGCCGTTCGTACATGAGTTGTAATGGGTTATACTTCTAAGATATTATCTCGGTCCTGACGTGAAGCTAGATCGATGATGGCACTGGACTTTTCTTGTACTCGAGATCACCGCCATCGTTTTAAGCTAGCGGACAGCGCCTGCGCCTGCTAAACAGCGGTGCCGAACAAATGACTATTTCCATGCAGCTTCGATAAATGATAAATACAACTTGTAAAATCAAGACATAGATCTGGTATGACTGATTTAGGGCTTGTACCTAAAGCCAGGGTGGTTGTTTCCGAGCTTATAGGCTTCTTCGGGTTGCACGCCATCAAGGTAGTGATCGTACTCGCCAGCGTCCCTCTTCTTGTTGTTCCAACGGATGTATACGAGTAAAAGTCCGCTGAGGGCGAAGATGAGGCTGGACGTGGCGAGGTTGAGTCCATTGCCAATACTAACGCACATTCCAAAGACATCAGCAACTGGAACACTCAGTTCGTCCCGGAGAAGAACTTACGGGTAATTTGGACCATCGGATGGCAAAAACGACCAAGTACTGATCAAACCGCCGCAATTGCCCGCCATGACGACGAATCCAAGAGCTGCCGCTCGCGCAGTGTCGCTGGCGACGTTCATGGCCGCCCAGGCATTGCCTTAAACACAGAATCACAAGTGTATTAGTGGGTTGAATAACCGAAGCGAAATCGTTAACAATACTTACAAAGCGCACCAAAACTGAAAGCTCCCATCATGATGAGGAAGATTGCGCCGTACCGCGCTTTGGCATTCTCGGTGGCAAGGAAGATAACGTAACCGATCATCATTAAGGGGGCGCTGCACAGCATGATGATTCCTCTTCGTCTGATCTTCATGGACACGTAGGGGAACTATTCACGCAAGATTCCAGTCAGCGCTATGGATACTACCGAGATAGGAAAATTACTGACCAAGACGGTGAACACAGCTCCTACGATATAGGGCGGTACCGTAAACAACTGTTGATGGATTGTCGACTTCTTGGGATAGATCGTTCGGACGATAGTAGGGGTGAAGAATGCGACGCCTTGCACGGTGATGTTGTTCAGTAAGAAGATGAGACCGATTACCAGCGTGGTCGGGGCAAGGATACCCTGCTTGATGGCTCGCCCGCTCATTTTGTCCAATACGACCGTCGCTCCGGCATGTTCAGCCTTGATTCTGCTGGCAGCCAAGTCTTTCTCCTCCTGGGATAACCATCGGGCCTTCTCTGGCCTGTCGGTCATCAAGAGATAGGACGCGAGACCGATTACCGTGGTGATGATGCCCTCGATCAAGAAGATTTGCTGCCAAGTGTGCACTTTGCCAATGCCGTTCAACTTCAAGATACCGGAAGCAAGGAGACTAAAATAATGTGGAACACTCAGCATCAAGCTGAAGGCGCCAAAGACTCTTTTCCAAGTTGCTTACCCTCCGAAGGCTCCGGCAAGCGGCGCACAGACAATGTAAAGAGACAATCTGAATGCCAGTTCGTCTTTCGTGTACCAACGACTCAAGTAATAGGCGATACCGGGAAGCATACCTAATCGTTTCAAAAGGTTAATGATTTTTACTAGATGCCAAAAAAAATCAACCAAAACTTACCCGCTTCGGCGACGCCCAACAGGAATCGCACGCCCAAGGCGGAGCCGTATGAAGTGACGAAGGCGAAGGCGATAGAAAGTACTCCAAACGTGATAGTGTACAACGGGATAGCTTTCCCAGGCCCAAGCCATTTGGTAAACAAGTTGGCGGGAATTTCGAAGACAATGTAGGAAATGTAGAACACTGGATTTCGAATATCAGCTCCGTGCATTATGTTTGACCACGAACCGTAACCTAGGAGACTCACTAGAAAGCAAAACATTGTAATCGTACTTGACCAAATGCAGGTCCTTCTCCAGCCCAGCTAATCTTGCGTTACCGATGTTGGCTCGATCAATGAATGCGAAACTGGAGAACAGGTTCTCAGCTCAAGGAAATCCAGGCCAAACACAAGTATCGAAAATACTCACAGGTATTGTAGAGCCACGATAGGGACGATGTGCCAATCAATCTATCGTTCGGGAAAGTGAACAGGCGTTATTACCGCGTTCCATTCCCTCGGCTTTCCTAGAGCATACCTTTCGAGCCAAACGGTCGCTTGCTGCCTTGTCAATCTCCACAAGAGCATGCCCGTGTATGTCGGTTGCTACATGACCAGCTGCAGCGGCGTCATGGATGTCCAGATGCTCCTTGGTCCCGAACTCTACGTGCGAGAGTTCGTGCTTCATTGCCTCATCGTCGTATGCTGGGAGTGTCGTTTGTTGCGCCATTAGAGCAGATGGTGTTTGCTCGCGGACAAGTTGACGTGGGTATGCTGGAAGTGTTGAGAGAAGGGAAGCAGAAAGGTGTGTTATATACTACTCTTGATCCTGGGACGCCAAGACCGCAGGCTAAATTCGATTATCCCCCCCGCAAAACCGGAGCTCCTGATGCCCTTAGTCTTTGATGGGCCGTAACCAGTAATTGTCGGGCTAGATAGCGGGGCAACGTTTGATGTATGTGCTGTACGCGAGTCCCGCACAATCACTAGAGACCTGGAGAGCTAAGTGGAGAACCGCAGCTTAGGGCTCCGATGCGCCCCCACAGAGGCCCCCACAAAAGAAGTCCAAGCGAAGCTTGGAGAAAGTTTGGAAAACAAGAGAACCGCATAGCTATCCTCCGCTCAGCAGTCGCCCAGGAAGCCATTCAAAGTGGATCTCTCTCCCTTGCGTAGGCTATTTCGTGTGAATTTTCGCTAGGGTCTCGAACTGCTTAGATTCTTCTATTTGTCTCAGCGGGAATCACTCCGCGTAAATCACTTGTCAGATTTCCGGACTCGACCGGTTGTCCGATGAAACACAGATAATAGCATCCGTGTGGGGGGTAGCTCTTTCTTCCACTTTAACGAGACACAAACGCCTCCGATCAGCATCGGGTGTAATCTACCCCCACACAAAACGCGGAGAGCCAAGCAGAAGCCCGCCAACGACTTCGAGCAGAAGCGGGAGGCGTAACGGCTCGACCAGACCTTGATTGACAAAACGACAAATGCCAGAGCAACTGGTCGTCCTTGGCTCATCACTTACCGCGCTATGAGCTGGATGTCTCTGGTCTGGGCATTCTATACACAGCACATTGACAAGGAGTTAGAAGCTGACTTGAGAGGAGGACAAAAGTGGGGCGTCTTCTATGCATCTTGTAGGTATGCATGGATAAGTAAGATAACGCTGTGGGATGATGCCAGGCTTAGCAAGCTTGCGAGAAGCTCGCTAACACAAGCTCGCGAATACAAGCTTGCTTGCGGGAAGCTCGTTAACACAAGCTTGCTAACGACAAGAAATGTAATCGCAACAGGGTATGCATCGTATGCGTATGTGAGCGTGATTGAATATGGATGCTGGTGGGTGAATTCAATGCGATCTTTTTCATGGACTGTGTCACCGGTTTGTCGCCAAACCAGAAACCTAAAGGCGAGATTTCAAGCGGCTCAGAGGTGCATCAATTCATGAATATAACCGTTCTCCCTTTTCCACAAGCGCGATTTCGTTGTGAGAGGTAGGTGGGTAGTTAGGGAGGTAGTTAGGTAGGTAGATAGGTAGGTAGGTAGGTTTGATTTCGCAAATGGGGCATAAATAGTACAACACAAGAATTGGTAGAAGGGGTGGCTGTCAAGCAGCTTAAGGCTTGTATCTAAATTCGGGGTGGTTGTTTCCTAGCTTGTATGCTTCTTCGGGTTGCACAGTATCAAGGTAGTGATCGTACTTTCCAGCTTCCCTCTTCTTGTTATTGTCTTTGATGAACCAGAGCAGATAGGCCGTTGCGAGGAATATCGTTGAATTCGTTGCAAGGTTAAGGAAATTTCCGATACTGAAGAGCGCATCCACCCGAGAACATCAGGAAAGAAGACAACACGTGTGAGACTGGAAGTCAGGAATAGTTACTCTGTGGGAGATAACACCTACGGGTAATTTGGTCCGTCGGAAGGCATGAAAGACCAGGTACTGTGCAGTTGAAATTCATAAATCAGCTTAGCTCTTCAGAAAATATTTCATTGAGGATTTACCTGATAAGACCCCCGCAATTACCCATCATCACAACGCATCCCAAAGCTGCAGCTCTGGCAGTATCGCTTGCAACGTTGATGGCAGCCCAGCCATTCGCTACCCAAGAAATTGGCGAGAATGAGCTGGCGCAAGTATCAATCAAGGCGCATCAACTTACTGAATGCTCCAAAGCTAGGAGCTCCTGCTAAGATCAGGAAGATGGCACCATAGCGAGCTGTAGCATTGGTAGTCGAAACGAAGATAATGTAGCCAGTTATCATCAGTGGCGCGGTGCACAGCATGACGACCCCCCTCTTCTTGAGCCTGGTCGACAGATATGGAATCTATGCACACGATGTTCCACAGGAACGATATCAGTTTACATGACCAGCACCGGCCGGGGGAATATCATACTTACCACGCATGTGCAAACCGTGCTCAAAATATATGGCGGAACGGTATAGAGTTGTTGCTGGATCGTTGTTTTCTTCGGATATATAGCTCTAACAATCGTAGGCGCAAAGAACGCTACACCGGAGACCGTGATGTTGCTGAGCAAGAACATGAACCCATTAACCAAGGTGGTCGTGCAGAAGATCCCCTGCTTGATAGCTCGAATGTTCATCTGCTCCAAAAGAACCGTGGATCCGACCTGATCCGCCTTGAGCCGGCGCATAGCAAGCTTCTTCTCGTCTTGGGACAGCCATCGAGCCGTCTCGGGCCTATCTGACATCAGGAAGTACGCGGCGATACCGATGACCGTGGTAATAATACCTTCAATCAAGAAAATCTGCTGCCAAGTATGAACCTGTCCGATTCCGTCAATCTTGAGGATACCTGAGGCAAGCAATCTAAACCGGATCAAGCAACAGCGTAAGGATAGACCGGATCCCAACGAACAAAATTGGAGCTCACCCTCCAACCCCGCCCGCAAGCGGTGCACAAGCAATATACAGACCCATTCGGAACGTGATCTCTTCCCGACGATACCAGCGCCCGAAGTAATAGGCGATCCCGGGAAATAGCCCTGTAAAGCGGGAAAGAGGTGAGCAGAGTTCGGGCAACATAAGACTAAGACTCACCCGCTTCAGCTAGACCAAGCAGGAACCGTACTGCTAGAATCGCTCCGTATGAGTTTACGAAAGCGCAAGCAACGGAAAGAATCCCAAAGGCGACTGTGTATAAAGGTATGGCCTTGCCTGGTCCGAGCCATTTCGTAAACAAGTTTGCCGGGATTTCAAAGACAATATAGGAGACGTAGAATACTGCGGTTACAGCATTGGGATGTCAGCACCGTGTTTTGCTTCGAATGCTTTAGCTCAAACATGCACTTACTGGACAGCAAGATATTGTATTGGTTTCCTGTCAGCTTCAAGTCCTTCTCCAGTCCAGCTATCCTGGCGTTGCCAATGTTGGCTCGATCAATGAAGGCGAAACTGACCAGTAGATGGCAAGGCATTAGATACGAAGAGTCATAGTTAGTTCCTCTCATGGACCCACAGGTACTGTAGCGCCAATATGGGAACGATATGCAAATCGATCTAGCGGATGGACGAGGGATAAGAATTCACGGTGCGTCAGACTAGAGTTACTTTCAACATACCTTTCGAGCGAGACGATTACTAGCAGCATGATCGATCGGTTCCACCAGGTTGCCGTTCTCGTCGGTTTCAGGGGAGATCGTAACAACGGCTTCGCCTATGTCTATATCTTCTTTGGACCCAAACTCAATATGATCCAGCTCGGGTTTCATGGTGTCATCCCCAAATGTTGCGGGTGTTGTGTCGCGCTTCATTTCAAGGCTTCAGCAGGTATGAAGTCGATTTAATTTCTCCGACGGAATGCACCTAAGGGGACTGACTCGATAATGGCCCTCCCATCCTGCAATATATACTTCAAATTTGTACTTACCTGTCATGAATGTCAGGGACGATCGCTCGGAATAGAACTGGAGTGGTGAGCGACTCGACAACGGACACTGGGGCTCCGGTGGAGAGGTCATTGGAAGGAAGCCATCTGGGGCCCTTCACACTGCGGAGGGCTGTATGTCAGCAGGAAGTTCTCTCTCAGCAAATAGCGCAGGAAGTCAAACTGTCGGATAGGAGCCAATCGTGAGGGAAGACCCTTGAGGACAGCTACTAGGCGGCGTACACGGCAGAAAGTGTACCAGAACTCATCAGGAGCGCATCCAAGCTATCCAAGCACCATCTTGCCCGGTGTGTGAGCAAGTCCCTTAGCCTACTGTCGATCTTCATTTACCCGACTAGGTACAGCTTTAGGAACTACGCGGCTTTCGGGCGGTCTACCAGAGCTCACCAGGAGCCCATCCAAGCTATCCAAGCATCATCTTGCCCGGTGTGTGAGCAAGCTCTTTAGCCTACTGTGGATCTTCATTACCCGACTAGGTACAGCTTTAGGAACTACGCGGCTTATCGGGCGGAGGTCTACCAGAACTCACGCGGAATCCATCCACGCTATCCTAGCATCATTTTGCCCGGTCTGTGGACAAAATCTTCAGCCTATTGTCGATGCTATGACTACCGGAGTACACTAATTATTAGCGGCTCATTCATCCGCGCATCTCGTTCCATCCATATTGCGTCGCATATAAAGCTGAAACATCGATCGCTCCTGCGACCTGCTTCAACATATAGCAGGTGGTACATAATTTTTCACCATTTGTTTGTTCTGACAGGTTGCTGTTGGCAACAGGTAACACCGGTAGTAGTTCTTCTCGCCACCATCGAAGCAGGTAAATACTGGTTACAAGATGTTCGTCATTGCCGATTACGACCAGGTTTACACCTATAAACCTTCGTCCTAGACATATGGGTCATACTCTCTGCCGGCTGGTGATGGGGTCCATCGCAGCTCTTCGGTAGAGATGAACACTTGATATAGCGCAAGGCGTGTTTAATGTTCAAGTAAGCTGTTAAGCTAGACGACTTGTTCAATTACGAATGCCAGCGTTTTGGGAACTGCGATCAAGTGAGCCTGGTTTGGTTCAGGATATGCAGGTGCAGCAAACTCCCAGACCTAACCTCTAGGCCCCGTCATTCAACCCCATCAGTTATGTACCCGCTGCAGCTCTCCTAGAGCAGTTCCCCGCGCATCTCTCGACATGGTGTTCGGATTGTCGGGGGTCCTGGCTGGAGCAACTCTGGAGCTCCAGCCGACGGCCGTCTACGAGCGTGGAGAAGATATCCCGTCTCGGATACAAATCACCGAGAGCTCGCATTCGTGTTCATCATCTCAGCGCCTATTGGCCTAGGCCAGTCTGCATCACATGCGCCAGCTCCTCAGCCTATGGTCATCGGTCCTCCCGGTCTCAGCGACGTCTCCTGACGCTGCACACGGAATCTTGTCCGTGGCTCTGGACGGCCAGACACTCATGCATATTAGTGTCCTCATATCCTCGACTTTAGGCTAGTGGTCGCTAAGATTGCTCTTACTCTGGAACATCACACCAACAGCTTTCGTCGGAGGAGTGTGCTCCGTGGACATCTTTCGCCCTTTACCCAAGCTGTCTCTCAAAGATATAAAGCTCTCAGCGATTTGTTCTGTTGAAATTTGGTCTGCAACTACAGCCAACAACTACTCGTTGCATACGTTGCATACGAAAGCAACTCTACCGTCAAGCCCTCGCCCCATTTCAGAGTACACCACTTCCCAACATGTCCGATAGCCTGGTTCTACAAAAAGTTTCTGATCTGATCAACAGGTTGACCGACCCTATGGTCGGAATTCCTGTTGTGATCGCAGTTGCTGTAAGTTTTCAAGTCCGTTGGTCCCCCTAGTCCCATAAACTCATCGGTGTCCCCTGTGTCTTTGACCATAGCTTCTCTCGGTCATCATCCCTTACGTCCTTGACCCCAACGGCTTCCGCAAATATCCAGGACCTCTCCCTGCAGCGCTTTCCAAGCTATGGATTGCCCGACAAGCCGGAAGAGGAAACCGATACGAAGTTGTGCACAACGAGCACAAGAAGCATGGCAAATTTGTCCGAATCGCCCCCGACCATGTCTCCATCGCGGATCATAACGCTATTAACGAGATCTATGGACACGGTAACGGTTTCTTGAAGACCGAGTTCTACGACGCGTTCGTCAGCATCCGAAGAGGATTATTCAACACCAGGGATCGGGCGGAACACACCAGGAAGAGAAAGATTGTCAGCCATGTCTTCTCGATGGTGAGTGGCGAGGGAAGATACGGTCAAATTGGGAAACTTTTCTGATGGTTCCTCTTCGTTCAGAAAAACGTTCAATCCTTCGAGCCGCACATTGCTGCCGCCATCGTTGAATTGTTTAAGCAATGGGATGCCATGTGCGAAAAGGCAGTGAAGTTTCCGGGAGTAGACGGCAACAGTGCTAAAGGCAGGGCTGTCTTCGATATCTTGAACTGTGGGTACTGTACTAAACAGAGCATGTACGAGAATACATGTGACTGACCACACTGTTGCATGTAATTAGGGTTCAATTACTTCGCCTTCGATGTCATTGGTGATCTGGCTTTCGGCAAACCATTCGGCATGCTCAAAGCAGCCAAGGACATCGCACCGGTCAAACCAGAAGGCAGCAACGAGACCATATATCTTCCCGCTATCCAAATTCTCAACGAGCGAGGCGAGTACTCTGCCACCCTTGGTGTTCTGCCCATGTGGATGCGACCTTTGGCAAAGAAGCTTCCCTGGTTTTCGCGAGGTGTCAAGAGTGTCCAGAACCTTGCCGGAATTGCTATTGCTGCCGTTGGTGAACGACTTGCGAACCCGAGTGATCGAGACGACCTGTTGGCCAAACTTCAAGCTGGTAAAGACGAGACCGGACAGCCCATGGGTCGAGAAGAGTTGACTGCTGAAGCCTTGACCCAACTCATCGCGGGTTCCGACACCACTTCCAACTCGTCATGCGCTATCGTTTACTACTTGTCCAACAACCCCCGAATCATGAAGAAATTGCAAGATGAACTTGACAAGGTTGCTGAAGAGAAAGCTGGCGGTGAAGAAGTCTTGCACTTCGATTATGAAGATGTTAAGGCTTTGCCCTACTTGCAAGCCTGCATCGATGAAGCCCTCCGACTCCACTCGACTTCTGCTATTGGACTACCCCGACGTGTACCCGAAGGTGGCGCAACGATCCTTGGCGAGTTTTTCCCAGGAGGAACCACAGTCAGCGTACCAGTAAGTACACCTCTATGCGCTATGTTCAATCATGTACTAAGCTGCTTGCGGTACGACAGGCCTACACGATACATCGAGACCCCTCTGTCTGGGGTGAGGATAGCGAAGAGTACAGGCCGGAACGCTGGTTTGAACGAGACCCCAAGTTGCTGCAATCCAGCTTTGTGCCCTTCAGTTACGGCCCCAGGTCTTGCGTTGGTCGAAAGTACGTATCGCTCAACGGACGCCGCTCTCAACTGAGAGGACTAACGTACCTCTCCTTCAGCTTGGCATCAATGGAGTTGGCGCTCCTTATTTCTTCTGTCGTTCACCGATATGACATCGAGCCACTTGAACCTGGAAAGAAGGTCAGTAAAACATGCCGCTGGATGTCCAGTGATTCTGCTTACACGTCTTTCTGTCAATAGTTGGCTACCGCTGAGGGATTCTTGAGGAAGCCGTTGGAGTTCATGGTGGCAATTAAGCGACGAGACATTTAAGTTCCTCCTGTATGACAGAGCTTATTTAAAGAAAAGAATATCAGGCTGGCTTGTATCACATCGAGTATACGGATATCGTCATATAACGACAAGGTTTAGTTCCAGCTTCTCATATTAAGGAGCAGTTCTCCGATATGATTGTTACTCTAGGCAAAGTTGCGTAGCGAGAGCCTTGGTGTGCGACGATGACGGATCAACGCATACGATGTGCAGGGACAAGCAGCAGGCTGTTCAGGAGGATGACCTGTCGAGACCATAGCGCATAACATCACATCACATTGGCCTTTCTTATTGACACTGCTGCAGTGCCAATCTGATGCAGTCATATCTTCAGACATTAGGCGAGGTTTCATATTTGACGTCGCTTCGGGGGACGGATTGAGGCACTTGTTGGTAAGGAAGCTATGGTGTGGGGAGCTCCACGATGACACGAAGCATCAACAGATATATAGATGGCATATTCAGGTCATGTTTTATTCCTGATACTAATCCAGATGGCAATTCGCAGTGCTTAAATCAATTCCGGTTTCCAGCAATCAGTTCTAGTGCCTGCATTGTCTCGCATGCATATCTTTGGCTGCGAGGGCTTAGGGGCAAACAGGGCAACTCATTCTGAAGAACCGTGAGGGTCTTTGCACATAGTATCAAGCTCGTAGTCAAGGAAAGCTGTTCCAGCTAACACAGAACGGTGAGCGTTGTCGAGTGTGGATGAGTTCCACCAAGCTATTTCCAGACACGAAGCATCTATCGAGTTCCAGATAGCAGAACTTCGGATACCATTCTGGGTGATCGATAAGCAATTGCACAACGTTGATTGCTGCTCATGCATTCAGGTCTTGCGAAGTCTTTGACGCCTTGCCGCACGGATTGCCTCCCAATGAGCGAACTGGAGCTTGATCATTTTGGGAAGGTGCGGGATCCACATTCCTAAGCGCAAGTCGGGATCGCGTTCGTAGCACATCAATTGAAGATCTTTCACAACCGGCAACGTCTCTAGACGAATCGGAGAATCTTTTAACTCGGGCATCAAAGGCGTTTGTGTAGCCTCATCAAACCGTCGTAATTATCATGTCCGAGCGAGAAGAAACCCGGAAGCTTAAAGATTACAGGCTCGGCGTGAGAACGTCAATGGACCAAAGAGCTTGCGGTGGCAAGATTGCAGTTCTGAGGCTTATCCTTATGATGCGTGCGCCAAGGCCAGCTCCAACTGCTCTGCAGCAACCGCTCCATTTCCAGCCTACTTCCAGGTATTCGAGCAGCGGAACACCTCTGAGAGTCGCATGTAACGGATCAAATCGATACTTTATTAGTGGTTCGCGAAGCATGTTTTAGTAGCGAAAAGAGTTGCGCCGCAGGCGTTGTTGAAACTGCAGCATGTGATGATCGTCGCCTTAGACCAGGACAGGATATGCTGGACACACTGGTGCTACTGCCTCAATGATTTGCAAGCTTTTTCGGGTTTCCGGTCGAATAAGGGGAAAGCAATGGTCTGTCACAGCCGTCGCGCATCTTTGACCTCCTCTAAATTCTCCAATCAGCTGGAAAGATTGAAAAGAGCCGGTGTACACTGCAAATTTCCTGGCAAAGCGTGTGAAGACTACAGGGTCATTAACCGATAGCGTCATAGGTTGAGTCAGCTTCGTTGGATTCTGCTGCGTAACCGGCAAGTTATGTACGCGTGTACAGTTGATTCCTTGAGAAGAGAGAGAAATGATTTGTCCGTTTGATCGGGTCAGCCATGCCTATCTCTTCGCCTGGACCGTACTATTCTGCCCTTCCGCGTTTCTGACGGTAAGTGTATGCCAAAGTTCAGGGCAAGCGTAGCTCGCTGTCGCTAACAAACCGAAATTACTCTCAGCATATAGTCATTGTCGAAGCTCAAACCCATCTGCTTGATATTGACAATCTAGTTGCAGCAGCTCGCTGATACTGACAATCTAGTTGCAGCAGCTCGAAAGGGATCGATTCGCAAGATGTTTGCCTTCATGTCTTTGGCTTGCTCCGCTAGTCGTGCGAGATAAAGTTGATAAATCTTTCTCGCGTCGTACGGGGTGGGTTGAATAGCGCGTTCCATGATGTTGCAGGCCTCGACGTAGTTTATCTCCCTCTCGCAACGTGCCGACAGACGGAAGAGAATGGCAATATCCTCCTCGCCTTGAAGTAGTTCTCGAGCCACAGTCCAATTCTCAGACTGTATTTGCAGCCAGGCGAGCCATGTATACGGTGGAGCCTCTGCTTATTTGCTCAAAAGGATGCCCTATTGGACGCAATGACTGATATCGAAATTAAAACTTTGATGGTTTGTCAGTTAATCTCCTATCGACACTCACCTTTCCGAGAGTAAGAAACCTCTCAAGGAGGACAGTTCTGAAGACGGATGTCAGTCGAGCCGAATGTAGACCGATTTGACGCGCTTCGGTTTGAAGCCCTTTCTCCTGGGATCATTTGTGGCTATGAGGCAATATGATGGGGATGGTGCTATCCGGAAAACGAGACTAAGGGGAAAGTGGCTGCAGTCGGGAGAGAAACATGAAGACAACGTTGGAGGTTGGGAAGCACGAGATAAATCAAAATGCTGTCTGAAAGCGGGGCCCAGATGACGAAGCGGCCGCCGGCGATTTAGAATTCGAAGAACGTATGGAGTTGACTGAGCTGTTGACAGGAATCACATCAAATCAAGTAGTAGAACAGCTAGTAAATAACTATCGAAACCCCTCCCCCCTTATTCATCAGCTCCAGCTTGCGAAATTCCAATTCCTCTTGGCAACTATTCCCCAGTATCCTCTTACTTCAATTCTAGATCAGCGTTACCCTTATATGCTACCAAAAGCAACTTCGTTCAAAGCCAGAGGTTCCGAAGCGTAAGTCAACCTTCCTGCCAGTCACCGTGCGAGACCTGAAACTCTACCATTTATAAGCCGTTTTGATTGAGTGGAACCTCCCTTCTTCAACCTAACAGTCTTGTTCATATCAGCAGTTCCAAAGAGTTCCTCAGCTCGAACCGAGCCAGTCACATCGCTACATTTGGATCCATCATTCATATCTGATATCTCCAACTCTCTTACCTCTCTCATTCATTGCGCTTTTGGTCAGTGAGTCACGAGGACGCTGCGGCAGTTGTCTGCAAATGCCTTGGAGCTGTGGTACTTCGCAACGATACTCCTAAACTTCATTCTCGCAAATATTACCGTATCTGACTCCGAATGTTATCACAATGTCTGATGGATCAAAAAATACCCATCCTCCCTCATTCGTCAAGCTTTCTGACTTGGTAGACCACTCCCAGCGCGATTCCTTGAAGCTCCAGAAAACGAATTTGTCGGAACAGACGAAGCATTGCCCTTCGGCTGGACATGTTCAAGCTGGCGCTTCCGTCTCTCCTGAAGCCCATCAAGCCTCACCAGATGCAATTATCCCCTTGGAAGAATGCAGAAGAAGAGGAGAGTGTTTGCTAGCAGAACAAGTTCAAGCCAACTTGCATACTGTAAGTCTTTCCTGAACGGGTTTCACTGCGGAGGATGAAAGCTGAATGATTGATGTCTTCACGACAGGATGTATCACACCGGGACAGAAGGGTGGCCCACAGCCTCATGTCGCTAATCCCCCGTCACATGAGACGTGAAGCTTGGTCCGATGCAAAAGAAGTTGCCCTGCAAGTATCGAAGCTCCTTCCGTTTTCTGAATCTACCTTTTTCCAGCTCTCTGTGTGTTACGAGCGTTTGGAAGACTTCGGTAATGCGTATACCAGCTATGCGCGAGGAGTTTCCCTTATCCCGGCGGAAGAAAGAGGGTTCTACTGGAGCAAGCTTTTTCGACTCAAGGAACTGTTGGACAACCAGAAAGTTCAGCCAACCGGCAGGGATCCGTTCGATGTCTTGCCTTTGGAGCTACTGAAGGAAATCATGGAATTTGGGCTGGCTTCCGATAGCAAATTTGTCTGGCGATGTAGTTGGGTGAGCCAGAAATGGCGAAAATCCGTGACGGAGAATTTCCCGTCGCTTTGGAGAACGGTCAAGCTAAATAAAGCCAACGGGCAATCAGCCGAAAACTGGCAATATGAGATTGCTCAAGCCTGTATCAAACGATCAAAGGGAAATCTCGACAGCATGATGATTCAAGGCTTCGACATGCCTAGTATCAAGCGGCTGTGGATTTTCAGTCAAGATCATGCTTGGACCGCTAAAACGCTTCATCTCGGCCTGAGCGTTTTGAAAGTATTATGGATTGTGCAAAACATGTTTACAAAGAATGTGGAGAACGTGGAACATCTGACCATTCGCTGTCGATCCTTGCGAGCTAGCGCACCCCCCAATTCGTTGGTTTGTTTGGACTCAGTATCCCCTCAGAAACTCAAAACCTTGGAAATCGACGGCGTCAACTTTCGAATGCAGAACAAGGAGAATCCTATCTCAGCATATGATCCAAGAATCCACCAAAATCATAATCGCATCATTCATTATCCCTCCCTAAAGTCTATAGTGGTGCGCAAATGCGCGTTCGATGGCTCTTACGTTTCTTCAGTTTTAGGTCTCTTAACAGCATATCAGGTAGATCCGCTTCATTCTGCTTTACGGGGTGCGCCGGAGCTCGAGTCTTTAGAGGTCATCGAGCCTGTTCTGGGAAAAAGCATGGCGCCATCTGGAGTGGGAAGAAGGGTCATCTTGTTGCAACTTCGAAAACTTGTTCTGCCTCCTCCCTCACTTTGGTCCATCGATGTCTTTGCGCCTAACCTCGAGAGCCTCAGCTACATTGGAGCGGAAGCCGATTGGATTGAATGGTGTCTGCCCTTGGTACGACAAAACCATCTGAAATTGATACCGGAAATAAAAGAAGCTCCGACCACCCTGGAAACACTGTCTAGATTGAAACACGTTGAATTCTTTTGTTACGAGTATGATCTTGCATCGAGGTTGGAGGAGTGGCTGTCTCGATTGCAAGGTGTGACCAAACTGAAGATTGTAGCTGGAAAATTTGGTGAACCGTTGCCTAATGAAGAAATCCGCGGAGAACCGCCCGACACTCGTGCAAGGATGCACGTTTTGCAGCTTCTCATCGATCATCCGGAGTGGTGCCCAAACCTCGAAGATCTGGAGCTGTGCGAGTGTTTCGCTTCAGGTAGCAAGTTGGTCGAATTCATACGAACAAGGAGACGCGGGCCCGGATTTACCCCGATCCGACGACTGGTGTTGAAGGGCAACATGTGTCTTACAGAAAGAGCTACTCTGGTATTAGGCCGCGAGGTGCAAGAATTCTCGATTTCCTTGAGCCGAGAAACCGTTCACTCGGCTGAAATGGGGCTTTTCCGAAAACATTGTGAGCAGTACATGTGGGACGACTTTGATATCGACCCTCCGTCCGAGATGGCTCCTTGTCAGTCAATAAGCACCAAAGCCAAGCCGTTTATGGCGAACTGCTTGGGCTTGGACTTGAGCGAACCCTCTGATGGAGAGAGCAGTTTAAATCGGCTTCCCTGAACATGTGAAGAGACCAAGTGCCTTTCCCTGTAACAGGAGGCTAAAATCACGCTGATCATCTTTAGTGACACTGTCACAGCCCTCTACACTACAGTCTAGCGTTGCCACCAAGTGCTCCGCGTATTACTCGGGGAATCGGAGAGATGGTATTGGTTTGGTGAAGAAGCTGATGAAGAGCGACATGAGCTATCCTTGGAAAATAAAAAACCGAAAATGTGAAATCGAAGCAAACGTGAATCCCGACTTTTGCACCGCAAATTGTAGTTGGCTGTGAGCGTGAACGATGCGTTACATATTTATCCACTAGTCTGCTCTTTACGCAACATTTGCTACTTGTACTCCGCTACTAAGCGAGGAGCAGCGAGCAACGAGTCCTAATTTCCGGGTTCTGCGGATGCTCGCCGACATCCTTCTTCGTACCTGCTCACGGATATCGGTTGAACGCCCTAGTGGGTCTACAAAACGGGTTGACAACTAGGCGTGACATTACACCGCTAGCTTCTAGCTTTTACACACTCTTTCCCCTTCCTCCCGGTCTCGCCGTCCGCGCACAAACGCACATTTAAGACGTCGGGTTCCAAGGTCCCGCATCGCTCAAGCTGCACCCGCCGGGACAACTACACTTGCCTCCGAAATCGGCGGGGAGGTTTTCCTCGGGGATCTGCTTGAGCAGTTCCTGCTTGTAGTTTTTGCCCAAGATGGAGATCTTGGAGACGGTGACTTCGTCGAGCCAGGGCTTGATGAGGGACCACACGGTGGAGAAGAGGTAGGGTGCCTGGCGGTTGAGATGCGGAGGAGGTCAGTGTGTGTTGTGTTGGCATGGGGTGCCGGGGGAACTTACGTTGATGATGTAGAATTTACCCATGGTTTCAGGGTCTGCAAGAATCGTGGTGATAAGCTTGTGACCGTGTCCCTCATCCTCGCCTCCATACGGAACTCACAGTAATTCTGTCCGATAGCACTAGCGGCACTAACATAATCCTTGACCCTGTAGAAGCTGCTCAACCCAACATTATGCAGGTCCATGATGGTGCAACTGGTCTCCACCAAATGACCCGACGCATTGGAACACGCCGGCAATCGGTCCCTAAGGAATTTTTCGTACTCGGAGACCAAGTGCTGCAGCTGGCGTTCTTGCGTGGTGAGCGCGTACAGCTTGGCGACGTCGAGCTTTCCGAGGCGCTCGATGTAGATCGGTCGACCGTCCTGTACCGTGAAGGAGGGGTAAGTGGGGAGCATCCAGGAGAGGCGAGAAGAGGACGGACCTTGTCCATCTTGTGGTAGAACTGGGGGTAGTACTTGTCCACTTCGACTTGCTCGGGGTATTGGAAATTTCTGATGGGGATAGGTCGTTAGTGGGTGGGATTCAGGCGGGGGAAATTTGGCTGAGGAAGCAAGTTCAGGCCGTGGAGAGGCTGATCGAGTTTCTCATCACCGGTCTAAGCGGCCTCGAGGGGATCTCGACCTTAAGCCAGTATCGCCCGGATTTCGCCTGCACACTCCGCATCTCCGCAGCGGCCCATCTCCAACTCACCTGGCAACCTCATCTGTCCCAAATTCCTTCCTCCACTTTTCACATCCCTCCCACATCACCCTCGCGCGCTCGACATCAAACTTCCTTGCCCTCAAAAACCGCAACAGGTGCGCGTCGGTGAACCGATCATACCCCGGGCCCGGGTTGATCCTCGGGTCGGACGGGTTGGTGGGGATCAGGTCCTGTGACTCGAGCACGGCGCGGAACTGGGCGAGCGCTGTTTGTTGTGCCTCGTCGCTGTGAATTAAAAAGCGAGGGGTGAGCGGGCCCACGCAGAGGCCGGTGCAGGGCGCAGGACATACAGGTGGCCGGGGTGGCCGGATAGGAAGTCTCTGGGAGCAGCCATGGTGTATGCGATGAGTTGTGCTCTGCACCGGGGGTGTTGCAGCGTTGGCGACGCTGTGTTGATGATATCCACGTCGCTCCACGGCGCTGCAGAGATGGTGCGCCCGGATCCACGTTCCATTTTGGTAATCGCAATAGGGGCCAAAGCTGTCCCCCCAATTCCCGCCATTTACGGCCTCCGCCAGGTGCCCGCTTCCCCGCGATTGGCTGATCGGCGGACGAACGTCGTCGCGTCTCGTCTCCTTCAAGCTGACCCTCCCTCCCCCCTCTTCCTCCGCCCCGCATCCCCTCCCGCAACCGCCCATCATGGACTACCTCAAATCCCGGCTCAATCCCGACATTGCGCTCCCCGCGTACACCGCCCTCGGCTCAAAGGGGATCAACTACGCCGACCCGGCGCACTGGAAGCAGTTTCTCGTCAACTGGGAACAGCCGTGGTTGTGGGTCTGTTTGGCGAGCGTGATCTTCAATCCCGTGTTTTGGAATACGGTTGCGCGGAATGGTGAGTGTGATGGTCGAGCGGCGGCTGGACGGTGAAAGGTGGGAGCGGTTCAAGCGTTGCAGGATAGATGGCTAGGCTGGACGGCTCGCAGGCATCGTCGTTGTCAAGTCTTCTATCGGATAGACTTCCGGAAGGGGTAGCATGCGGCTCAACCGGCTCTCATAGACTTGTCCAAGCACGGGCGAGTGGATAACTTTTGGACCACGGATAGATGGCGCAACTCGTCAAGTGGGCACACACACACTATGGTAACTGACGACTGCCCTTCTTTTTCCCATCCCCCCTCCTCGGCCCTCCCAACCCTTATCTACGCTCGTTACCCGCACCACCCGCAACAGAGTACCGTAATAAAAGCATGACCAAGCTCTTCGGAGGGGCATACAACGGCACCTACGTCCTCGCGGTTATCATCTTCTCCCTCGGTATCATCCGGGACATCATGTACGTCCTCTCGTTCCCTTGCGCCGGTGGCCTCCTCGCGCGCCGTTGCTGATCACTGCCCTGTTGGCCTGTAGCTACGAACAGACCCTCCTCTCCCAGCCTGTGTTGCCTGCCATGACCCATCCGTTGATCAGGTACGCCGGAGCGGGGCTGTTCGTCCTGGGTCAGGTATTGGTCATCACCAGTATCTGGGCATTAGGCATCACCGGTACGTATCCCGTTCCGCTGACTAACTGTCTTTTGCTGATGCGCGTACGTCCGCCTCAGGAACCTACCTCGGGGACTACTTTGGCATCCTCATGTCCCACCGTGTCACGTCGTTCCCGTTCAACATTCTCGAGAACCCGATGTACAACGGCTCTACGCTGTGTTTCCTCGGCACGGCGCTGTGGTACGCCCGGCCCGCCGGGGTGGTGATCAGCGCGCTCGTGGCCCTCGTTTATGAGGTTGCGTTGATGTATGAAGGGTGAGTTCTCGCGCGGGGAAGACGGATTTCCATGCCGATCAAACTCGCTCACGATGCGCTCGCTCGCGTGTGTAAAGACCGTTCACGAGCAAGATCTATTCCTCGGCCGCTGCCAAGAAACGATCCGACGACATTCAATCATCCGCGACAGACACCGCCAAGTCGGTGCAAGACAAGGCAAACGCCGTCCTTTCCTCTGCCGCCGTACCGTCCGCCGGCGCCGGTCCTCGTCAACCGACGTTGAATAGGACCGACTCATACGCCTCTGCTGCCGCTCAAGCACCGGCCTCGGACGGACTGGCATCGACAAACCCGAAACCGGTGGCCGGGGTCAGGACGAGGAGTAGGGCGGGCAGGGTCGTGGATGATGATTAGGTGGGCGCGTGGCCGATAGGAGTCGAGCAGAAGGCAGAGGGAGGGGGAAGAGGAAGAGGAGAAAAGAAACACAGTGTTTCACTTTGAATTGTTCAACAGACTTGACTAAAGATCAACCAACCCTAATGTTCAACCCGGTTGTATATAGATAGTGGCGGGGGCGGTAGCGCGGTAGCGAGAGATACAGTGAGTAGGCGCACCAAGCCGGACAGTAGCCGGACAGCCGGGGCGATCGGCGGTGGCTAGCGCGCGCGGACAGGAGGTGTCGGGCGGATATATCGTCGCGCGTGCTGCCCTGTTGCCCAGCCCCTATCGCCACGCCCCTATCACCACGCCCCTATCACCACGCCCCTATCACCCTCCCCCGACCCCTATCCAGCACCCACGATGCAATCTTTCCTAGGCGGCACCGACTGCTCCGCGGCGGCGAACCCGCTCACGGGGATGCTCAAACGCGAAGCCGCCGGCGAGGGCGCGCGTTTCAGAGTGGGTTCCCCCTAGTCGTCGTGTCCCTGGCGTGCGCTGATTGCTGATCCCCCGCGGATCCCTCCCTGACCCTCCCGCCGATCCCCCGCCGATCCCTCCCTGGCCCTTCCCGACCCCGACCCCACCCGCAGGACCGGACCGACACCGGCGGCTCGTCCCGGGCTGTGGCGAGCGGCGGGTTCCGTGCGACGCCTGTCTCTGGCGGCTTTGTCCCGCGCACCTCCTCCGCCGCCGCCGCCGCGCCGCAGCAGCAGGAGCAGTTTGAGCGCGCGTTCGCGAGCGCCATGACGCTTTCCCGATCCCGCCCGCAGCAAGGGGGGCCCCCGATGATGATGCCTTCCCAGGCCCCGGCGCCGGCCGTGCTCTTTTCCCCGCCCCCGCCGCCGCAGCAGCAGCAACAGCTGCCCCATGGCCGGAGCGCGTGGGGTGGCGAGTTTCAGGCGTTTGTAGGCAAGGGCAAGGGCAAGGAGGCGCCCGTCGAGCAGCAGCAGGGAGGGTACACTCCGCAATTCGCACCTTCTCCCGCCCTCGGCATGGGCATGGGCATGGGAATGGGCATGGGAATGGGCATGGGAGCAGGCTACGGCGGGATGCAGAACTATTCCTCACCATACACCTCTTTCCTCCCTCAACCCCACCACCAGCAGCACCAGCCGCTCGTGGAGACGACCGCCGCGGGCCATATGGAGACCGCCAACATGGAGGAAGCGTTCGAGCGTGCGATGAAGGAACATCAGGAGCTCGAGAATGCGCAGCAGCAGCAGCCGACGCAGACCGAGGTCAAGGAGCGGGATATCCAGAGCGCCTTGTCTGGCGATGATCAGAAAGCGCAGGATGGTGAAGAGCGGTTCAATAACCCGGACTTTGAAGCGTACGTTGCCGTTCCCCCCTCTCATGCGTGCCGCGCCCCTTCCCTCGCCTGATCTTTGATACCGATCCCTGTGTGGCCCACGGAGCAGTGTCTGGCAGTCGTTGAAGCCTGAAGCGGATCGGCTCGGCAAGTTGGCGGAATGGGAGAAAGAGTTCTCTCAGGTACGTCTCTTCTCGCTTGCAAACCCGCGGCCGTCCCTTCTTTTGGCTTCTCCTTCCTCGCGGCTAACCTGAGCCCCCCTTCCCTCGCTTTCAATCGCGATGACGGCAGTTCGCAAACGGACAGAACGACGATGGCGAATACGACTTTACGCCCGATCTGACGGACGCCGTGCCGGCTTTCGGCGGCGCAGCGACGAGGTTGGTAGGAGACGACGGGTATCCCCTTCTTGGCGACTACGAGTTCGGTATGTCCCGCCTCCCCGTCCCGTCCCTGTCCCTTTCCGCGTGTTGACTCGGCGCGCGCCCGCTGACTCGCGACGACGGCCTCTGGCGATGCAGCTCAAAATAACCCCCACGTGTCCGACATGCATTCCCTCGCGCGCGCACTGGACATCCTCTCCTCTGGCGGATCCCTAACCGAGGCTTGTCTCCTGCTGGAAGCGACTCTTCAGTCGGGCACAGCCGAGGAGCAGGCGTCTGCCCTCGGCTCTTCTCAAGCGGAGGGCGGTGGAGGGGCGTTACTCGCCGGAGGGGAGGCAGCGGTGTGGACCCTATTGGGGCAGACGCAGGCGATGGACGAGAAGGAGACGGCGGCGGTAAGGGCGTTGGAGGAGGGGAGGAAGAGGTTTGAGCAGGGTCAGGTGGGAGGCAGGATGAGCGAGTTGGCGAATAGGACGTTTGGCGAGGGCTTGGTCGTATGTCCCTCTCTCTTTCTACCAGGCGAGCGAGCCAACGTGTTGGCACCCTTCGGTTAATCCTCACTGCCTCCCCCCTTCCCCAGTCACTCGCAATCTCCTACACCAACGAGTCATACGACTACTCTGCCCTACTCGCACTACACCGCTACCTCTCCCTCCTTCACCCGTCCTACGCCGGGCCCGTTCCATCCTCGGACCTCGACCTGGACCTGCAAGACCCGGACAACACGGCCAACATCCCGAACCCGTGGCGCGCGAACCAACGCCTCACGGACTCGTTCCTCGCCCTCGCCCGGGACCAAATCACCGCGGGCGTCGTCGATGCAGACGTCCAGGTCGGCTTGGGCGTCTTGTATTACCAGACGGGCGAATTCGAGCGCGCCAGGGATTGTTGGGTCGCCGCGTTGGGTGTAAGACCAACGGTGAGTCCCCCCCCCCCCCGCCACTAGGCCCCGCGTCCCTTCCTGCTGTGGCACCAGGGGGAGACGTATGCTGATTTCACTCCCATTCCCCCCCCCCTCCCCCACCGCAGGACTTCCAACTATGGAACAGGCTCGGTGCGACTCTTGCCAACAGCGGGAGCCCGGAAGAAGCGATCGACGCTTACCGTCGCGCATTGGAGCTCAAGCCGACTTTTACGCGGGCGATCTACAACCTCGGCGTGTCCTGTACGTCCCCGCTTGCCCCCCCCCCCGGCCCCCTCCTGCGCGCGCGCGGACTGATGTATATACTCCCGGTAGGCCTTAATATCGGAGTGTATCAAGAAGCCGCAGAGCATCGTACGTGCCCATGTTGCACACGCGTCAACAACCGGCCGCTAATACATACGTCTCTCTGCTCTCTTTTTCCCCCCGCAGTGCTCGCGGGTCTAGCCCTGCATGCCGTCGATGCGTCCGCCACGTCGCCACACGTCAAACTCGGCAATGGTGCCGACGCACCGGATCATAGCACAACGTTGTGGACCACCCTTCGTCGAGTATTCCAAGCAATGGTACGTTGTTACAACCGGGAATCACTTTTTATGATCGCGCGCGCTATACAACGAATGGACACTGACTACAAGTTGTGCTGGTGATGATATGCTACAGGAACGGCCGGATTTGGTTGACAAGGCAAAGGCCGGAACGGATTTGAATGTGTTTAGGCAGGCTGGGTTCGAGTTTTAGCCTTCTTCTTGCCCTCGAGGTGGCGGCGCGTATTTGTATCCATAGATGGAACCGGATGGCCAAGCGGAAAACGTGTATCGAGAATCAATCAATGATCCGTCATTTCTCCTCCTTCATCGACGTCGGGTGCGGTAAAATCCGTCATCGTCATCGCCGTCGTTGTTGGTAGCGCTGGAGTGGGATGGAAGCTCGCGCGCGGGGACCAAGCTTCTTGTAGCCCAAGCACGTTGGAAAGCGCGTTTGGCTGCAGATTTTTGAGTGATGAATGCGGCACGGCGTGTGTCCCTGGGACAGCATACCTGCCCTCCGCCGCCGCCGCCGCTCCTGCATCCTGCAGCGCCAACCGATGAGCATAAAGCCCCTCCATTTCCTTCCTTTCGCGCTCTCGCTCCCATATATTGCCCTCCTCATCGGGTGGCGAACAGCCAAACACCCTGCCCAATCCGGCAACCATAACTCCGCACACCCTCCGACCGATCCACCCTGCCGCCCGTCCGAACGGGACAAGACTCTCCCATACATCCCTCACATCCACCATATCGCGGATATAACACACGCGACCCTGCTCGTTGAACTCGACGAATGTGCGCACGCGGAGACGGTAAGTGAGCAGCGACGCTAGACATTTCTGGACGACGGCGAGCGGGAGGGACGAGCCCTCTACCGGCGTGGGAGCGGGACGTGTGCGCGTACGGAGACGGAGGCGGGAGGACGAAGAGAGGGAATGGAGGTGGCCCGTAGAGGGTGCTGGTGAGGTGAATGTTGATATAGATGCCGGGCGGTGGGAGGCGTATTCTTCGGCCATGAGGTCTTGTTCGATAAACGTTGGCGGGAGGAGAGAGGGTAGGAGTTTGAGGGTCATTGTGCTGTTCAACGAGATGCGTGTTCAGTCATGTCCCTTCTGCGCGAATGGGGCAACGTACTGGTCGATGATACCGAGATGGTATCCCTCTGTTCGAAACGAGCGCTCGGTCAATCTCTCCAAAGTCTTGCGCGTAAGAAGGTGCAGCGGACACTCACCAAATGTCTCGAACCCGCCAATCTCCCCGCATTCTGAGCTTAAATGCCAAATATCCCACCATGCGTCGTCCCTCCCTCTCCCATTGTTGAAATACGCATCATCGACGAGCCAAGGAACAAGCACCCTCGCGATCTCCTCCAGCCGTCCTCTCGAAGCTGGCGCCGACTTGCCAGCAACGGTGGGCCACTGGGGCGCCGCTTGTTCATCTTTCGGATGCCGGACAGGTGCAGCTGATGACGACGATGATGGGGCTGTTTGAATGCCAAAAAGTTTCCGGAAACCCCACCGGGCAACACTTTGTGTGTGCGTGATCAGCGCACGCGGAAAGATGGAGGGAAGACGACTGGAGGCGAGGTCTGCAGAGAGGGCAAGGGCGTCGAGGAGTAGCGGACGGGATTGGAGCGTTATCAATGGGGATTCGTAGACTATGGCGTGGCGGATGAGAGACCGTTTGAGCACGTCGGACACGATGGAGGAAACCAAAGGGCACATACGACAATCTACTTCGAAATGCTGCTGTACAAACCTGCGGACTTGTTCTTTCCGATCAGCATCTGCTGCACCATCATCTTCGTCCACCTCTGGCTCCTCTTCGTCATCAAGCAAACTCGCCTGACATGGACTGTAGTAAATCACTCGCTGCAGCTCTGCGAGAATTCTGTACTGGTCTTCTGATATACCTCCCACTCCTGATCCACCAAGGCCGAATGTACGGTACGAAGAGCCGGCGACGGATCGCGGGGTGAAGGTATGTCGTGCGTATGCCTCATCCGCCGGGGATCGCATGTAGTGGTCGTCCGAGGGCGTGCTCGGTGTCACCGAATGAGAGGTGGGATTGCGAGATATGCGAGCAGGAATGAGAAGGTGGTCCATAGCAGGGATTGAATGTCAGATGGAAGCGGGTGGCAGGTCTGATGGGAAAGGTGCAGTGCGGTGGCTGGATGAACTATTGAGATATCTAGCGGCCCGTTGGACCCCGGTAGGAGTTTGGGCAATGTTCACAGTTCAAAAAGCACCCCAACATCCAAAGGGGATATCGATTAGTGGTAAATCGCATCCTTCGCATTCACAAATGATGCAATAGGATGTGCCCTGGTTTCGATTACCAGTATCTCCAATTCTTTTTGTGGTTCATTGGTCTTTTTGACTCTTCGCACGGGATATCGCAATGGCGGTAGTGGATCCTCAAACGCCAAGTGACCAGTGCTCCTCGGCACTCAGCTATGTTTTTCCCCATGGACCTTGTATTTCAAACCATCGGTTACATTGGATTCTTCAACCTCTTGCGACGGTGTCGAAGATCGTCGGCCAAACCTCAGGGTACGCCAGTCGTCATGTTGACGCACAATTCCATTTGCACCTGGACGTAGCCAAGGTTGGAGAATGTTACGTCAGGTAGAGGGGCGTCTATCTAAATGAAGAGCAAGGGTTTTCACACTCACAGGACGTCTCCCGTTGGTAATAGAACGGGGCAAGGCTTCTCGGGCTATACCTCACCACTCAATGCAACTGCCCACCTCCCCGCTTACCTAATCCACTTCACGTGACGGCCCCGACGAGCCGGACGCGGGTGGGCCGGGATCGTCCTGTATCGGCCTGGGCGACGTTGGCAGTATTCTCCTGGTCTTCTACTTCAGACAAAGTTCCAGCCTGCCGGCCTGGTAGCTGGACTTTCCCCGAAACTATACCTCTCATCAAGAACGGTGCAAAATGTCGGGTCCCGCCACTTCCGCTGCCGCCGCTCGATCAACGAGCAAGTTCCAATGTGCGCCGTTTCACTCTCTATAGCTCATCCTTGGTCATCTTGTCTAACTCTGGTCACTCGTCAACTATGCTCCGTCGCCTTGGATTCCATGCATCCTACCGTATCCCTGGATGCCGGAATGAAATTCACTCACGAATAGCGTTTATGAACCATCCCGCGGGTGAGTTTTGATCCTGCGTATACCGTCAGATGGTCCATCATGGTCGCTCACTCGTCGTTTCGACCTGCAGGACCCAAGTACGTATCGTCCTTCCATCTACGCGTCTCTCCATCCGGAGAAGAGTGATTACTCGGAACCGGTTGAAAATACAAGTTGAAGAATCTATGAAAGTGCAAGAACTGACCGAGTGCTATCGCCATTTGCCCATCACCGTTACATAGGACCATCTTCTTCTGGGCGCCAGTCGGTACGTATATTCCTAGCCTCTCTTCCCTTCCCTTCACCTCGGACAAGTCCCACGAAACGATCCTGTAAGCGTCGAGCTAAGACTATGTTGCCTTCTGTGGTTCAAAAAAGCCAAGTGGGCTCTCGTCATTGCCGGAGTCAAAGATCTCCAACGACCGGCTGAAAAGCTCTCAGTGCCTCAGAACTTGGCACTAGCTGCTACGGGTTTCATCTGGGTCCGATACTCGCTCGTGATCACGCCCATCAACTATTCTCTAGCGGCCGTGAGTTGACTCTTACGGCAGCGCGAACAACGTCCATTGACTAATATACGCTTTCGGATGATCCAGGTCAACTTCTGCGTCGGTTCTACCGGTCTTGGCCAGCTATATCGAATCTGGGCGTAAGTAGTACTATCGTCGATCTCAAGGTTCCCCCTTTGGTGTCGACCTTCCCCCCCGGAAAACTATCAACTGACAGCTTGACGGACGATTCCTTCGCTTTCGTTTACAGTTACCGACGCAATCACCCCCTTGAAGCTGAAGTAAAGGACAAGGTCGCCGCCGTCACTGCGTGATCAACTCGATAGAGGATGTTTGTTCGAATGGTGGTTGTATCATACAAATCGATTTTCTCGCGACAACGCACGATGCCGGTGTCGAACCGCTGACTTGCCAATGAATGAATGGATGTGGGAAGATCCACCAGCTTCTTCATTTTAGCTGACGATGATGCTGTCTGCGATACACAAATTTACATAGACCATATTCCACATCGTGCGACCCACGCGCAAGGAGACATGGTGACAAGGCACACGAGGTAGCACCTTGGTAAGGGAAGCCTTAGATCTCGTAACGTATCGCTTTGCAGTAGGATAAGCGTCCGGGAAACGAGACGGGTATGTCTGCTCGTTAGAAGCGCGATATCATGTTCCCGATATGTTCCACGGACAAATGATATAGCTGTATAGTGGATGATGATGTTAAGAACATTGCAAACAGCAAACAGGCTTAGGCTCCGGTACGGTCGAACTGCCCCAGGTCCAACCGACAATCCCGAATGGCCTGCAACTCGTTCTCCTCCAGTCCACCCGGCATTTGTCGGACATATGCCTGGTTGCCTGAAAAGTACGACGTGATCCTCATCTCCCTGCCTGTCCGCCTGTTGATCCTCGTACGACCGGCCGCAGCGTCGGCCAAGTCGGCGGCTTGGAGCGCGTCATCGATGTGGGTCATGACGGAGATGGCGGGGATAATATCGAGGAAAAGGATGGGATTCGGTAGGAGGTGGGAATCAAGGGGTATCAGAGGGTCCAAGAATACTAGCGTAGTTTCCTGGTATCGTTGTCTAAAAGCCAAACATCGGTATGACGTACGTGGGTACTCGTCAAAATGATGCGTACCTAGCTACCGCCAAATTCTGTAAGGACGAATCATCCCACCAGTTATCCCTTCCAATTATCGTCGAAGCAAGTTGTATAATAGTGTCTTCCATCTCATCTTCCTTGGACAGCATAGGTAGGATTTGTCTCTCCAGGAGTGGTAAAGGCTTCAGAAGGGCGTCGAAGCCAACTTCGTCGTTTTCCGTGCGTCTATAGTGGTCGGGATCGTCAAGCTGTTCAGATCAAAACAGAGCATCAGTAAATTGTTCTATAGCGAGAGGTCGAACATAACTCGCCTCCAAGATTGAAGGAATTCTTCTTGCAATACCAGCATCAACGGACGATGCAACATCCGCCATTCGGCTGACATTCCGCAGGTCCTGCAGATCCCCATTCACGTCTTCTCCGCTAACCGTCTTCGATTGATGTGGACCTAAGTTGTGACGAGGCCGCGATTGTCGCAACGTCTTGAGACATAAATTCAAGCCAGGCACAGTGTCCAGCTGAAGTTGAGACAATGCTGCACGCAAGTCGATACCCAAAGTCCAACGACCCAAGGGCGGGACTACGGGCTGATTGAAAACTACGCTGTCCATTCCATGCAGTTGGCAAGCTTGCGTTAAACAATCGAGATATTGTTCTGAGATGCCCGAACCCTCCGCTGCGGCAACGCTTGCCAGCAATGCCTTTGCGGCTAGGGTTTTCGGAGGCGAGAAGAGAAGCGTCGTTTGCAGGGCGAGTTCCTCGAATGGGATCATCGTCAGGTCTATAACAGAATGTTTGAGCAAAAGTGCCGGATATCACACGTAGGATGTATAGCTTACCGTTACAAGTCATGATCACCGGTCTCTTCGACTCTTCGATCAACGACACGACAGCGGGCCAAAACCCTTTATCTTCTTCATACAAGATATCCACTTCCTCGAGCAAGATCAAAGACTGCCTTACATCCTGTCCGCCGGCTTTGGGATCGCTCGCGTGGCATGACTGCGCAACAAACCCAAAGTCGACGTCCATTTGAGTTTTCCGAACTGGCGAAGCTGTCAAGTCCATGATCGAGGCCGGTCCCTCGGCTATTGGCAGCGATTTCTCTTTACCAGCTGCCTTTGCAAATGCCTGAAGCAGCGGATTTATTTTCGGTTTTTCCGGGGCTGGACTGGAGGGTATCGTCATCTTCCCTTTGCCGACCATATGGTTTTTTCCTACATCTCCCACAAGTTGTAGTAGATGGGCTCCTGAGCGTTTGCCAATTCCGGGGTGGACTTCAAAGACTTCCCAACCTAGTTCAGCGGCGGCAGCGTAAATCGATGCGGTCTTCCCGGAACCATATGGCCCTTGAAGCAATATCGAGTTTGTCAATCTCCTGCGCAGATCCGGATATCCCTTCTGCTGTACTTCTTGCTGCGCAGCATGTGCGTCGTCTACATAACTGATATCATGGGGACCATCATCCTCCTTAATCGGTTTGTCGTCCTCTACGATCCAATCGTACTCCCTCATTTGCTTCTTGCGGGTTTTCACCACTTTTCGTTGTACTTTACGTCGATCTTCCGAATTCTCGCCGTTGATACCAATCGCCAATTCGTTCAGCCAATCGACAAGGTACTTTGCCGGAATTTCATTGCCAAGGACCTCCGTATGGTGTATTGGTCGATATTTGTCGTTCCATAACTGCGTTTGTGCGTTATTTGTGGCTTTCGATGGTACGCTGGTAATGGCAGGGTGTTGTGCGTACTCTACTGGGATCGAAATAGGTGCTGCCTTGGCGTCAATCGATGTTTCATCCATAGTGAGATTGACAGTCGATCTGGGCAGCAACTTGGTCCAGAATTTGCCATCTTCCGGATCCACTTTTATCCTCTGTCTTAACCTTCTAGGCAGGTCCAGCCTCGGTCTTTCTATTTCATTCTCCCTTCTGCAAATCTCGTCCGATCCGGGCCAAGGGGCCTCCCTAACAGTAGTAGCATGCGCAGCCCAACCAGGTTTCCCGACAGTTGGCTGTGAAGGCGGAGCAAAGAAGGGATTGACAGTGTCGATAGCTGTCGATGAGTTGATGTGAGCCTGTTCCGTAGGTCTTTTGGGCTTGATGCTGAAAAGGTCGTGTACCGATTTGACGCTATTAGTTGTTGGCATGCTCTGAGTGTCTTGAAAGTCGATGGCGAGGACTGGTTTCGAGGTGTTCTCCATGGACACATCCCCCGAACCGACCGCAGTATCATCCGGGAATAGCGCGTTCTGATTCAAGTCCTGAGATGTAAGACCGCTGGACAGCGATGCCGCATCTGGTATCGGCAAGGGGAATTTAGGCCGGGCAAAAAATGAATGAATAGGCTTTCCAGCTGTCGAAGAATTGGCGCCTTTTGCTTTCTTGGAAGTATTATGTACAGCCAAGTCAACCTCTATGGGCTTATCATCATCTTCGAGGTGTATTGGCTCGGTCTGCCCCGGCTGCGAAGAGCTGTCGGCACTTGCGGAACCTCCAAGCCTACTCTTGACTTTTTTCGGCCGAACCATTGAAGACTGTGAACCCGACTGGGAACGCTCAACAACCTCAAAATCGTCGTCGTCCTCGGTGTTCGTCAAGTCGAGCTCCTCGGCTGATTGCAGACTAGACTTTATTTGTGACGGTTTACGTTTCTTCGTTAAAAGACTGGCAGGCTGTTTCCCCTTAACTGGAGAGGAAATGTCGATGATTTCTTGTGCGGAAGTCGCCTTTGGCTGTTTTCTTGGCCGTCCCCGCTTCTTAGCTGGACCTACAAGGTTCATAGTCGATGAAGAGTCCGATCAACATCCGATGAGGCGTTAGTTTTGCTCGCAGGCTTCTGGGAAATACTGGGAATCCGCACTTACTGTCATGATTGCCGTCAGAGCCTGGCTGACCTCCTTCAACGCTGCTGCTTTTGGCACCTTTCTGCGCTGACTTAGCCATCAACTTCTGCTTCTTCTTGGCTGCGGCTGCCATTTCTCTCATCTCTGCGTCCTCGTCCGTGATCTTCTTCGATTGAACCCTCTTCTTTCCGCTGACCGAAGTTGCAGCCTTGCCCTTAGTAGTAGTAGTCGCCTTTCTCTTGCTACCGGTAGGCTCGAGTAGGGTTATTGAATTCGTTGACGTATCAGCTTCTAGAGTTTCGCCTCTATCTTCATAATCTATCGTCTTCTTGCCATGAATGTCATGATCATCCCGATCTGACGTCACTTCAGGATTGACTGAGGTTACTGCACCTCGGGAGTCCTGCTCAACTCCTTCCGCCGTCGAGCTCTGCCCTATTTTTCCAAAAAAATCTTTAATGCTTCTTGATGATTTGCTTTGTGGCGGGACGCGATTTGGGATACTCGGCGGCTCAATGATGACCTCGGGATCGTCTGCGACGTCTGGCGATGGTGGTGGTAATATTCGAGACTGGGCATCGCTCATTTCGAAAGGTGGACCTGCCGGTTTTCGTATATCCTGTAAGATAGGTTTGGAGAGTCTGCGGATTACTCCATTCGGTCCTCCTCACGCGGACACTCCTACCCGTAGCTGTTCCAGAAATCAAGGAGTTGGCAATGAGGAAACTAAAGAGAACAGCTGCCCCGAGTTCGATCGACTCGCAACGCGTTTACGTTCAACGCGTCCGAAATGCTCAATGTGACGAGCTATGTGAGGCCGACGGCTAACTATGGGCTTCGATATTCGTGTGTTCCCTGGCATTCTGGTCATCCAGTAAGAATTATGTTCCAGGGCATTGTTTCGTCACTCTATTAGATACAATGGGATGGCGGCAAGATGCTTCATCTCAGAAAACCCCTACGAAATCTCTACATATCTCGATCGAATTGATTTTTTCCCTGCAGTCCCCGCCCTCCTGGCCGGTGGCGGGGCTAATGCATTGCCGATGGGAGGGTCACCGACAGTCGCTGAAGATGCAGGTCGTGTGGGCGGGGTCGCGAGACCTGACATGGCGGGCGTTGCGGTCTGCGAACGAGTCGCCCCAGCGCCGGATGCAGGGGGCGCAGCCGATGCTGAACGCGATGCCGGCGGCATGGATGCAGCTGGAGAAGGAGCAGCAGGAGTGCTAGGCTTGGGGGCTGATGCCGCTCGAGGCGGGGGAGGCGCCGCTTTCGGTGCTTCCGGTTGACCACCAGGCTGAAAGTTGTAAAAAAGGATGTCAATCACGTGGCCGGAAATATCAGCCATAAAACGAGACAGCTCACTCCTTTCGTGACCCAGCGCTTCAGCTCCTTGTCATAGTACATCGAGCTCTCATTCCCCAACTTTGCTCGAACTGGTCCGGAGGCGGGAGTTTCCGCTCCGCTCTTACCCCACAATCTTCCAAGCCAGGATCCACCTGTAGCACTTGGTTTCGGCGACTCTTTTGGCCTTTCAGGCTCTTCAGTTTTGGTCTCCACGGTGTGATTCTCTTTCGCTGGAGGTGCATAATTGGATGTCGGCGTACTTGCTTTTGGAGCAGACTGTACAGAGTCTACCGCTTTCTTCTTGTGAGACGTGTTTTCTAGGCCAAAATCATCATCATCATCATCGATGTTGTCGGTATTCATTTGAGGTTGATACGCTGTGGGTGGTGTAGGAGCAGCACTTGGATGTAACGAAGCAGCCGGAGTGATAAAGTTGGCCATGGGGTTGATGAATGACCCCGCATCATCCCCACTCGCCTCATCGGCAGCCGGTTGTTCATTTGTATCTTCAAAAGTGTAGCTCTGGCCCCAATAAGGAATTTCTACAGCATGAACTTCCTCTTGCGCTTGTTCGTACGCAGTCGATGAGGGGGTTTCTTGCGACTCTTGTGGTTCTGTGCTTGCTGTGGTTCCATTAGTATCGCCATGGCTGGCTGGTGCATATCCTGACGGTGAGTATCCTGACGACTCGTATCCTGTCGGTTCATCAACTTGTGAAGTAACTCGTGACAACGCAGACAGCCGGGTGTCATGCCTGCCATACGCCATGGCTGAATTAGGCCGCTGTTGCGTCAACGGTTGCATCGCTGTTTGAGGTCGATAACTCATGGCTGACCCGCTTCTGGGAATTGAGGGCGGGACCGCAGCAGCCGGAATGTCAAAGCTCGACATTGCGCGTGATGGCAGGGCAGGTGTCGTTTCCGGTGTGATAGCACTGAAATGCGAGAAAGGACCGATGCCTGCTGAGCCTGACGAAGCCTTCTTCATGTGGCCCGACGTTTTGGAGTCTCCAGATTCTGACTCCTCTCCGGCAATGAATTTCGTCAATGTGCCTTCGAACCAGGATCCCAGGTTCTCAAGTTTGGGTTTAGGCAAACCTTTTGCGCTCGACACGCTGAATTCTTCTCCATTAATCTGGCTGAGGAGGTTTTGCAGCTGTAGCTTCAGAAGCTGACTAGCTTGATCAGACACTTTACGTAGTCGCAGAGAGGCAATAATAGCATCACAATATCTGATCAAGCCCGATGATTAGTGTTCGCTAACTTTTCTCTTTATTTCCATGACTTACCGCTTGGCTAAGGCGGCTTCGCCAGCTGCAAACAATGTCGCGGCCTTGTTCAACTTATACTGCAGCAGATGAGGAACACCGTGGAAAGTTTCCGTGCCTTTCGGTACCGGACGAAGCCAGATCGCATATTCCATGATTTCCGAAATCAAAGTGGCCTCTGTTTGCTGATCCGTCTCGGATGAGCCGATCAGGGACAGCGGAGAGTCAGGGCGGGACTGCTGCCAAGGGACGATCATGGGAGACAAAACGTAACTATGAAAGACAGATTAGTCTGCAGCACCTGTCATAGGAAAGGGCAACTTACCAAAGATGCGCAGCCTCGATCAAACCTTGCTTCTTGAGCTTTTCGGCAAGCGCAATTACGTATGTAGCGTCGTTTGGCTTACTGCTAGCGATGATTGTAGCCAGGCTATTCCGCCATATTGTGGGAAGATCACCATTTGGAATTTGATCAACTATAGCTGGTCCGCCTTGTCCGTATATATTGTAGGCGGTGGCTAGAACAGCGCGACTGTCATCGGCTGCTGCACTTTGAATGGTCGCTTTGACGAATGCTGATACGGTCGCGGTCCAGGTAGCGCTATCGATTCCGGCAGCGAGCAGCAACGCATGTGACCACATATGGTGATTCGTTGCATATTTCAATGCTGCTTGTTGATCGCCCTTGAGCAAACAGTCGCTAAGGAACTGCATGTCCACAGCCGCGCCCACACCATCCGAAACAGCATCATGGGTAACGGATGTGGCAACTTTGGCGCTTGCCACTACTTTTGGCAAAAGTTCCTTTAGTTCAGCATGAGCTGCTGGATCGCTGTGAGGCAACAGACTTAGTATGGTCTCGAGCCGGAACAGACGAAAACATACCTAATAAGCACTTTGCCATCGTGCTTGAGCATGAGTTGCGCGACCTGATACAGCAGCATTGTCGCTTCCTGGTTGGCGCGTGTGACAACGTCTTTGCCAGAAGCGGACAGATACGGAAGACCACTCTCGATTTCCTGTATTCGCTCGATCAAAAATGCATTTAATGCGTCCCGCTTTTTCTTTTCCGCCGTCGATGTCTTGCTAGCCTGTGGATCAGTTAATAACGGCCCAGGCCATTGCGTGGTACCGGATTTCTCGGCCAGAGGTGGAAGCGAATCAGCTAAGCGCCGTATATGAACAGGAAGTCCGCTACTGGAATCGCCATATGCGAGGGAGGAAACCTGAGCGGATGATTCCGCTTCCGGGTCTCGCTGGAATGCAACAACCAATTTTCCATCTGGCCCGAACGAGACGCATGGCACCCTTCGTGCAGCCGGGGAAGCCCTCGCAAGGTGATTTTCGTCTGTATTTTGTGGAGCGAGAGCATCGATGGGATCATAAGCAGAAACTGATGGTGGTTTAGCTAGTAAGTGCCCTTGCGGTTCCACCGGTACTAGATTAGTCCTGACGGCGGGTGATGAAGGAACTGTAAGAGGCACTGGAGGCTGATAAGATGAAGCCGGCATGTACGATTGTGTCGTTTGAGAATGCGAAGGTGCATAAGGGTCTGATGCATAATCCGCATATGGCGCCGTGGCAGGCCGGATCGGAATGGATGATGAAGCATGTACGCCAGAAGCATTGTTTGGCGGCTTAACCTGTGGAGCATATGGGTCTTGCGTTTGCACTTCGCTGTAGGGAATTGGGGCTCTTTGATGGACAGACGCTGATGGCGGTGAAAAGGTGTCTTGCTGAAGCGAAGGTCGCGTCCTTGATGTCGTCTGAGCATAACTAAACTCCAGCACACGCGATTCCCCTTCCTCTTCGTTGGATGCACCGCCGTCCGGAACCTTCATCTCGTTTTCGGCCGAGGGCTGTTCCGGCATGACATGCTGTTCCTAGTCACCTCGTCAAATCAGCTCAATATTAACTCCTCGCTTCAATGTGGCTTACCTTTTTCTCCTCTTCTCCTTCATTCTGATTCTGCGACTCCCTTGAATCTTCCTGGTAATCTGAACTTGTTCTGGCGTGATTCTCGTTGGGATAGAATGCAGTGGGCTCGTCTATGGTTGGAGGGTGATCGGTTGTACCCTTCATGCCAGAAGACGGTCTAGAGAACGGTGGTGGCTGGTAATTTGATGCCGGTAATCCGTAAACAAGTGGCGAAGAGGCACGGGGAGGTTGCCCATGCTGCGTCTTCTGCGAGGCCCTTGGCGGTAGGGCATTCCCGGAGGGAGGAATCGACACAGGCTGTTGCGGCGGTAGGTTATAAACCGAGGATGCAGGGGAATACGCATTGACTGCAGGTGGTCCGGATAACGATGCTGTAGGGTTGTAACTGCTCTCGGTGGGCTGCACCGGGAGTTGCGTTTGGGAGCGAATTTGTGGAGATCGTGCGACATTTGGAGGTCCTCTAGGTGGAGCACTCAGGGCCGACACACTTCTCGTCGGTGGTGGCGGCGGCGGCAAGGCCACTGGTCGGTGCTGACCAATCGGCGATGCTGCTGCCGACGGTCCACCCGTACCGATAGGAGGCGCAGCGACTCGGCTAGCCGGCATAGCAGGCACAGGAGGGTCATATGCGTTGGGCGTAGCAGGATGTGTCACTGAAGCAGGAATCGATTGAGGCTTACGCTGAGGTGGCATCGATGCATTGTTGCTCGGGCCATTCGCTGGACTGGTGATACGCGAAGGCCCTCGCGGTGGCCCAGGAGGTGGTGGGGACGTTACTCCAGGTGGCACCCTTTGCTCCGTCCCTACCCCCGAAATTCCCATTGCAGACCCTGGAAGGCCAGATGGCGCGAATGGAGTGATCACTGGTGTTGCTGAAGCAGGTCTCGGGAGCGCTTTAGCAACAGGGATTATTGGCGGATCATATGCGGTTGACGTCTTCATCCTCGTTAACGCCGGAACCGGTTTCGCTGCCGTTCTTCCCAGAGAGGATTGATATGACGGTTCAGCGGTGACGACAGGCGCGGGAGGGGTAAAGACATGGGCCTGGGAAACGATCGTCGTAGGTGGATCATATGGCGAGAACGTGCGTGCAGGGAGATTCACCTGTGTATGTGACTGTGCTGCAGCCGGCTGACGTTGGTAGGCGTTATATCCGGTCTGCTGACCAGCAGATCCAGGGCGATTGGTCATCGAAGCCGCGACAGGCGAAGGTTTATACGGATCGTATGCCGCAGGGGCGTAATTGTAGGAGTTTGTCGGTGGGACATATGAGGGTTGCAGCGAAGAGCTGTACGAATTCGTCGACGCGACCTGTTGAGGCGCGTAGGGTCCAGGAACAGCTGTGACTGTGGCATGACTCGGCGATGGTTCTTCTACAAGATATCCCTCCCTTCAGCTGAGCCACACGCAAAACAGCATCCAAAGCACTCACCTGCACCGCGCTGATGTTCTGTCTCCACCTGTGCATCATCACCAAACATCCCTCGCGCAACGTCCAGCCGCTCTTCAGCAGTATACCAATTCCAGCCCCCTTGCTCGTCAACCCAACCCTGGGGTACGCCAGCAGCGTCAAGGTCCATCTCTTCCACGCGTTGCTTTGATGGCAGCGCTGCATCTAAGGGGGCGGTCGAACCCTGAACGTCGGGAGCTGGATTCGTTATAAAATCCAGATCATGACCCGTTGCCTCGGCACTCCCAAACAGGTCCCGTTGCTGCGTACTCTCTAGTGGTGCGGCAAACGGATCCTCCGCATGACCAGAATTCTGTCCTGTTGAACCGAACAACTCATCCGCTCCTTCCGGTACCTCGACACCAGCAAACAGGTCGTCCTCCTCCTCGTCATTGTTCGCGGCCACCGGCGGAATCCCAAATAGATCCGGCTCGGCAGCATCACTTGGGCCAAACAAATCCGGCGAACTCGTGTCCGTTGTTGGCGGTTGCGGTGGGTTGGACGTCGCGTCCGGCAGTACATGAGTTTGGCTCACTGCGATATCGAACTCATGCGCATGTGTCTCTTCCGCAGAGGCACCGAACAGTAGGTCGCTATCATCCTTGACGGCGGCTTCTCCCTCTTCGATTACTGCTACCTGCGTTAACGGCGCTTTTTGAGGATTACTCGATTCCGAGGGAAATTCGGCGGAAGAGCGATCAAGGAGGGATGAAGTTGGTTGATCAAAGAACGATGATGCGTCGGGAACGACTGATTCGCTGAACAAGTCATCCCCCGTCTCCGCCTCGTCATGTTGTTCCGTAACGCGCAAAGGCTCCTCCTTGTCCTGCACAGTTTCCGGTAACTCTTCCTTGACAGCCGATACTGACTCCTCAGCGGCGGAATGCTCTGTTAGAATATGCAATTCACGGTTGTCGACCGCTGGATGACTCCCTTCTGCAATCTGCTCCTGGTCTGCGTCGACAGCGCGCAGAACCTCCGCGCCGTCATTCCAACCGTCAAATGATTTCTTGGCGGAAGGACCAACCGTTTGCTTTACCGGCTGCGAGTTTGGTTCCTGATGAGGTGGAAGCTGTGATGCAGACTGAAGCGCCGATTGGTCCGCCGGAAGAGGTTCAGCCTGTTCATGCGAACTTTCAATAGTCGCAAACAGGCCATCGTCTTCCGCCGCCCCACCCGATCCGAACAGATCCACTTCCTGCTCCGATTCTGGTACCTCGTGCATTTCCTCCGAGGCAGGTATCGTAGCACCGGTCTCCTCCTCTTTATTTTCCGGCTCGTCCGGGGCTACCGGGATCTCAGATGCAAGCTCCACATGAGCCACCTCGACTTCTTGCAGTACTTCCCCCAGTCCACCCTGTTGCTCCTGTTCCTGTGCAGCGACGTCTTCCTGGATCTTCCCCCCGTCCAGCTCCGACTCCGCAACAGGCGTAGATGTCGTGATGGGTGACGCCGGTCCGACTTCCCGCTCAGATGGCTGCGATGGCGGGATCTTCGTCGTTGTCGCTGTCGTCACTGACGTCGGCGGGGGCGGTCGTTGTGTCTTTTTCTTATTCTTCCCCATGTTGTGCGGGCGATGGCTATTTCTCGGAAGATACGGGCGTCGGGAAGGACGCCGTTTTGGCGGGACAAGAAGGCGGGGGAATCGTCATCGGTGGGCGGAGAGGCTCCGCGTCGAAGACGGACATCTGACACCCTTTCTCCGCCGTTGCTCTCGGCAAAGACACCTCATTGTTGGGTGCTCAAACGGTCACGTGACAAGTTTGATAGCGCAGGGGTCGAAACTTGCTCGTCCGCGTGCAGCAGCGTGCATCACCGCAAACGGCGGCATCACCATCAAGACACTCGTCGTCAGCTCAACCCACCTCCCCACCTTCATTTGCGCACCAGCAAGTCCTCAAGAGCCTTCTCGTCACCCGACCCTTTCTCCGTTCAAAAAGAAAACCAAGTCGTCCGAAATGGCTCCCCCTGCCCGAAAGTCCAAGTCCTCCAAGGAGTCTGCGTCCATCAACTCCAAGCTCGCCTTGGTCGTCAAGTCTGGACGAATCGCAATGGGATACAAGCAGACCTTGAAGAACTTGCGAAACGGCAAGGGTTAGTCGCGTTTCCATTTTGTTTCGTCGAGGTGGATGAGGGTGTGGTCCGGTGCAAAAGCCGGGGGACTGGAGCAAATGCTGAGAAGGTCCCCGTTGCTTACCCTTTTTCTTTATCCCACACAGCCAAGCTCATCTTGATCTCGCAAAACTGCCCCCCTTTGCGAAAGTCCGAGATTGAATACTACGCCATGTTGTATGTATCCGCTTTCCCGCAAACTATTTCCCCTCCGCGAAACTGACATTGGGCTTTTCGCTCCGCAGGTCCAAGACCGCCGTCCACCACTACCAGGGTGGTAACGTCGAGCTCGGTACGGCCGCTGGTAAGCTCTTCCGAGTCGGTCTTTTGACCGTCTTGGACGCCGGAGACTCCGACTTGGTGCGTTTGCAATTCATGGCTTCTTTACTCCGATAGTATGCTCATCTGACCTGTTCTCCCTTATAGCTCGAGGTCACCGAGGCTGCTTAAGCATCTCGATGAGATGCTACTTGCGTGCGCAGCATTGTTACATGTTTGCCCGAAATCCCGTAGTCTCGACCCGTTGAGAATGTTCATGTTGTAACAGGTCTACAGTACGTCCGTCGGCTGATGTTCGTTTGAGCGATCATTCGGGAGTGACTACGTGGATGAGGAGTGATGTTATACAATGCTGTGCCATTCCATCGTACTCGATGAACTATATCGTGTTGCCGTTGCCATTCCCCCTTCAGAGTCCCCTTACTTGAGCATCGTTCGTATCTGTTTTCCGGGTGATGGATCGCCACTGCTATGGCCAGCTACAGGCGAAAAGACCCGAGGCCATCCCTCCCAAACTGTTCCCTGCGTCCAAGAAGCTGTCACAAGAACGAGCCGCCTAGGCCTGTGCCTAGGCTTGCGAGATGTGATTTGTATCCGCGCCCTGCAGATGACGAGTCACCGAGATACATGAGATGAACAGAATGTCGACGGCAAAGAGTTGGCCAATCTAGCAATCCCTCCCCGCAGACGCTTGACCATGTTCAAGAACAGGAAGAGGCCGACGTTCACGAGCGCAGACATCGAGGCCCAACTGGCGCAGGTACGTCCTCTTGACCCGTTCACATGCGCGCGACCGCCCACCCCTCGGCGTCTTGTATAGATCACCATCGACCCCGCCAATACCGGAAACACTGAAAACCTCGAGCCCCTCGCGCCACTAGTAAAGACCCTACAAGATTCGGGCACCGCCCAAGCCTATTTCCGGAGCTTGGATACGTTTGTGCAGGAGAAGGAGCATGAAATTGAACGTATCTGTAATGAGAATTATGAGGATTTCGCGTCGGCCGTGGGCATGTTGGGAAGTGTGCGACAAGGGACGGGGCATTTGAAGGCTCAGATTGGGCAGCTTGATGGACAGATGGGCCAGGTGGGGCAGGAGCTGAGCAATAAGGTGGGTTGAAGTCGGCGTTACTCCGTATCGCGGCTGATGTAGTGACGAGTATTTCCCTTGCTGTCAGAAACGAACGTTGTTACAGCACAAGAAGGTGGCGAGGAATATAGACGAGGCGATCGATACGTTGCAGACCTGTCTGAGAGTATTGGATATGGTCAACTCTGTCAAAGACATGATTGCTAGCAAGAAATATTTCGGCGCTCTGCGGGTAAGTCGTTGGCTCGATGATGCAATATTCTAGCAAAGATCTGACTTAGTCATCTGCCCACAGGCCCTCGAAGGCCTTCGGACGCTCCCTCCAAGCAGCATCTCATCCACCCCCTTCTACCAGCAAATCATGCTCTCCATCCCTCTGCTACGCGCTGACATCAAAGCTTCTGTCACCGCTGAAGAAAAAACCTGGCTGCTCGGCGTACGCGAGTCTAGTCCGTTAGTAGGCAAGCTCGCGCTGGATCAAATGGAGGTTAGAGCAAAGAAATGGAAGGTCAAGATGGACAGGGATGGGAATGTCAAGCAGATTAGAATAGGGAGTGCGATTGAACTGGTAAACAACGAGAAGTCGGAATGTAAGTTGTCCCTTGTCCCGGCTGTGAGTCGCTGTTGTGTTGCTAATTATGGCGAAACATCGCTAGTCAATCCTTTATACAATGAAAAGATCTCGCTCGACTTTAAGCCGTTGTTGCAATGTATCCATATCTACGACGCGTTGAACAGTCGTGCAGAACTACAACAGGCTTACCATGCTGATCGACAAGTAAGTCCGCTGAGTCTGCCATCACATTCGTCTCGCTCAACATCTACACTTGCTCACAGAGACAAGCCCACCTTATCCTCTCCACACGTGGCCCTATCACACCCGAAAACATTAGCACCACCCTTCCTGGCCTCATGGAAGATCTCGTCGGATTTTTCATCATCGAACAACACGTCCTCAAGATCGCTCGAACGTTCCGCACGGTGCGGGAAGTCGACGATCTGTGGGACGAGATGAGTCGCGCGATCGTACAAGTCGTTTCGGACGGACTGAAGGGATGTGAGAATTCTGATACGTTTTTGGCTGTCAAGTTGAATATCCTACGATTTGAGCAGACATTGGAGGCAAGTTTGTTGTTCCCCCCTCATATTGAAGTTTGGACTGGTGAGCTAACCAGTATCACTCGGCAGGGATACAATTACGATGTTTCGGGTCTCACTAGATTGATCATGACAATGTTTGAACGTTATTCCGACCTCTTGCAGCGTAAATTCAGCGCAGACTTTGATCAAGTAAGTGCCCATGATGAGTATCGGGGATGCAGGTAACTGATAGGACCTGCGTTACAATAGATCGTAATGGAAGATGACAATCAGCCGATGATGGTGCAGAATCAGGCAGAGTTCGAACAGGTCGTTTCAGCTTGTTGGTTGGCGCCCGGAGAGGCAGAACATCTGGCGAGGTGAGTGTCATTACCTTCTTGGGCCCTTTCACAAGGAATGGAGGTTGAATCATAAGCACCCTGTTTTCACCGCATAAAGCCAAGGATTTCCGCAACCCATGCCATTCTCCCAGACTTTCCCTATGTGCTGCATCAACGTACGCAACTTTGTCGATCAGTTTTACCACTTCGTTGAGGGGGTGACGCAGAGGCATAGGAACATTGATGAGCTGCTTCGCAAGGTGAGTCAAGAGCGTCTAGAGATTTTGACGACCGTAGGCCTGACAACAAGGAATGGATCAGTCTCTGGACGGACTGTTGATTAGCCATGTCAGCAAGAACATCTGCAATCGGTTGAGCAAAATGAACAATCTTTCTCAGATTGCGCAAGCTGTTATCAATCTGGAGCATTTCGCGACAGCGGCGGAACAGCTCGAGACGGCGCTGATGACGATGAAGTACGTTCATTTTGCCGAGTATGATTGGCGAGAAATATGCTAATGCCAGGTAATTCAGATACAGCAATGGTCATCAAGCCTCCTCATCTGCCGGATCAGTGCTCACGCTTCAATCATCACAGTCATTCCAGGCGGCGATAGATTTCGCTCAGAACCGCATAGACAACATTATCGCATCTAAACTCGATGAATTCTTCGAGATGGCAGAATATGACTGGACACCGCCTCTGCCAGCCAACATCCGTAAACGAGGGATAATCAGCGGCACCTCGCCCTCTACGGCGGCGTTAGGTACCAGCCGACCTGCATCGCCTGCGGTGGGACAAGCTACCCAGAGACAAAGTACCACCATGCAGTGGTTCGATGCTAGCACTACCCGAGAGCCAAGCACATATCTGTTCGAGATGATCACGTTCTTGACAGCTTACGTGGACTCGGTACTGATCATGCTGAACGAGAACATTAAAACAAGGACATATAGGATGGCACTGGAACATGTCAATAAAGGATTACTGGTACGCCATCTTTACTTTATTCGATCCAATTGGCGGGAACTAAGGAGAGCCTATATCTAGGGATATCTCATTGGCCCTGACGTAACAAAGCTGAACGAGCAGGCTTTGAAGAACTTGGCAGATGACGTGACGTTCATCGAGAAGGAGGTCAAAAGACTAGAGAAGCCAGGGTTGGATGATGTCTTTGACGAGATCAAATCGGTAAGCTAATCGGAATGTGCCATCTACGAAAATGTACAGAGGCTTCAAGTTCTTCTCGTTCAGATCATCAACCTCATCCTCTCTGAAGCCGTACAAGCGTACATGGAACCCTCTATCCGCCAAGGATCCTACTCCGTTATCAAACCGAAACATCTTCAAACTGTTTTGGAAAAGCTTGGGCGGTATGTACCTGATCCGAGAAATATCACAACGGACGATGCGGTAAGGATGACCCGCCGGAGAAGGGAGGCAGAGATGGTGGCCAAGCTCGTGCTGCAAGGGCGTTAATATCCTGGTGATGGGTTGTATCGTTTATCATGGTTGTATTACAAAGATAGGTATCTCTCGGTCGACTTCCCCTCGAGCCACAATGGTACTTTATCGAGAGCCGGCAAACAAGATGCGTTGACCACTTTCCTCCTGGTAGTACTGTCCGCTCTACACGCAGAAGGGGGTGATAGACGTGCCGTTAGGGGTAAGCCGCAAGCCGGCCTCGTTCAAGTCAGCCCAAACACTCAAAATGAGCCTGTTTCCGCAAGAAAGCGGCAACCGTCTACACGAAAGGCCTTTTACAGTCTTAGGAACTCAAAGTCGCGTTTGGTATTGTGGTTCTGATAGGTTAGATATAAAGGTCGGTTATTGCGTCTTGCAAAGGAAGCCAACCAGTCGCGCAGCGGATCCACTGGATCGAGCCGGTTTGGCAACCAAAACGACCAGCAGCTTTGGAGCAGCAGTCCTCGTCATCTTTAGCAAAGCCTTTCGGCGAAGGACCCGACTTCCAGACTACAGCTGAACCCATCGTGCAGATCCGCTCCCCGAAGAGCAATACTTGGAGTCTATCGCTGAGATTCGGTATCAGCATTATCGGCTTGCGAGTGGTGGCAAGCCAGCAACTCGGCAGTGGAGAAGAAAGGCTGGATCAAGACCTCGATGAACGTCACGCGTAATTTCTGCCGCAGTGCCGCAGGAGCATGTATAGTAGTAGAGGGTAAAGGAGCTGTAGTGGGTACAGCGTGTTATCTTTACCTTACCAAGCAGTTTGAAAGGTTCCCTGATTGCGGAGATATACCGGGCGAGCACAACCTAGAGCTAGGCAAGATCGAAAATTCAGGCTTCGAAATAATTTACTGACAAAGTATGGAAGAGTGACATGTAAGTGTTTGTTCACGATTGTTGCCCTTTGTTCTTAGAGTCCATGCTTAGGATAGCCTCTCTTTCACCGTGACCAGGACTCATCGAATTCGCTATTCATCCTGGCTATGAAGGAAAGGGCGTTCTGCGGAAACTGATGCAATACATCGTCGACCAGGCTAAAAGAAGGGAGCTGAATGTCCCAACAGCAGTCGCCCAAGGTATGCGACGGTATCTGTTCGCATGATATGCGATGTTCAAGCAGATGCTCAGAAACGTCTGTGTTTCCCTTCTTAGATGAGCGCGATTGGTGGGAGGAATGGGGTTTTAAGGAGATGCACCCTACCAGGATGTTGATGAACAGCACAGTACCCGTTGTAAGTCTGGAAAGACCGTATGGTGCATCATGGTGGAAATATCTGTGTCGCCAACCTCACGCAACGAAATGAGGCCGCTGACTTGATTCACGTAGTGTTCAAAGACGAATGACATGTTTTTGGCGCTATGCTCGGCCCCAGACGCTTATAACATGTCAAGCGGTTGAATGCTGTCGTTGGCAATCGGTAGGGAAGAGACGGCGCCGGGCTCTTCATGGTATGCCATTGGTATAAATGCGGGTCGGGAGTCAGGAGTTATCTCACTCGAATATACCGTCGTAACCGTAAATCCTTCCTGGAAGCTTGCCAATGTTGTATTGCCAGGATCCTTATCTCGAAGCAGACGGGAATCCCTTGGTGTGGCATGTAGCGCAGTGTGCTTTCAACGTCTTCGAGCCAGCCCGTCCTCAGTCCGATCCATCACCCGCAGCAGGTGAACGCGTTTCAACTTGAGACATGGAACCCGAAAGGAATCGTGTGGAATGTTTCCCCGGCGGATCCGCACGGATTGCCGAACACCCGGACTTGGCCGGGAACAAAAGCACCTGAGCACATGAGGCATCAAAGTAATGTGCTTTTCAAGAACAATAGAAAAAGTGGGAACAATGAATTTATTTAGCTCATGGAGCGAGTCAACGACGAACGGCCAATGGACTTTGGCCGTGGCAGCGCCTTGGCGGCTCCTCTGTGTGGGGCCTCGGATGAACAACCATCCTACGACAATCCCGACGTTTCATCTTTCATCCCGTCATTCAGCATACACGAGGACAGTCATTGTTCGACTGGCCAAGAGGACAATGCAACGCAACAGATCTCCAGCATGCGTAAAGGACGCACGTATCTCTACTAGCTGGAGCTGAGGAATGCCAGGTAGTCGATGGAAGACGAAGAATATATAGGAGAAGATCAAAGTGAGTTTCTTCTAGCGATCCGCATCAAGTGATTGTCGGTTCATAGCTCATCAATCGTTCTTTCGACTTTGATTGGCCGCTCTAACCCCTGTCGCTTGGAAACGCAGCAGAATTGCACCGTGGAAATATCGGTACTGCAATTCCACTACGGCTTATACCTCCAAAGGACCTTTCCCAGGTAGGCAGGCAGGCCTTTCCTGCAATTCCCCTTTCCAGAGCGCGGCACAGCTTCCGCAGCGTGCCAAAGTGTCAAATTGCCACTCAAAGGCGTTTCCCCGTTAAAGGCCCCCTGTGATGCCGAGTGCTGATACGCTGTTTTCCCTTCAGCTGCCACTCACACACCCCATACTGCCCTGCACAGGCTGCGACACCACAGCAGAGGTATGCCATCGCCGCGCCATCCCCCCTGTCCTCTGCTGATCCCTCCTTCCCTCCTTCCCATCGCCTAGCGATTCTCTGACAATAAATACGGTGGCCGCACGCCGTCCCCTATCGCGCGTTTCAGAATGACGCACACCAGCAACAACAATTCAGATAGGAGTCGGAGCACCTCGTCGACCTCATCCTCGACGCTCTCCTCTTTGGTCACCATCACCAGCAGCGCCGGTCTGCCAGACAAGGCCTGTCCCGTTGTGTCGGTCGACGACGCGATTGACCCTGTGCTGGACCCGTGCCGTCAACCCGTCCAGCAGAAACCCCGTCCGCCATCGCCGCAGGACTTTTTGCAACCTTCATTGGGTTTCAGCACGCTGCCCCATCAGGCGGATCTCCGTGGCTACTATCCATCAACGACAGGGTCCACGGATCATCCCTCCTTCTCCTATCCGACGGCTGCGGCATACAACATCCACTTTCCGTCGCCCTTGTTCTCTGTTAGCAGTTCCATCCAGTACGCCGCTCCGATGACAGGCCAGCCTGCCTGTTCGCCGTTCGCCACGGGAATAGGATTCGCCAATACGCGGCTGCCAGGCCTTGTTTCGCCCTCTCTGCCACACGCACGTCCATCCGCCACTCCGGCTTCAGACTCGACTACCGCCGCTACAAGTAATATAGCCGACGATACCGAGGCTGCACGACGGGGTCCGCCAACTCCCTTGCCATTCACCCATCCTTATTCCGCAGGCTACTACATCTCGACCGGTCTGACCCCGCTCTACGCGACGACCCAGTTCCGAGCTATCCAAGGTGATCCGTTCTTCGGCGCCGTATCGCACCTAACGCCGACGCCCAGTTGCTCCTCGTTTGAAGCCGCCCAACAGGGATTCAGTGGCGCGTTTCCACCCACACCGCTGGCTCACATGCAGTCGAAGAATCACGAGCAACCCAAGATGACGGAGCAGCACCAGGAACCTCACACGAGCAACAGTGGCGAGACTTCGATCGTGGAAGACAACAAGGACAAGGCCTTGCAAGCCACGGATATCGATCAAAAGCCGTCCGAGTCTTCCCTGGCGGATCTTCCATCTGCTCATGAGCAGTCCACCCTCTCGCCTCAGTCCACTCGAGAACAGGTACAGGCGCCGATGGACGTTCAATCTCAAACGCTCAACGCAGCCCCTTTCGAAGCTCGCCCCCAGTTCGCCTCTGTTCCCATGCAACAAACTTCTGTTTCGTTCGAGTACCCACTGTCCGCTGGATATGGCAGTCAACGTGAGTCTTCACTGATAGTCGCTTTTCAGCCATCAATTCTGACGCTCTCACCTATCCAGTACCAACGAGTGCGCCGAATTTTGTATTCAACGGACACCCCAGTAGTCGACTGCCTTCTGTTTCGTTCCCATCCTCTGCGCCTGTCTTCAGCCACCCAGGACAAACGTACTCCCTATATTTCAGTGCGGATGGACAAGCACACTATATGCCCAATGCGATGCCCCCTCAAGCGATCTCCGACATGAACGGCAACCTCACTTATGCGTACCCCCCGCAAGCGTTCCAACCAGCGCAACCGATGCCCCATCATGCATGGGCACGACAGCAGAATGCGTTTGCGTACCATTATGGAGAGACGGATGCTGAAGTGGACGAACCGACGCCCGATCATAGGCAGGCAAAGTCTGTTACCCCACTCACGGATCGCGGCAACAAAGGGCCGATGGGCCGGTACGATGAACGGGATGAAGATGCGGAGGGGGAAGACGATGATGAATATAAAGACGACCACTCGTTTATGTTTCAGCCACCGGAGACAAAGGGCATGAAGCGCTCACGAAGCTATTCCCGGATGTCCAGTCCTGATACGAGCGCCGTCAGTGATGTCGCATGGCAGCCGCGACGCAAGACCGCGAAAAAGGTTACCTCCTCGATGACGACGACGACGACGAATGTTTCGCGAAAAAGTGTAGATACCAAGCGGTCCATGGCGCGTAAGCCTGTGTCCAAGAAGTGGGAGTATGTTGATCCAGATGAAGATTTAGGAGATGGTGAGATTCAGTATACGAGTAATGCCGAGGCTAAGCAGACGGACCGGGTGAGTTCGTGTGTTCCCGTGGCAGGGTAGCGCTGTGACTGATCATGCTGTCGGTCTTTAGCTCAAGCGGCAATGTTATACCTGCAAGTGTCGAGACCCACCCAGCTGGAGACGAAGTCATCTCAATCAGGAGAATATCGTAAGTTGGTTCCATTGGCTGCGTTCTGCTATTCAGGTATTAACCTCATTCTGGTAGCTGTGCAATCGATGTGGTATCTACGAAAAGACGCACCGCGTCCCTCGGCCTGTCCCGCTTGACGAAATTCCCAACCAGTCCGTCCGTGTTGCAACGACTGATGCAAAGAAGCGCAAGAAGTCGGTCAAGGAGCTCGGCTTGAAATCACTCCAGATCACTGATCGCGGTAATGGACGTTTGAACGCGGGTCGCGAGAACGATCAAGGCGTACGACGGGTCATCAATGCGCGGGGGTTTGAGGAGCACGATTCCGGAGATGATAGTGGCGAAGACCGGCGGGTCAGCTTGAACTCGAACCGTGAGTAAGACTCTAGGTTGGGTACATTGCGCGGAAAGACTGACACTCGAGTCTGCTTTGTAGAATCTGGTCGTTCCGCCGGTGTGGCATCTACGGCCAGCGACTTGACTTCGTCGACATTTGGGCCTCAGACACCCCTATCGGCCAACGACATCTCGACGAGCGCGACCGCAATGCGTAGGCAGCCCCGAGGCAATCGAGCACTGGCCGATCAAGAAGACATGCCTTACTGCACCTTTACTCGCCCGATGCTGGTGCAAAGCAGGAACGGCGCCGTAAAGCCTTTCCCTGCGGGGAGCTCTGTGACTTCTGCGCAGAGTGGACATCGCGGAAAGGCCAAGGCAGCGTCCAACGCTCGGTCTACGACTCGGATGGCATTTCATCACACGCGATCTGACAGGGACGAGGACGAGGAGGAGTAGGTGGCGCCGTTGTGATGCACCATGTCGCTGCGGGCTATATAGCTCATGAGAGGGTACTGAAGGGTAAAGAATAGGCATGAACGTTTGTGCTTTGTTGCGGTTAATAATGATGGAAGCCCTCTCGGATCCGTTGGCTAGCTTTATGTTGTACACCGACTGGTCTATTGATAAGGTCGGTGCGATGTTATTATACCCATGTGCTAGACGTGACCAGCTTGACAGAAGGCGACCTTGGCTGTTTACTTTATTGCGAGGAGGAATTATTGGGTGGTCCGGATGCAAAAGAGGATAGTGATCGCTTCACTTAGGCTACCTCCTTAATTTCTGAAAGTAGCCGGGCTCGCATCAGACGCTCTGCTTGTCCGATATCAGTAGAGGGTAGGCCATGTCGTCGTCAAGTACAACAACGCATTCTCTTCCGGCCCCAAAAACGTCTCCCAGCGCGGCCGACACCCAATCAATAGCGGAGAAATGGACGGTGAACCTGCCTCGCCGTGTCCTTATTCTTCCGCCGACAGCATTGTTCCTAGGAGCATTGATCGGGATATCTCGAGGTGGATCAAGAGCTAGGCTGCGTTTCTTGGCGGAGAATGCACATCGCCAACCGACGACGATACAAGGATGGGTGAGTGCAGCGCAGTACTTTGTTCACGCAACGCTGATTGTGCCTCGCTGCTTCAGTACTTTTACACCAAGACACGGAATTACAGGATACTGTTCGGCTCGCTTCGGGAAGGGGCAAAGACGGGGCTCACACTAGGCGCAGCCACGGCGCTCTACGTCTTGTCTGAAGAGGGCGTACGTTCGCTGCGGAATCGGCTGGGAGCCACCAAGGGCTTCTCGTTCAGTACGGGCTCGCCGCAAAGTATCCCAGAACAAGGCGGGGACAGGTCGGAATCAGCAGGGACGGCAGCATTGGATAGCCGTCTTGGACTTGAATGGCTGGATGGAGGGATAGCAGGTTCCGTATTAGGCGGCGTGATATCCGGTTTCAGTGAGTAACCCGAGAATTCCTCAAGTCCCGGATACGCCTTTCATCTCGTTGCCGTGCTATCCTTGGCTGATCATCTAAGTGTATGTAACCTGTTAGACCGGTTCCCGGCTCCTCTATTCGCACGGACGGTTCTCCTGGGCACGACGTTTGGAGCATTAGAAGGCTGTCTGAGAATCGCGCAGGATAAGATCGGACGACTCAAGGAGGAGGCTGACCTACAGAAGAAGGAGGAAGAGAGTGAGGAAGTCGCTTCGGAGGGACAAGGCAAGGCTGGGAGTCGCTCGATATCGGGTGCATAGTCATAGATGGACGACATCGATATATCTCGATTTAGCCGATTTCTGTTCAACATATTTTACAGAAAAAGCTTGTCCTTCCTGCCAGTGTCTGGGCAGGTTGTCGTTCTGTAGTACAATCTGACAATCATGCACTGTATCCACTTCGAATACTGAATCGTCCGTATGGATGAGAAATGAGCGGATAAGCCTATACCCCTTCTTGGATTGATGAGAGGATTCCCCTCCCAATCGATGGCCGGCGTTAGCTTGCACTTCTGTATGCTCCCTCAAGTCTCTGTAATAGAGTAAACCGGAACGACGAGCATAGATTCGCTATCCAAAAAGAAAACCCAATCGCATCGACACCAAAAGTTGGCCATATCCTCTGCAAATGCCACCAACCTTGCCCAACACTTCTGGCATGCATAAAAAGCGAAAGAACAGCAAAAAGGCGATCTCCCAAACCTGGTTCGAACATTTTTCTACTTTGTTATAGCTTTTCGTAACAGGTTTGACAGCTTTTGCGCCTTCAAAAAGGGTTGACAAACGACAAAAAGGTAAATCCTCTCAGCCCGGATCGAACGGGCGACATTGGCAGTTTTGAATTTGACACCTGTTGAATCAGGGTCTAAAGGATTACAATGCCACGCTCTTCCAACTGAGCTATGAGAGGTTGTTGATGCCAAAGCCTTGAACAAACACTCACTATCGGGATCTAAGCTTGATTACTTGCTTTGCCGTCCCCCTGGTTTGTTTCCTTTGATTCAACATTCAAGGTCTGTGAAAGAGTCACTATTACAATGCCGCACTCTTCCAGCTGAGCTAATGGGAGAGTTGGATGACATGCCTCGTTTCCTTATAGTGATAAACTCAGAAGCGATTTCGCAAACACACCGTTCATACTGGAGCGTCCTGCAACCAATCGTTTCTTTTCCCTCTGCATCAGAGCTTTCTCACTGTGCTGGTTTGTGAAGTTTTGTCACCAACTACAATGCCGTGCTCTTCCAACTGAGCTATCGGGGGAAGGGATGTTGTCAGCGGGAACTCTAGGAATAATAGAGAAGACGGATTCGGTCGCATCTCGGTACGCGCCGCGGTAAATGAAAGGAACGCTGGGTGCAATGCTGGAAAGCGAGTCGAGCACGATCGAGGATAAGATCAAGGTGATGTCGACGTTGTCGACGTCGTCCTTCATTCCGCACCTCCTACTCATCCCGCAGAGATATCATAATCACTCAGCGCCATGTGAGCATGTTTCCCTCTCGTCGCGGCTTCAGCTGAGCTGACAGCATCACTCCCGCTTTTTCAGGTCTTCCGTCATTCAGCCTGCCCCAGCTCAAGAGGCACAGGTCTCGACGTTTGTGGCAGAAGGTAAAAAGGCCATGGCCTTAGGAGAATGGGAGAAGGCGGTCGAAAAGTATGCGGATGCGTTAGAGATCATGTAAGTCGTTTGAGACAAAAGTCCGATAATCCGAATTGCTCTGCCTGATGAGCACACGATGCTCACTGGGTTTGTCCGCATCTCAGGCGAGGAATCCACGGGGAATTATCGACTGAACTCGCACCGCTCTTGTTACCGTATGGTAAAGCGTTGTTCGAGGTAGCATGCCGCCAGACAGGCGTTCTTGGGAAAGCGGATACCGGGGCCGAAGAACCAGAGGAAAAGGGTATGTTTTTCGATCCTCCGTCACGTCGTGCCCTCGATCACTGCTCAAGTCCACGCTTGGTGATAGGCCCTGCCGGCAAGGCATCACGTTTCACTTTCGAAGGTGACGAAGACGACGAGGAGGAACAGCCGCAAGAGGATGCGACGGAAGGTCAGGGCGAAGAAGGTCAAGCTGAGGGCGCCGAGGGGGAGGAGGACGACTTTACTGTCGCATGGGAAGTCTTGGACCTCGCGCGGACGTTGTTTGAGAAGCAGGATCTTCGCCTTGTCGCCAAGGATTTGGGGGAAACGTATGCTGTGTTGGGAGATGTTAGTTTAGAGACAGGCAAGTGATTTCGGTCTTTGCATGACACGTTGCAGCGAGTAACCCTTTCCCGATTCGACCGACAGAAAACTTTCCTCAAGCGGTAGAAGATTATACATCGGCACTCAAGACCTTCCATCAATGCCTTCCCAGCACATCGCGCGAGATCGCATCCTCGCATTACCGACTCGCCATCGTCCTTGAATCTTTGTCGGATAGGAAACAAGAGGCGATTGAAAACGTTGAAAAGGCGATTGAATCCGTGCAAGCTCGAAAAGCTGCGATCGAAAATGGGATGGATCCGGATACTGTCGTCGGCGCTGCTGAAGAGGAACATGAGGTTGGTGGACACAAGTTGAGGGCGCATAGCAAGGGTAAAGGAAAGGCAAAGGAGGCGAGTAACCACAAAGCCAGTACACTATCAGAGGAGGAGAGGAAGAAACAGGTTGCTGAATGCGAAGAGCAGTTGAGGGATCTGCAATTAAAGGTTGGTAGTCTGCTCCATCGGTTGCCATCTATTCATGCACCAAGACTAACATATGCCCTTTTCTACCCAAGCTCGAAGATCTCAAGACAGCACCTGAGAGGGAAGGCATCGTCGAAGACACGATTGCACACCTTCTCGGCAACACACCGGCAGCCAGTGGGAATGCCGGCCAAGCAGTAAACGACGTTGCCGCCAAAGTCAATGACCTGACGAGCATGGTCAAGAAAAAGGCCAGAAAAACGGCCGATCAAGCGGGCGTGCCTACCAGCACAAAGGATATCAAGAAGCAAGCTGCTGCTGCTCAAGAGCAAGCGGTCGATCAGGCATCTACGATCAAGGATCAGGTTGTCGATCAAGCTTCGGCTTTGAAGGCCCGTGCGGCAGATCAGGCGTCAACTGTTGCCGATCAGGTTGCCGATCAAGCCTCGACGCTCAAGGACCAGGCGATTGATCAAGCCTCGGTACTCAAGGATCAGGTCGTTGATCAAGCCGCAGCTATCAAAGACCAACTTGTCGATCAAGCGTCATCCGCCGCTGAATCCCTTCGAGACCAAGTAACGGAAGGCGCGCACGTTGCTGCCCAGACTCTAACGGAAAAGGCGCACAGCGTGCTCGAACAGGCCCAACATACGGTCGACGAGTTGATGAAGGCCGGCACGACGCAAGCGCAACACGCGATTGGCGCCATCAAGTCGGCCGCAAATGGGATCGTACAGGAGATCCTGGATGAAGGCAAGGACGTTACTAGAGAATCCATCGAAGCCGTCCAGGGTGTGATGGATGATGTACGAGAGGGTAAGGAAAAGGCTGTCCATGTTGCCGAGGATTTGGCTAAGCATGCTCAGGAAACGGCTCATGCGGGCTTGGATGCGGCAAAACATGCGGGCGAAGCGGTTGTTGAAGAGATCATGGAGGAAGGGCAGGAAGTCACCAAGGAAGCCGTCGAGGCCGTCACAGGGACCGCGGAAGACGTGCTGGGGAGCATCGAAGCGATCGGTCGGGAGGGGAAGCGAAAAGTGGAAGAGTTGAAGCCAGAGGAGATTGTAGAGGAGAGTCATAAGAAGCAAAGGACCGAGTAGGTGAATCGATAATGCGAGTTCTGGAGCCAAAGGGAAGGAAAGGGCTTAATAATGGAATCGAGTAGTCATACAACGTTATACTGTATAAAAGCCATTGCGATCAATCATCCTGTTTACATGAATTCTCCTAGAACCTGCGCAAATTCACGGGCCAGGGTTCCTTGATCCGACCCAGCAGCCGCAGCGCTGAGGTACATGGACCGAAGCCCAGCCATCGTCACACGCAGCACCGCCTGCCTCTCCTGCGCCGTCGTTGCCGTTACTGGTCCCGACATCGCCGCCGCCGTGGCCGCCGGTTCGATTACAGGGGACTCGGGCGCGAAATCAAGGGCGGGAGAGGAAAGGTCGAGGTGCCCCTCGTGGTTTGCGAATACGGCGTTGGTACGCAGTTGCGCCGATTGAGCGGCTTGCTGCAGGCGGGTTTGCGTATCGACGACGACGGGAACGGCGGTGTCTTTTCCCTTCACAGCGGGATCGGCCGTATGGTGAGGCGATACCGTGTCTTGCCCGGACGCAATGGCGGGTAATGCCTGATTGGCTGTTGCGGGTGGGGACCTGTAGCAGGGAATCATTCCGATCAACGACAAAGGCGCATTCGGACAAGCAAGGGCGTAGACAGGGGAAAGGGGGCGAGGCTGCAGCGACTTACCAACTCACGGGAGATTCTCCACCCGTGCCCCAGTACCCTCCAGCGGGGGTAGACAACCTACTCACTCCACGCGGGCTCGGCGGGTTGCTGACTTTGAGCCCGTCTTCCACGCCGCCGTAAGAGGACCAGTACGCATCATCCCCCGCGCTGCCCAAGCCGCCGACGGGGGTCGTGAAGCGAGAGACAAAGGGGGAGATCGTTACTTTTTTCACGAGGACCGCGGGAGGTAGAGTTGCGTTGCCCGGAGTGTTGCTGCCTAGCGAGGGGTCTGCAGGCGGGTGCGAGGGGCTGGCTGATTCGTCGGGGATGGAGGATGCGGCGAGGGTTGATTGGGATGTTGCTGATAATGGGTTGGTATACGACTGTGCAGGGAGGCCTGATGATGAGCCTGGTACAGGCGCAGGTAGGCCGGCAGCATGCATGTTTTCCTGCTGTAACTTTGACGACGGATCGCCTCCGCCGGGGGAGGTCGGTTTCTGCTCCACGGTAGCGGATGGTGGTAGCTCCGATCCTTGCTTCGCCTCGTGCTCGGAATCGCTGTATCCTCCCCAGTAATCATCATCATCTGGCTGGTCTTCGCCTCCGACTTCACCGCTCCCTTGGCCCTGTTTCCCTCGAATGATAGCGTCAAAGGCTTCTCGGGGAGAAACGGACCATGACGCATCCTTTGAGCTTGTCGGCAACGACGTTTGTCGTTCTTCTGCTCGAGCTTCTTCCAACGGTTTAACGTCAAATAGCTTCCATTCATCGCCCATACTCAGCTGGGTACGGTACGACACGCCTGCACTATCGATCTCTGTATCCAATGGCTGAACCCTTGCCGAATCACCGGAGCTGTCGTTATCGCTATCAGAGGAACCTTGTTCCGGGAAAAACAAGATCCGGACGCCTTGTTCCTCGTCTCCCAAGTGCGGGACAAGGTCCAGTTTCGCAATCAACGTCTGTTCATCCAATGCGCGGTACCTCACATTCGTGGACTCCCGGTAAAGCGCAACTTCGATATCGTTCCCTTCCCCCTGCAGCTGCAGTTCGTTGGAAAACTCTGGATCCCGCGCGTGCGTCTTGGAGTCCGCAATAGCCCTCAGCCGGGACGAGAGGTCCTCCGGGTCGCCGTCTGCTGGTTCGCCTTGCGTACGGGGACGTTGGGCGATGAAGCGATCGTCGTTGGGATTTGACGGGTTCGGGGGAAGGTACAGCTGGCGCGTCTTGATTGCGGAAGCGAGCAGGTCGGGCGCCAGCGGGTACGCCGGCGGGAGGAGGTGGGAGAGGATCGTTACGAGCCGCTGCGGGTTGAGGGGATCATGCATTGCAGCGTGCGGCGGTGGCGGCGGGGTAGAATGGAAACGGCCAATAGCACGGCGGTAATATGGGCTGAATATATGGATTCTTGGGCTGAATGACGAATATCGTCGATCGCGGTGACGGCCGCGCGGAAGCAAATATTCTCGCGCGGCCGGCTGAAACGAGTTTGAAACAGTCGCGCATCCAATCCGTCAGAATCTGTACAACCCATGTATACAACTATCGCTGACTGCAATGTACACTTGTTCACAAGCATGTATATCCCTGCTAACCCCCTTCATCCAAAAACCTCTCCATGGCAGCCTCTTACGGCTCATACCTCGGCAGGTACCTGACATGCGCCACACTGTTCCCCGCAGACCCATTCCCGTCATTCCCAGGTCCGGAAACAGGCGATTGTTCAGGGTGTGAGAAAGCTGGAGGCGCAGCAGGTGATACGGCGGTGGTCGTCGCCGTCGCCGCCAACTCGGACGGAAGGTCAATACCCAACGTACGATGCGGAATGGTGAATCGGCGTGGTAAAGCCGCAGGGGTTGCAGCGGCTGCGGCGGCTAGGGGTACGACTTGGGTAACTGGGACGGACGATTCATCGCCCTGTGGACCAGCAACAGCGGCGGGAGACTCCTCCGCGGAAATCGCCCTATCGCGATCACCATGTGCATCGTCGCCCTCGTCGTCCTCGTCGTCATCCAAAAACGGCGGCGCAGAGGGAACAGCCACATCCACAGCCATCCGCGTTGTTTCATCCCCTTCCTCTTCCGGCATTTCGAACGGCGCGGATGGTGCAGTCGGAACAGCAGTCTCAGGTAATAACGGCGCTGACGACACCATCATCGTCGTGGCCGGTGGGAACGAATGCATCCCGAGCGGTGCGGAAGGCTGAGCGTACGCGAGGGAATGTTGAGCGATTGGCACGGGAGGGAGCGGGAGTACGTTGGCGCTGCCGCTGTGTCCGACTACCGTCTCATCAGGGGGCGGCAGATCGTCGTCCAGTCGTTCGAATCCGTCCTCGTCGACGGGCAACTCGGGCGCGGAGGCATGTAATGCCACGACGTGTTGCTGCCCACTCGGGTCAAGGTGGGTGGCCGTGGATGGTGATGCCACGTATTGATGAGCGTCCGTTGGTCCGCCCGGCGTATGCTGCACAGCGGCCCCCAGCTCCTTACCATTCACCAACGGCGGTGGCGCGGATCCCGCTAATCTCAGACGTTCAAGCACTTGTTTATCGTCCGTCGCAACATGGCCACCCGAACCCGCCGGCACCACCTGCATCGCACCGGATTGTCCAACAAGAGGCGGAAGCGTAGAACCAGCACCACCGCTCGACGTGTCACCCCTACTACTGAACTGCGCCATCCCGACATTCCGATTATACGCGATATCCACCGCCTGTTCCTGCTCTTCGGTAGTAGGTGCGGGAAAGTAATCGACGTATTCTGGCTCGGCAAGCATTGCGCGTTTCTCCAGCACACGCGCAGATGGACCGCCGACGTCTGTCATGTGTCCGTTGGATGAGGAACCGGTGGCGGCCGCAGCAGAAGGTTCTAGTGGCGGAGGTCCCGCGCCATGGGGAGACGGCGAACTGGCACGGTAATAAGCGGGTGGAAAAGCGGACACCAAAGAAGGTTGTAATGGTTGATCCTCCGACGTTTCTGCCTCTGCTGATGAAATCACGCGACCAATGGTTTCGCCGTTGATAGTCGATTCCGCGGGTTGTCGAACGGCAGTCCCGACGCCGGATTCCGCTGCGACGTTGACCGACGACCCCGCAGGCGGCGATGAGAGTGACTCGCCAGTCGGCGCTCTAGCCAACTCGACCGCTGTTGTTTCCGCTCCATGGACCTCATTCTGACCACCAACATCCGCAGCCAGGTCGGCCGTCATCGCTCGGGTTTGTGGTTCTCCGTCCAGAGCTCCACCCTTGCCTCTCCTTCTTAATCCCTTCTTCCATCCCCAGACCCTCCTCGGATCACCAAGTCGCGCAGTACTGACTCCATGACTGCCACCGGTGACACCAGCATTCGCGGCTCCCGCATGGACTGCACTCGTCCACCCGAATCTCTTCTTCGCCTTGCCGGCTCTTGTCGTCGAGGCAAGCTTCTGCTGCGCGATTGCCGATTCGGCGGTGGCGGCAGCGGCGGCAGCCTGTTTTGCTTGACGGAGGGTAGACGATGATCCACTCTCCCTTGGCGTCGGTGTCTCGTGTTCATCCTCTGAATCCGTCATGGACGAGGCAGAGTCGAATCGACGTCGGGAGCGCCTAGCGGTACTATTCGTGGTTCCCGAAACGAGACTTGATCTTCTCTCTCCATCGGGCACATCCAGCTCGCCACCCGAGGTAACAGTGGTCCCTGCCGCAGCACGCGCTGCCAACCGCCTCTCCCTTCGTTCCTTCTTCTCCCTGCTCGCTTCTCTCCGCTTACGACGCTCCGCCTTCCGCTTGACTTTGGCGCGACTGATGACGACCACGATGATGAATACGATGAAGACAAATGCCAAGCAGACAGACGCGACGACGATCAGAGGCACGGCATAGAGATTGCCGCGTAGCGAGTCTTTGCCCCATCCTGCGGGAAGAGCAGCAGTTATGTCATAAGTCTTATTGGCGTTGTCGTCTGTATCCGCAAGCGCTTGATGCGTCGGCTAGAAGACATGTTCAGATTCAGCTCGGCGTCCGCTTTATGGCTCTTCCCGTGTAATGGACCCACCTGGATACTCGCTCTTCCGTACAATGTCCACCCTCCATCAACGGTCGTCCATATTCCATCGCTCTCCTGCGTCAACTTGTACGGCAACGCAGTAACAGGGACCGCGATCGGAAAGGTAGTGCTAGTCGCTGTAGGTGAAGACGCCGTCGTCACGCTCGCACGTCGATGGAAGGTCATTGTAGGCAACGGATCGCTTGTTTGCTATTGTCGAAGGATATTAGTCGGTTTTGGTATTGCGATATGAACTGCAGATTCAATAAAGCTACTCACTTCCGAAGTCTGTAGTTGACGGTCAGCCCTTGCCACCACGTAATCCATGTCGTCATTTCTGATCCCATCTTCGTCCTTTTCATCTTTCCCATATCTCAAAGTGCGATACTCTCCCCTTCCCCGTCCTTCAAAATACATCCTCGCATTTCGCACGCCCTCGTCCAGATCATGCTCTTTCCCAAAGTCACCAGATCGCTTTCTGTCCCGTCGGCTACCTTTGTTTCTTGGCTGAGGATAAGCCGTCGCGGGAAGCGGGAGCAAGGAGAGGAGCATTGCTGATAACATGGTCGATCGAGACACGCCGTGGGATCCAGGGATTCTGTAGGTCGTCGATGGAGACGCCATGGTCTCTTCCTGAACAGCATCGGCCCTTGACTCGAGTTTCTCCTTCCGCGTCATCTCTCCTCTGTACATCGACGATCGTTCCCGGAATCGATTCTCCGCCATTCCCCCCATCTGGCAGAGTCCCCCATCCACCCCCTCCATGTTCAAGCATTTCTTCTTCCCGCTATTCCCTTCCATCAAACTGCATGTTTCTGGCACGGAGCAAGATGTCGATAAGGATTCAGATCGTACAAGGCCGATGTTTATCGCTGTAATGTCCGCAGGTATAGTTGTCGCTTGAACGGGTCCTATGTGCTCGATTCGTGGAAGCTTCCGCAGAGATGGGTACGTTATGATGAATGGATTGCGGTCTATACATCTCTTATCAGCAAAATCATGTCGCTTGTGACTTGAGGTATATCACTCACCAAACGTAAGTCTTGTTATTGAAAGCCGGAAAAAACAACAACGAGAAAGGCGAAACCTGACGGCCGCGCGTGCCGAACGAGCGCGATATGCTTGAGTGTTGTGGGCTCGCGATACAAGCGTCCTGCGATGGCGGATATTGACTGCTGTCCAGGTCCTCGCTGCTCCAAGTAGGATAGCAACACCATAACATCTCGTCTTTCAAGGCCTCTGTCCCCCTCCTGCGATCCCGTTCCCCCTCCGGTGACAGTAAAACCGCCCACTCTGGCCCGACCCGCCACAGCCCAGCGTTTTTCTATTTTGGGACAGCCGGTGCAACAGTCGTTTCCGCCGGTGTATTGTTTATGCTGCCTGCAGTGCCTGGCAGCTGACGCTCGAGGATACACTTGGATTGTAACGGAACTTTCAGCCCATGCGGGAGCTCGCGGAAATCGCTAGAAACTGTGCGATACTTTCCGGTTTGCAGGCTGGAATGCATAGATAGGTATCCTCTCCAGGTCATGCAGCTGGTATACGCGCAGCTGTCATGCGGCTGTAAGCTGCTACTATTAAAATCAAACTCTTTATTTGGTAACAACTGCTTTCCAGGACCATCTCTGGTGGACCCGAGTTGGGCTAATTCATCTGCCAAAGCGTTCGTAAAATAAAGTGCGCCTTCCCCTGCGCATGACAGATCCTCTGGCATCCATCATCAATTGCCGTCAGAAGAGAACATCGGCTTATCAGCCAAAAGCGGATCAATCGCTTTAGTATTCAGCTGCGTTTCATATGTATTATATGAAAAATCAGCCCATCCGTTTCGCGGGTATTGAAGAAGAACCGATGGCATTGTGCTTACCAGATGTGGACCCAGCTGAGATAACCGAGTTACCCCTAGCAATCTCATGGTGGTTTGTACTTCGTCCCTCATGACTGCAACAAGTTTCGCCATCAGGAGGAGCTGGAGAAGAGGAAATTCTGACTGTCATTGAAGGAGACTCACTGTCTATCGCATGCCGTACGCCTTCCTCCCCATAGGTTAACGAATACATGAATGGACGTCCCAGGCCGATTCCTCTGGCGCCCAGGCACAAGGCCTTCACCACGTCCGTACCCCGGCGGATACCTCCGTCGATGTAGATCTCGCATTTGCCGCTCGAGATAATTTCCGGGTAGAACTTGTTGATCTCTAGCAAGGTGTACAAAGCAGGTGGAGAACTACGCATGTCCAGACCAGTGCAAAAGGTGGATCTGTTAGTTGACATCGCTTTTCCATGACTTGATAAATATTCACCCGTCCAAAGCTCTGCCACCGTGGTTGGAGAGATAGATCGCTTCACAGCCCATATCGTAGGCGCGCTTGGCATCCTGTAACCAAAAACCAACCTTGATCAGAGAGGAAGGCGATACCCTGTCTGACCTAATTACTGACCTCGACTGTTTGAATGCCTTTAAGTCCGATGGGCAACGCAGTATGTTTCCGCAGCCAAGCGATATCGTTCCAATTAAGCTTCGGGTCGATGAATCCTCCCACTGAACGACCAATCCCGCCACCCTTTGCATCGGATTGAATCTTGCCTCCTGAGATACCAGAGGACTAGCCGGATAGGACAAATGGATAAGAGAATATGCGTGAGGATCCTGCATAGTTGCAGCGCACTCGAGGAACTTACCACTTCAAGCTCTGCTCTTCCCCGTTCATCCGCCTCTCGTTTACCAGGCGCGGCAGCGTCAACTGTCACGAACACGGCTTTCAATCGACCAAGCCTCTCGATCTTGCGCAGCAGGGCTTCCGACTTTTCTCGCTTCCTGTCGACGTACAGCTGCATGAAGAATGTTTGTTCGGGTAAAGCTCGTGCTTCGATTATATCATCCAGCTTGGCAGAAGCGTTGGTGGAAATCTGTTAAAAGGGTCGCATCAGATATCAGCGGTCCACTGACGGTCCATGGCCGGTGTTTCGCACCGATACGTGAAAGCCGTGTGTTACCTACAAACTGGATGATACCCTCCTTGCCAGCAGCTTTAGCAAATAAGGCTTCTCCTTCCGGATGACTGATGTGGTGAGAAGATTCAGAAGATGGGCATCCCCTATGCCGGTAACTCTACATTGGGGGAACCACTGACCTCAACTTTGCCATTCCCGCTGGTGCAATAAAAATCGGTAAATCCGCCGCATGGCCAAGAAAAGTGGTCCGCGTATCGACTTCGTCCACGTCGACCATCACTCGAGGACGGAAGAGGATGGCATTGTACGCAGACTTATTGAGCGCGAGGGCTAACAGAAGTGTGTCAAAGATGAGTTCGCGTACATCCTTCTGAAGGAATCGGTGTCACGGATGACATACTCTGTTCATCAGTAGCACCCGCCGAGTAGTACGACCACGCCTTGTTCGACAGTCTCCTTTCGGCTGCCGGCTGATAGTAGGGGATTCTTTAGTTAAGTGAGGACTTGACCACTGCATAGAAAAGGAGGAGCTGCAATCGCTCACCTCAAAATCAGGCAAACCGATGATCTGCTGCAAAGGGATAGGCTCTGCGCCCTTGTCCGTCTTTTGTTCTTTAGAGGCAGGCAAGGGGAGGTCTTTGATAGTATCTTTGTCGACTAGACCAATGAAAACAGGAACTCCTCCGTGTTCATTCCTCTCCACTGGTCCCTCGTTCAGTTGTTCGTTGGTAGATGCCGGACCTTCGATGAGCGAGATGGCTTCAGATGAAGTTGGCAAGAATGGGTCCAATGTTCCAGGGGGATGAAGACCGGAGAAGATCCCCGTTGCGTCTTTTCCTGCCATGCGAAGAATGCTTGCTGCACCACCGGGATGATCTTGTAGGAACTGTACCGGGGAGAGAGCCCAAGTGAGACCATGCGCGTTTCTGCATTATCACAGCAGAGCTTACTCCTGTCATATCCCAGACTTGTCCTTCAAGAACAATCCAGCAATCCTCGCGTCGGTTGTGCTTTTCCACCTCGAACATCGAGATAAGCCCAGCACCTTGTAGTGTGCGCTCATCTGTTCTAGCTGGAGTTACATGTTCATGAGCCGGCGTCGAGGAATCGTCTGTATAAACAAGCGACCATGATTTTGCAATGGCTAGAGAAACAGCGGAGAGTACGAGTACTGATGCCTAAAAAAGGGTTGGGCAAGGTTAGCTAGAACGATCTCAATGAAGGCTTTGTCGACTAACTATGATGTTTTGCGTTCTACGCTGGCCTCCAGCTATCACGGGTTGCCCAAAATGTCCTGTGGACACATGTCTGAACGTGCGATGCGAGTTGCATTGATTGGACGGCTTCGTCGTTCGGAGAGACCGTAGACGAAGAGTATGTGTTTGCGTTCGAATTCGGAACATGATGATACCTAGCTAATACTCTCGTCACACTCGATTGTCATACCACTCCTGTAGTACGAGATCGACAACAAGAAGGTAAGACGGGTACGGAAGTACCGGGGATGCAGGTTACTCACATAATCTTTCTGAACACGACATGGATTTCGCAGCGTCGCAGGGTAAGTCAGAAAGGAGCTACAAGTAAAGATGTCAAAGATAGTTGGGTATCGCACGACACAGGTCAGACTTGCTGTCGTCTTTGAGGCAATTGTCTGGGTAGTGGCTGAGGGGTGGAAGCTGGGGTATGGATTGGTAGTATCGGCAATAGACGGGTTCCTGTCGCTTGCCGAGCTGGAGAGCGTGGAGAAGGGCGGTTTGTTGGGTAAGCTAGCTGGTAAGCTGATAGATACCAGGAGCTGTACCAGGCAGGGTACGCTAAGCTTCAAACATTTGTCGTTCTATCGTTTCATAGTGTTTCATCGCAATGACACAAAGGAGGACCGGACCGAAGCGGTCCGGCCCGACCTCGGCGTTTAATGCCTCGAGGTCAGCGAACTTGAACCAAAATGGACCCTTCCCGGCTCCCTTCTTGTCGTAGTAGCTCTCCCCGCCAAGTCGGTGAAGCTGTTGGGCCCAAGGCGGGCGAGCCCCTCCGCTGCTCAATGTACCCCGATCACAGAAGGACCAGCTTGTTTTGGAGTTGTTTTGGGCGTTCATCCACTCCGGATATCGACACGACCCGAGTGTTAAGGGGGACGTGCAGAGCTAAAAGGTTCCTGTGTAAAGGAAAGTGCTGAACAGGAGTCGAACGAACCGAAGGAATCGCCGGTGCCCTTTCTCCCCATTGGTCTCCATAAGCTTCTCCATGACAATGTTCCTACCTAGGCAACGTGCGGAAATAGCTGCCGGGAATGCCCAAGGTTGATTTGAATGAGGACGATTCTCCTCCCGCGGCTCCGAAGACTCCCAAGCTGTCTAACAGCTTGTCTAACAGCGTGCCGCCAGAGCTACCGCGAGCTGTTCAGACAGGGAAGAATTGATTTCTCATAACTCCGTCCCCTTCGCCTTGCACAAACCGAAGATGCGCTTGATTACCTGGATCGTCAGGTACAGCCTCTACACTCCTCCTTGCAATTGTCCATCGTCTCTAACCTCAATGCGCTCACATCTTTGCACGTAGAACATCGCTTCCGCCAAACTCGCTGATGTGACGGAGGATCTTGATATGTCCACGCAACAATACAACAGTGTGATTTCTCTACTCTTTGTTTGCTACATACAGCTTTAGATTCCCTCCAACATGATCTTGGAAAGATCTCGAGGCCAGCTCTATAGATCTGCGCGACATGTCCGGCGTAAGGTTAGCGTTCGCGGTTAATCTTGCGCAGCTGTCCTGGCTATTGGGTTTGCCAGTGCTACATTCCCCTACCTTCGTAAGCAGAACCGTAAGATGGAGATGGGCGAATCGATGGGCAGTTCCGGCCCTACAAATGTCCAAGTAGCAAATGGATTCAAGTACCCTTCTTAACCAAGACTTGTACAATAGTAAGATCAAGAGGGTTGGGATTGATATGGAAAAGCATATGTGCACATATACAAAGTTGCGTTCTGTTGTCATGTTCGAAACTGATGTACATTTGAGATCGCTCCTTGCATCACGCATTGCCGGCACAGAATCGAGAACGCCACAGGGGGCACCAGCCTGCCCCTGAATGCAGCGCAATTGGTAGGTTAATCCATTAAACATTTATACAATTACACGCCTTGGAGCATCACAACGACCATAACTGCTATCGACACTTTCTTTCCGTCTGTTATAGATTAACGGTCGACTTCACCGAACACCAAGTCCATGGTACCGATGATTGCAACAGCGTCAGGCAGATAGTGGTGTCGCACTGCAAAGCGGAAACGGAAACGATAAGCGGAATGGTAAGACGACAAGAAGAAAGAAGGTTGGAACTTACTCATGAAATCTGATCCTTGCAAATGAGCGAATCCGGGTGCTCGAATCTTGCACTTGTAAGGCCGTTGAGAACCGTCACTATTTCACCAGATAAATACGGTTAGGTTACACGAAAACGCATGCGGACGCCAAGGACTCGGAGTCGCTGATCTACTTACGAAACAAGGTAGACACCCATCTCACCCTTGGGTGCTTCGATTGGCGAGTAAGTCTCTCCTGGAGGCACGCTGTACCCCTCAGAGAAGAGTTTGAAGTGATGAATCAAGGCTTCCATTGACTCCTTCATGGATGCTCGAGGAGGAGGAACAATCTTGTTGTCGTCGACCTTGATGGCACCGGTGGGCATTTTGTTCAAGCACTGTAAGGCAAAGGAGTTTAGAGTACTGTGTCAATGCAGGAACATCCATCTATACATACCTGACTGATAATTCGAAGAGACTCTCGGAATTCCTGAACACGACACAAGTATCGGTCGTCTATTGATTGACGATACTCAGCACCGGCTACATCTGTCGATCGGCATTGTCTACTCACAGCAATCACCGTTCTTTCCAACAGGAACATCGAACTCTACCTGGTCGTACGCGTCATATGGCTGAACCTTTCTGACATCCCAAGGAATACCACTTCCACGCAACATGACACCGGAGAAGGAGTAGTCCATTGCCTCCTGCGCTGTTACCTTTCCGATTCCGACCGTTCGACCCTTCCAAATTCGGTTACCCGTCACGACCTCTTCGATCTCGTCTACTCGGGAAGAGAATTGCGTAGCCCATTTGAAGATGTCGTCAAGAAGTCCGTGGGGCAAGTCGAATGCGACACCACCTGGACGAATGTATGCTGCGTGCATACGAGCTCCAGATACTCGTTCGTAGAACTCCATCAACTTTTCTCGTTCTTCGAAACCCCACAGGAATGGGGTGAGCGCACCGACGTCCATGGCGTGGGTGAGGACGGCCATCAAGTGATTGCTGACTCGAGTAATTTCGCCGTACAAAGTTCGGATCCACTTGGCTCGTTCCGGAATCTCAATGTTTAATAGCTTCTCGACGGCGAGTGAGTAACAAAGTTCGTTGGTCATCATTGAACAATAGTCCAAACGGTCAAAGTACGGCAACGCCTGAGTGTAGTTTTTGTATTCGATCAACTTTTCCGTTCCTCGGTGGAGCAGACCGATGTGTGGGTCCGCACGCAAGATTTCTTCACCGTTCAACTCGAGGATCAACCGCAATACACCGTGGGCGGCGGGATGCTGGGGACCGAAATTGACGGTAAAGTGTCGCATCGAAGCTTCCTTCCTCGATCCGGTCTCTCGCAAAATTTCCTCCGCAGATAGTCCATGGAGCTCCTCGACGGAGTGGGTGGCGACGGGAGCTCGACTACCGGTGGTCTCATACGCGGGTGTGGCGAGACCGCGTGTCAACAAGGGCGAGGCAACGGCGGCAGGTCGCGTAGCCGCGAACCCTCGGGCGAGCAATGGTCTGGCGAGAGACTTCAACATGGTGTGTGTGGCGATGAAGGGGAAGCTGGTCAAGGCTGGCGTTGGCAGCGCAATAATGGTTGAATATACGTCAAGTTGTTCCGATCGATGGAATTCGCCCACCTCTCGTTGGCTCGCGCTTGTTTCCCCGCGCGCTTTTTGTTGGTGGCAGCAGTGGGAGGCAAGATATCGGTATTGGCATGCAGCTAATGCGATTTCATGGACCATCGTGCGTTCTGCGCTCCTTTATCTATGAGATGGACACCAGGTCTCATGTCATGGCAATGGACGATCGTTGATTGCTGTGTTGCGCGTCTTGTTTTCGATGTTCCAGACGTCAACAAAGACGGATCTTGCTGGTTGCGTCGCCACCGAGCGCAGAGATTCGGTCGAGGACGACGATAGCACAAGTCCACCGAACATTGGTATATCGCATGGGATATCAGAGTTACTGCCTTCTCCAAGAAGAGATCTGCAACATCCTATATGATATCATGTGTGACCACATTTAAAGGACTGTCGGCTCTTCTATCGTCGTTCCTCAGTTGCGTGGCCTGAGCTTTGACTTGACAATCTCAAGGTCCTTTCGCAATTCGCTCCATGTAATTTCCTCATGCATTAGAACTTCCGGAAGCAGACATCATCTTAGATTGACAGAAGGTGGTATGCGCAACATGAGCACTTCACGGGGAAAGGCATCGGCTGTGCCGAGTCATTTGCACGACACGCTTTCTGGTTGTTCCTTTTCACGATTGCTGTGAAGTTCAGCGAAGGCACCAATATCCTCATCAAGCTTCGCCGAAGCAATAGACGACAGACGAAGGAGACTGGAGGCTTCCTGTTATCTCGGATTTACAGTATATCAGCAGATGGGATCTGCGACTCGGCCTCAAGGGGCATCTCTGTCTGCTAGTAGGCCCTGTTCCGAAAGCTCGTGCTTTAACCATATACGCCATACAGTGTTCCCAAATTCCTCCCATGAAGTCGAGTAGTAACCTACCGTCAATCCATAACATCATGCCATCTTGTCAAGCAAATCAAGAGAAACCTTTACAGTCTCCGGAGGCCATCAAGGCTGAGCTGGTTGGGGCTTTGCGTTCAAGCGTAAGAAATACTACGAACCTGATGCACCTTCCCAATTTGTTGCACGTTTGCCAGGTTCTCAGTCTGTATGATGGCTACATAGCGAGAGTCAATCAGCTGCAAGAACTTGCGACTGGTAAGGGAGATAAATCATCCGCGACGAAGTATCGTACACTCGAGCAGGAAATCGAAGCTCACAGGACCCAATTTCGAGAGATCCAAGAGTCCGTTTTGACGTTACATGAGCGAAGAAACACTTACTCGAAGCCGAAATTGGAATCAGAGATTCAGAGCGAGTCTTCCAATCGGTCTTCTATTGAAGCGTCTGTCGAGACCCGAGAGCTAATGCAAAGTTTCGATAAAGTTCGTGAAACCTTCAGGCGCATCAGTGAGGAAGAGAAGGACAACAAGGGATGGGCAAATTGGACGGACTGGCAACTCTCGTTCGACTCCCTTGACGAGATCCAGACACAGACGTTCCCCAGCCTTGAAGAACAGGGACTGGACGTTACCGCCAAGGCGCTATCCGTCGCAACTAGCTTACCAACATCCCGTGGTTCTCGTAGGTCGTGGCCATGAACTATACTTCCCTATTCCTGGGACCCACCAAACGTCAATCTGAAAGTTGGCCTCTTTACTGGACCTTGTGTGTACTTCTCTAGACGGATTTCTGGTTAAATGATTCGAACCTTGACGCATAATCGTGAAATAATGCTGGTATAGCTATTACGTTAAACTAAGGGGTGGTCGTAGATCACCTATGTACTCTTGTCCCGAGATTCTCTCTCGATCACCGTAGGATGCTGTGTTCTTTCAATTTCCTAACATGCGATTCATTCTTCAATTAGGCCATGTGCGTCGCTGCTCCTTCTCGCTGGTCGTAGTCATTACACCCGGCCCCCTTCAGTAATAGTTGTGACCAGACACGGCGTTGCGGCGAAACTTTGCGCCATTGCGGAAATGATCTTGAGAAGGTTGACAGAAACATGCTTGACGATAAGTCACGATGCACTACAGATACAGCTACAAGTAATTCACCTTGACACCAGCGATCGTGTGTGCGCTCGACGACCGTGTAACACTCATGAACAATCAGTGTATATCTAGTAACTGGACCCTTTCAGAATCCAAGTTCTATGCAGGAAGAACGATGCAAAGCCCCGGTCCATTATACACAACTACCACACAGGCCACACACACACCTACACCCACCCACACACACCCACACAACACACACCAGTATGTGTTTCCACATTGTACACCCGTACACCCCTCAAAGCCCCAAGACCCCTTTCCTTTACTGACCACACAATCCCTCGACAAGCCGATATTCACGACCCTCATGCCTGTACATAACTCTCCAAGCCTAGCCTGACTTGTCTTCGAGATCGTTTTTTGAAAATCCACCGCCAAAGGGCGCCACATCATTCATACTAGCGCGTCTATCCCTGTCGACGAGAATAGCGGCGGACAACCCCTCGGGACGAGTTGACACAAAGCTAGCCCGAGTGGAAAAGCCACCAGCGACGGATATGCCTGGTTGCGCTTGCAACGGGTCCGAGGGTGGATCTGCTAGTGTACCAACGGGGAAGGCCAGTCGCGACAAGGTTGAGGCGATCTCGTCGGCCCCTGGTACAGCGTCCGGCGTCCGTCTAGGCGTCGCAGACCCTCCGGTTCCCTCATCCGCTCTTGTGGGCTCTGCCATCTTTTCCTCCGTCGGCGCATTCTGAGCCATCGCGCCACCGAAGCCGGGATATCCCATAGGAGGAACATGCGAAATCGGGCTTTGCGGGGGAAAGTAATCGGGGTGCGCTGGATGATGCTGGCTTGTCGGATCAACCGTCAGTGGGGCACCCGGTGTCATCGCATACGATGCGTTCATTGCGCTGTTATTGGTCGACGGCAATGGTCCAGTCAGGGTCACGTTGAGAGGCGCACCAGGAGCAGCGTTCATGAACGGATTAAAGACGAATGATTGAGGGCTGTTGAGTGCCGGTGAGAATGGACCGAGCCCAGGTGACAGGAACCCCATGGGCATCAACGGAGGCGTTGACTATGACACGATAGACGGTCAGTGTCCACCAAGCAATTCAAGAATCAATCCCAGAATCCACTTACTGGATAGGCGTGGAATGTAAACCCAGGCATCTGCAACATGCATTACATCTCAGCAAAGTCATTCCTGCACACAATGTCGCTCAGACTCACCGACGGTGTCATTGGCGGCATTCCCCGACCAGCAACCGGAGACATAGTATTCGCGCTCACCGGGCCCATCCCCATCCGACCTTGATGAAGCCCGCCATTCTGCGCCGAATGAATATGATCAAACGGCCCGCCACCCCCGAACGGTCCATATCCACCGCCACTGCTGTTGTTGCCGAGCCGCAAAGGCGGTAGGTTGCCCCGTTTGCTAGAGAGACTTGTTCCTGTCGCGCGATTGCCATTTGAAGCGATCGGCGCATCACGAGCGGAGGCTGCACTGCTTCTTGGATATCCTCGCTCTTCCTCTTTCTCCTGCTCTCCTGTGATATCGCTGCCGTGCGAACTTGTACTCGAAGGAACAGCTGGCTCGGGGAATTGCGGAGGCTGTGCCCTCTCAGTCGGCGTCAACGCCGGGATTGGGCCCGACTGAGTTTTGTCCTGCCGAACTTGCAACTGCCGGCCTTGATAATCCGCACTGGAATCCACCGTAAATAAAGATGAGTGTCCCGGCCACACATCGCTCTATGCCGTGACTACCGCAAGCACGTCAAACTCACCCGTCAAACCGTTCAACAGCCGCCATCGCGTCCATCTCACTTGCAAACAACACCGTCCCGTACCCTGCGCCTCCTCTTCCGCGCTCCCCTTGAGCAATGTCGGCACGAACGACCGTGCCCCCGCTCATCCGGAACAGATCCTTGAGTTCCTGCCACTGCATTCCCGGCGGCAGGTTCTCCACGTACAGCAAGCGCCCGCCGAGGGTATCCTGTCGTACAGGCGGAGCAGGACGCTTCATTTGCTGCTGGTTCCGGGGAACACCGAGGAAGGCATTCCCGCCGCCGCCAACTTCGTTGAGACTGGAAGAAAAGTTACCCTGTAGCACCGATCGGGAAAGAGATCCCCGTCCGGTATCGTACGCCGAGTGATACCCAGAGCCACTGCCACCGCCGCCACCACCACCACCACCACCTGCTCCGACGCCGGGAACACTGTGGAACGGCGAAAACCCGGTTGCTCGCCCTGCGCCCGCATGTGTCGAGGGAAACATGGCGAACTGGTCAATATTCTCGCCCATTGGCCGCGGGGCAGATGCGACATGGACGTCGGGTGCAGGAAGCATGCCGAGTCCACTGGGCGCAGGACGACGGGTCGTAGGTGACGTTCCGACTTCCCCTCCCCCGCCGCCGGCCGCAGCAGAAGCATGACTCGACCGTCTCCTCCTTTCCGCCTCTTCTGCATGTGACGGCCCACCCGCGGAGGAATCCCGTTCCCAGGACTGGGACATGTGCGGCCCGGTGGCGGGCGCAGAGGTTGCGGGAAGATGGTTCGTTCCGAATGGTGAACTTGATGCGGATGTTGATAACATGCCTAGAGAGGCGGACGCGGTGGACATGGTGGGGGAGACCCCGACTGCGCGTGTTGCATGATGCGTGACGTCGGCAGCGTACTCGAGCTTGTTCCCGCCACCCCCGAACGGACTGACAGTTCTGCCAGCGGCAAGGCCTGTCATAGGGGAGCGGCCGTTATTCGGTTGGCCAGGGGAGACATGTGTATGGGACGGTGAGATACCGATAGGGTTGCTGCTCGGCGCCGGTCCAACGCCGAATCCGCCAGAAGCGGCATCGGCGGCGGACAACGACTTGCCAAATCCTCCTGCTGCGCCCTGTATCGCTCGCCCCGCGCTTTCGCGTCTTGCGGTGTTCATCCCGTACATTGGCCCTGCGGCGACGGGTGCCGGACCGAACATGCTGGACGGGACATACGGGTGTGGCTCGTACTCTGGTGGAAGTCTGTCCGGGCGTACTTCAAGGATTCTGGTTTGCCAGTTGTATCCATTGAAGAGTTCTACGCGGAAGGCAGAGCAAAGCCGAAGGGCAAGTAGTCAGCCACGTGGTTGAGGGAAAAAAAAGGGACGTAATCGCGCGCACCGATGGCTTTAATTCCGTCTTCTTGGCTGCCCATGAGAACTGTCCCGTGGCCGCGACTCCTGTTGCTTTGCGGATCGAGGGAGACATCGGCCCGCAGCACGGTGCCGGCGCGACGGAAGAGGTCTTTGAGGTCTTGCCATCGGACGCGGTAGGGGAGCTACGTCACGGGCCACCAACGGACGGACGGGGGAAGGAGAGGTGATCGCGTCAATACGTGGTGCTGCGTAACGCAGGGGCACGACTCACGTTGCCGACAAACAGGTTTACCCGGCCATCGACGCCTACTGCTGCGGGGTGGAACATGATGGGCGTGTGCGGGCGTGCTTCTGAGGGAGTAGAGACGGTGGTCAGCAGACGTTCAACGTGGAGGAGATTGAAGGAGGTATCGGAACCACTGGCTGCGTTCCGAGCTGGAAGATCAACTCACTGAAAAGAGGCAACGACACAGGCTTGTTCGAATGCACATGATGCCCTCCGCCACTGCCGTTGCCGCCCATCCCTGGCCCCATGCCCATACCCATTCCCATGCCCATGCCCATCCCCATGCCCATAAACCCGCTACTTGGTGCCGGACCCATCATCAGCCCTCCTGCTGCAGCTGCTGGATGATACTGCGGCTGCGGCTGAAGGTACGCGCCGTGCGAGTGCTGACCGTGGTGTGTGTATGTGTTGGAGAAAACGGGTGTCGGAGGAGCAGGACTCGGGGGATGGGTCGGGTGGTTGCTGGCCGATGGATCGGCCGGGGGCGCTACCGTCTGTGCGGTATTTCCTCCGCCGCCGTGCCGTGCCGCTCCTGTGCCGTGCCCCGCCGGCGCCCCTCCGCGGCCGGCCAACGCCATCGCGCTCCGGATGACGCTCTCGATCGTGGCGTTGCTCGGCGGAAATGCGCCGCCGCCGGGTTCCGCCTCGTCGCCGTGCGGATCCGCCATCGCTTGCATGCGTGCTGATGCGCCGCAAAGGAGGCCGCCCGCTCCGAATGATGTCATGCGTCCTTTGATCAGCGTCGCCCACGCAGGATCCTGCGCGCGCTAGTCCGGGACACGGGGCTGAAAGGACGCGCTGAAACGTCATCATACAACATTGGATACAACATGGGAATACACGCCTCTCCCTACAGATACAGCAGCCGCGGATCCCGACTCGGGTCAAAGTGCCCTGTGCCCTTCCGGCTCAGCGGCCAGCCCGTCGAGACAATCTTGGGCGGCGGCGGCGTCGTCGGCTCCGCACCCTGTTTCTGTCCTCGCGGGGACGTTTCCTCCAACGACGACGATGAACCGCTGTCCGAGCTACACGCTGTGTTCCACATATCACATATCAGCGCCTTGCTTCCTTGCACCCCGGCCACGAACGACTCACCACTACTCATCCTCCTCAGCCTTTCCCCGATCCCATACCCCGTCGTCCCCCCCGTCATCGTCGTCGATGTCGTCGTCGTCGTCGTCGTCGTGCGCGCCCACGTCACACCCTCCTCGTCGTTGCGGGAAAAGGCATGCGTTCCCGCCTCGCACGCCGAAAGAAGCGAAGACAGTTTCGTGTCGTCTTTTTGCTGGCGTGTTTCCGGGGCCTGCTGCCAGCCTCGACTACTCGCACTGCGGGATGTGCTGGATGGTGAGCCGGGCGAAGGGTCGCCCGAGCCACCGGCCGCGGGTGCGGAAGAGGACTGGGAGGACGATGCCGTGCTGTTTGCTGCGTGCGGACCCTGTGCGGCGGCGAGCGGTCTCTGGTGCTGCTGTGTGCGGAACGGGTTCGTAAGGGAGATCATCTTGTTTGTTTGAAAGGCTTGTACGATGTACGATGACAACTGAACCAAACGATACGGCAACCAATAGCAACATGTATATATCACGCATACCCCATGAGTAAACCAGTACTTTCCGCCCCCCTCTCCACAAACGATCAGCTGACCGCCCATCCGCAGGCAGGCAGCAAGGTTATCTCAAGGGGCATGGAACGATGACTGTGAACGGAGCGAAAGGGTGCGCGGCGCGGAACAAGCAAGGGCCCTTTTGGGAGCTGGGCCTTTTCTTGCTATCGGCCTCGAAGCCAGGGAGTTTATCGGCTGATCCACGCGCGCCCATGGGCCGAAGAGCGCCGAGCCGTGTTTTGAGCGGAGCGGGGCACAGGAAAATGACACGTCATGTAGGTGTGAGAGCCCTGCCTTTTGGGATCCCTGACAGTCATGCATGTGGCCGTCCCCAATTACAACACCGCTAGACTAGGAAAGATGGTGACCTAACCTGTTCCATTGATGCTAACCGACATTCAATAACGATGTAGACAGGTTCCCTACGATTCCACCCCAAGACTCATCATAGCACCCGTCTAGTCTTGACTACTTTGAGCTGTTACAGTAGTCTCGGGGCGAGCGAGCTTATCCTCACCAGTTCCTCTTTCTGAGCTTGCATCGTTAGACAGCGCCGAAAAGCAAGTTGATTTCTTTTCCCATTCAAAGCAGGTATCGGCCTCGTGTACTAGTTTATAAATGCGTTTACGGGTCAGACGTCTATGCACGTCGCTACTATGCAGCACTCTGTCCAGCTGCTGAACGTAGCAGTATCTGCGACTGACTTGTGACCTCCACTTGACTCGCATGTCTCAGCGAGACATCCCAAGTGCAACACATGAATCACTCCCTTTGAAAGCAGCTTCTGCAGTATCGTCCGACCGCAACTCCTGCAGCGTTCTGCCCGGCCCCTATCGCGCACGGAAAGCAGCCTACGGCTTTCAAAGTCTCTGCTCCTCCCTGAGGCAGATATGGCATCCTTCATGGAAGTAAAAACCGCTCTAAAGGAGCCGATAGTCCAGCTTTCAGACCTGCAGCAGCACCTATCGAGCATCATCGATCTCATCCATTCGCATGGCTCATCCTCGAATTCATCTAGCTTTGAAAAGAACATTGCGGCCATTCAAACACTTTTGCTGGAAAGCGTTCTGCCTACCTGGAGTGCGGTGATCGAACAGAACGAGAGTGTCAAGCGGTCATTGACGGAATGCTTTGCGCCATCGAAGTCTATTTCGGATGAACAGTTGGACGCATATTCACACGACCGAAGCAATCGCAGTCATTACAATCCCAAGTGTCTCGCAACGGCATACTCCAGCTACCAGATTCTGTCACTCGTGCTATCCAGTACTGCGACATCACCACAGCTATACCCCCCTTTGATTTCTCTGACAGCAGCTCTCGTAGACCGCTACGGGATTCGGGACCTATGGACATACTCGAGGACGTCGACGAGCTCGAGGGATCTCGATAGTTACGTATGGGAGCAATCAGTGAAGCTGCTTGTTGCGTTGCCGTCGAGGGTGATGAATGCATATGGAAGAGCTAGAGAAGCTGGATTACAAGGAGCGAATGTTGACGAGGTGGATCACTTGAGTAGACAGTGAGTGATCTTACGCAGTGCAGATTCACGTAGCCGGAACACGATGACCTATGACTGTGCTCCATCTTCTTGACCTTCCTATAGATCCTATTTCGATAAATTCGCCAAAGATATGGAACAGCTATTCGTCGAGACGTCTCAGAATTACACCGAACAAGGTGGGCTCTCCTTATGGTGAACTTCTGATCCCCTTCTGCGCTATTTTACTGACGCACGACGATTTCTTATCATGTATATCTCTGCAGACTTATCTTCCCTGTCTTTCGTGCTGACGAAATGCCTCCGTGCGGGGTTGTTGAACCCTCCAACACCATCATTGTCTTTTGATCCCCATCCATCGCTCTTTACGCCAATCTTTCCGTCTTTACTGCGCCATCTCTCCAGTTCCTCCGTCTTGGATGCTGGGCTAGAGAGCATAAACGGGGAGGAGGATGGCAATGCCGCAAGCCTGCTTTACAAGGTTGGATTCTGGCCATCTCTTTTATCCGAGCTTCAAGCATCCGACATCGGTAACCTAGCGTGGTCATTTTTATTACACCTTGGTAAAGGGATACGCCCATCGGCAACACCGAATCGAGAGATCAAACAGGCCGCAGAGTATCTCGAACGCTTTCTCGGACCCCCTACGGAGCCGCTGAGCAAGGGCAAGGGTAAACAGAAAGAGGGTTCCGGATCAATACCGGCTCAGAGAACGTCGGAGATCTGGGATGCAGTTTTGGACATGCTATTGCAGAGGGGCAAGGGACGGGAGAGTGGTGGGGAGGAAGCAGTAGAGACTCGATGCAGGATTATAGTGTGCTGGGCGGCTAAAGGTGGCGACGTTGGTAAGTAAATCATTTAGCAAGAAGGTAGTACAGGTTGCATACATGTTGACATGACGTAACTTGCTTCAATGGTCTACAGCTATTAAAGATTTGATTGAACGCGTAATGGAAACGTGGTGCGATCCGAAATCTGTTAGATATTCCCTCTTCGCATGGCAACTTTGTGAGTCCCTTGGCGAACCTCTTACACAAGCTTCTAAGTTATGTTTCACGCCTTATGCAACGAAACTATAACAGACATCAGTCAGCTGCTACTTCTGGGCTATTCTCGATTACCGCCATATCATCCGTACTTGCAGCAACTGTCTTTCCGACCATCGTTCCTCGCCAGCATGCAATCGTATCTGTCACATTCCGATTCGGCAATGCGGAGATTAGGGATGCTCGTAGCGGAGGTATTGAGCGAGTTGACGATACCAGACACGCATGAGGATATTGCCGACACAGAGCGCAACAAGGAACGAATGAAAGGGAAAGAGAAAGATGCAGATGTAAAGGAATTGGAGAAGATGCTGCAAAATCTCGGTGATGATGATTCTGAAGAGCGCGCGAGGAAAGTTCAGGAAGCCGCACCTGCCTCGAAGCAGAGAAGAAAATTACAATTCGGAAAGGAGATCTGGGATGGATTCGGACAAGGGAAAGAGGAGTGCAGGCGACTGCGAGCTTTGGTTTCACTTCGTGATGAGGATTCGAAAACTCAGGACGAATCAGCGAAGATCGAGAAACCGGGGAGAGAAGACGCTTGGGAGTTGTTGGGCTGGGGCGCGACTGACAATATACAGAGCGCGCCACTCCCTCACATCCAAGATCCCCCGATAGCACAACACCCGCGAGACAGATCTTCATCACCAAAGTCAACTACCGGCCGCCGTAAACCCCGTCAGGAACCAGACTCCGATGATGAATCGCTTTCCGGCTATTCGTCTTCCGACAACTCGTCGCGTTCGTCGTCGCCTACGCCTTCGTATTTGGACGAAGTTGCAAACGACCCCATGGCGAACACATCGATGAGGGAGAAGATTCAGCGTCCCGTGTACATTATACAGCTTATCGAGCTGTTGCGTGCACGTGAAGAGCCAGACAAGTTGGAAGTAGGACTGAAATGGGGAGAGTCGCTAATCAGACGGAAAAGGCATTTCGGTCGCGAATTGGGTAAGTTCATTCCTTTATGCACTATATGTTGTAGAAATCGAGCTCACGCAATTTGGACAGAGGAGAACTCGATATTCTTGTGTCAAGTACTTTGTGCGCTTTCGGATCCATACGACCTTGCAGAATTTGAAGAGAGAAGGCAAAGCATGCTGTCCGCGTTGACAGCTTGCGTTCCTAAGCAGGTGGCACCGTAGGTGCTCTGGCGGGAATCCATCCGACAGATGCTTATACCATTCTTCTTTCCAGATACCTAATCGAGCAGTACTTTGCTGGCCAGTATTCATTGATGCAACGATCAGCCATCTTGACGGCATTGTCTATGGCTGCACGAGAAACTGCCGGATTCTCCGCCTTGCCGCTACCTAGCCCCGCCAAAAAGATTGATTTTCCTTCCAAAGTTTTACCAAAGGCGCTACATGACCGTTACGTTTCCGAGCAAGACATTCGTGGAACGACAAATGCAGGATTACTTCTTCAAGCTGGAAAGGTAGACGTAGTGGAATCAATATTGAACAAGAAACGAGACTCTGCAAGTGACAGAATTGTGCAAGTCCGTCAACGGCAACTGCGACCCGGAACATTGGCAAGTAAAGCAGGCAATGCTGCTGGCGGACTTAACGCAATATCAGAGAACGTGACAACACCCGTTATTCCTTTCAAAGACGTTGCAGCCGAGTATTTCATTCTACCAATGATCAACAGGTTCTGGACCTACTTTCAAGACAAAATTGCAAGGGAAAGCCGCACTTCATCTTACGGACGAAGAGGCGTGGGGACAGGGACAGGAATGATTCTTAGCCCGATAGCGATGAGTCATTTCTTGAGTGCTCTCACCATCATGCTGCATGCCGCTCGGCATTCGCCAGCTTTCTTGGCAGTATTAGCTCCGGAAGCATTAGAGCTGGCAATCGCGATGGGTACCCATCTTGCAGGCAGTGTCGATTTCACCATGCCTGATTCGGAAAAGCAAGAACCAAGATCGGAAGAACTCGAGGCGGATGTCGTAGCAGCCTCGCTCGAACTCGCTCTGGTCTGCCTGGATGCGTCCACAGAACTGGATGGAGGAAAGTCCCTCGTAAGGGAACATCTTCCGAGCGTCATGGCTGCTGGTGAATGGGCCAGTGGAGTTTTAGAAAGGGAGCGAAAGGGGGAAAGCGCTTCTTCATACAAAGGAGGAGTAAAGGAAGATAGGCTGCAGCGTACATCGGCGAGCGTGTTGTTAGTCGTGACTGGAATTGTCACGGTGAAGTAGCCAAAAAAAATCGACTGAATGACTACGCTCATTATGTGCAGGCTGGCTGGCTCAGCGGTTCAAGTGCCAACGATGACAAATCATATCTGCCGTCATGCAATTATCGATGTTGACGTTCAGCTCGAAGGCTATTTCCGAGATGGCGTCACGTTGGCAAATCCTTTTCAGATTTGCTTTTTTCCACTACTGCACCTTAGATAAGATCCGCACCTCTGATGGGTAGCTCGATAATCATCGGGAGATCATAAAGGACTGCAAATTTGGTTTTCACAGCGCTGGATGGACGATTTGATTATAGTTGTAATTCGTAGATATAGATGAGAAGCTTTTGGTATGATTGTTTCGAAGATAACCACGGGAGTGAATTGATTCAACTGGAGTCTCTCGAGGCACTTTCACTTTTACAGCTTGTGATCTGTATGCTGGTATATTTCCAAATGGCGATGCGGGGATTAATCTCATCAGGTGCGAATTCATGTATACAATTCAGGCACATAGCCTGACAATGCCTGGTCATCTAGTATCGAGCGGCAGCAGCTTGACAAGCCTTCAACGCCTCTGTGGGTGAGAAAGCGGAAAATTGTCAACGATCCGATCCACTTTATTGCGGGCGCGAGAACATACCAAGGTAGTAAGAACACGAGTTCAAGTCTCCGGTTGCATCCAAACACTTGGTAAAGTCCTTGGCTTCAATCGTACACTGAGGCGCCTGTTCAGCAGCGTTGGACGCCCATTGCTGTTGCTGATTGACGGGAGCGGACTCGGCAGGAGGGGGAGGAGCCTCGGCAGATCGCGAACCACCACCGAAGAGCCTATCAAGCTCACGTCAGTACAACAAGAAAGGCGCAATTGATAGAGAGAGCGGAGAAGCAAAGGATCGGAAGGGAAAGAGAGGACTCACATGCTGGAAATACCGTGGCCGATAACACTACCGGCACCAACACCCATGGCGGTGCTAGCGGCCTGCGCAAGCAGACCAGGCTGCTTCTGCCCCTGCATAGCGGCGGGCTGGGGAGCATGAGCCGGTGGCGCAGCGTGAGTCGGGTAGGCGGCAGTGTGAGCGGATCGGGATTGCTGGTGCGATGGCCCAGACGGGGCGGCAGGTCGGGCAGCCGGACGAGAAGATCGAGATTGTCGGGGCATGATTGTACTGTGTCTGTCTATGTGTAGCAATGCAGGGATAATGCGACGTACGGAGTGCAATGGTCAAGGTTTATATCTTGTCGTTGCCACTTGACCAATCCCTAAGTTCCAGAAGGTGTCGACTTTCGATCGCCCAGGTCCGTTTGGGGCGCACCCCTTGGCCGGTTTTTCTCGGCCGCTCAGGCGCGTAAGCGTCGAGGAAACGAAAAGGAGCACAGTGTGAAAAATGACGGATTCGTTGAGAGCTTTCGAGAAACACATCACTCTCCCTTAGCTCAGTGGTAGAGCGCGACACTAGTATCTGAATTCAAGAAATTGGCATGTCGAGGTCAGTCGTTCAAATCGGCTAGGGAGAACTGTATTTTTGGTTTCCTTTTCTTACACCGTAAAGAGCCTCGACCAGTATAATGCGGTTGCAAAGGCTCTGTACTAGCTGACCGTCGTCACCGATGTGGTGGGAGGAAGCGTTAGATGACTACAAGAGTGCGCTATAGAGTTTCGTACGGCCCAAAATTTTGCTTGAGATTACTGTTCGATCACGCTCCAGGCTATTGTTTCATCTGCCTTCCAACATGCTACATGCACGTATGCATTCTCGTGGACTTCAAAGGTAGTAAGGCGAGCTCTATTAGCCCTAATATTTAAGTATATAGGGCAAAAACCTGGCTGGCGAGTCTACGCGATCTCTAGTATACGATGGCGATGCTCCAGAGTTCCCTGTTCAAAGTATCATTGAGCATAAGCGGCGCACCGGCACAGTCAAATACACTTATAACCCGGGTAACCGCCTCATGCTGAACGAAAAGGGGCATAATTCGAAAGATGTTGTACTTCTTGAGCGCTTTCGAAAGACACATAAATCTCCCTTAGCTCAGTGGTAGAGCGCGACACTAGTATCTGAATTCAAGAAATTGGAATGTCGAGGTCAGTCGTTCAAATCGGCTAGGGAGAATTGTCTTTTTTCTTCTCTTTTTCTGATTTGGCAGATTGCTTGTTCTTTTGTGGACTTGAAGCCCTGTTTGTAACTTTCCGCAATGAACCTAGTCAAACATTAGCACTCTTGCTCCTCCGCTCAGGAGCCGATCCACATTGGTTTGCGGACTTTGACCTTCACCCATATGGTACCGACCTTCCCGTTTGCATTCCAGAGGACCACACCAACGAGGGTGAGGTCAAAAAACGGGCTTGTCCTCATCAACACGAAACATGCAACTCTGCAAGAAATTCGACCATGTCGCGCCGATAGATTCTTTGCCTTTTCCACGGTTTGGTGGCAAAGATGGGAATTACATAACTTGGACTGAGGTGAGCGCACAACAGATGCACTGCAGCGCTTCTGCGTATGATGAGTAACAATCCGAGGTAGTTCTGCAAGTGAGTAGATGACGTGAAATCAGGTAGTACAGACCATCTTACGCTTCGAACATGATTGTCAGAGTGCCGAGAGTGCAAGTTCTGCAAGTCTGGAAAGACCAACTTGTGTGACGCCGTGCGAGCTGCCCAGGGCAAGGGTGTGATGCCTGACAACACTGTCCGATTCCGTTGCAAGGGACAAGACACCTACCACATTGTAAGCCCACAAATGGCCTTCAGTCTATAAGCGTCATTCCGGGAGGTACTGCGTGCCTCTGTCGCACGCGGTGATGATACGCACAGCGATGACCTGCGCACAGCCGTTTTCGTGCGACTCACTCACTATTGGCTTGTGCGCGGGCGCCCAGGTAACGGCACTGAGCTGGTAAGACCCTGGGACACTCGCACAGGTGGTATAATAAAATTCACACCTGTCGGAGACTGCTCGTCGCTCTCAATAAATACACATAGACATGCCCCTTCTGGTACACTTCCACGCTTGGCTATTAGCGACCGAGCCGGACAAAGAACGTCGCCACTGTGCGTGTCGGTGCAAAGAAAGCATCGAGCCGAGCCTGGCACCCTGGCACGTCATCTCTTCCTGCTTCTCATCTCCTAACATTGTGTAAGTAGCGATGTCAGCAGGCAACAACAGGGTATTGGCGAACTCCCGGAGAGGGAGAGGATGCTGCCTTAAGTTACGCCAAAGCCAGCTCATCAGGCGGATTGGGATTGAGCGCAGCCCAATATGCGACCGAGTGTCAGGCCGTGATGACGCTGTTGTTTGCAGAGATACAGCATCTTATCAACGAACCTGTTGGCGAGCGAGTTGCTCAGCAACTTGAAAGTAGCTTGCATGAAGGGCATGCAGAGGGGTGAGTGACATGTTGTTCGGGTGAAGAACGCCCAGCATCAACGGCATACATTCTTCATCGATCAATGGCGTACGGCAGTCGACGTTCAACTGGCGGAACCACAAGGAACCCAGCGCGCGCCCAAAGGTTCATGTTCTCAAACAGGTAGCTTCTCCCTAACCCAGGAGCCCAACGAAATGAGTCACCTTAATCTGCGCCAAGATCTGGTCGACGCCGTCCCCATCCCGGTCTGGCCGGCGTCTGATGTGATGCCCATTGAAACGGCAGATTGACTGGTGGAATGGATCAAGGCACAGCGCGTCGATCTCAAGCACGATGAATTCCTCTCTGTGATTTGCGAAAAATGGAAGCAGACGTACCCGCGGCATCCAGCCCTTATGATGATGCGTTTAGTTCTTCGCGCCGGCCTTGCGATTGATGGAGAGAATACGGACTGCGACAAGCGGCGAGCGTGTCCTTAGAGCGTTTTTTGAGGACTGCCAAGCAATCAGGGACGATTTGGTCGCTATCGAAGGGATTCACGGGATCTACTTGCACTACCAATATGTCAGGACGCTCACGGGAGCATTCGAACATCGGGTTTACGTCGGCAGGGCCACTGAGAAATCGACAGCAAAAGACCTCGATATAGGCGTACAGAATGAAGCCGAGAAGATTGGCATCGCTCAAAGGTACAAGGGATATCGCAAAGACCAAGGCACCAAGGCACCGCAGAATGTTCGTCCGCATCCGCGCCTCATGCTCCACGCGCAGAAGAGCAAAGTTGTTGAAGAGCGCTGGGTTGCCCTGGCGGGTAGCACGGCGCTCGACAGCATCACAATGGCATACGGCATGCGCCCGGAAGAAACGGAAGCGGTTCATGGGAGAAAAGTACAAACAGGATTACGGTGTCGACCATGTCACTCGGCAACTGGTCGAGGCCCAATGGCGCCTCATGGAGACCTTTTGCATGGTCGCCTGCGGCATTCAGACTCGCGACAAGCCGAGAGGAGTCCAGGCGATGGGAAATCCGTTTGCAGACCCTACAGTTTATCGCACCGCTGCAACGCACTACCAGGTCCTTCACGGAACCATCGCACCGAATCCCCACCTCGTCATTACCAATGTACAGACGCCCACGCTGGAACTGCAACCACAAGGCCGAAGCGAAGTCGACTTTGCTCGAGCGCACAATATCGCCGCACGGTACGCTCCTTCGGCAGCCCTCGCCCCCCAGCTTTCCTGGACACCTCTCCCAGATCCAGCGGACTCGTATCTCGGATTTCCCACCGGTAGGCCTATGGATCAACAGACTCTACGACTGGTTCGAAAGTTCTGGAGTCAGTGTGAGTGGTCGCATGTTTGTCATTTCTCGCATTGTGCTTATCCAGTCGCGTTAGATGTACGTCCGCAGCAACTCGTCTCTGTAGCGCTCGATTTCAATCATCAAGCAAAAATATTTGATTTTCAAACGGCTTCGACGATGTTTGACATTGTGCAGCATGCAACGAGCATGCGGTATACCGACAACGCCGACACGACGGGTCCCTTCCGTCCGCAGAACGCCATCCCTCTCGAGCGCCTGCTGCAGCTCACCATTCCTATTGGGGCATACAGGGGACATGTTTCGTTCCAGTTGAATGAGGTTGACAAGCATGGCCTACCCCGGGCGGACCTTTGCGGCATAGTGATCTGGCTCGCAGATCAGGACGGAGTGCTCGTCAAGGCCCTCGCAAGGGTACAGAGAGACAAGTCGGGGGATTTCGAAATGGCGTCCGAAGGCTACGTCGAGCTGAGGGCAATAGGCGCACTGCTTAGAGTGTCTGCCTACCTGTTGCGCATGAACAACATGTTCGAGGAGGCTGACGGTGCTCTCTATCGACGTGACCTCGGCTTCCGACAGGCGCGAGCCGACTTTATCGCTCGCTTCCTATCCAACCCCTCGCCTGGGTTGAATGTCGGTGATCAACCTTTGTTTAATTGTCAAGATCCCATATGGCGATACGCATGGCAAACGCACAATCCTACAAAAAATGAACTCTTCCTTTGCCAGAACGACAAGATTTGGCGAACGCTTCCCGACATCGCTCAACCGCGTATGAAGCCGTCTCTAGAGGAAAGCATGATGTTGCGCGTGGATCTGTTGGCCACCCCCGAGGCGCATGTCCGCACCCTCGGGCGCAGCCATGAACTGGTCACGGTGTACTATGAGCCAGAACGCGACTGGTCCGCTATCGGTACCAGCGTTACGGACCGAGCGCAACTCCTTGCAAGGGATGACGCCTTGGGTGGGGAGCAGCTCCTCAAGGTTATTCAGTGGGTCGGTGGGCAGAGGTGGTTGGCCCTGAAGCCATGCGTTGTTTCGACGGAGGAACGGTATGCAGCGTTTTGTTACGACAAGGCGGTTGCCGTGTATCTCAATGATGAGAATGAAGCACGATTCTTTTTTCTACTCGGTTTGGACCACCTGCTGGTGCGATTCACGCTAGAACTGGCGCCCAAAGCGCCGTTGGGCCGTCTGAGTAGGGAAACATTTGATAAGGTAATCGAGCATATCATAAGCCATCTCGAGCGCCAGGTCGATGTCGAAGGAAGCAATATTACTGAATCTCGCTCAGGGGACTACGCTGTCGTTTACTCTTGTCACCCGACGTACGACCGATGTCTGGCAAAGGCGAGAAGAGTTGGTTTGATGTTCTTTCACTCGTGTTGACACTTTCTACAGCTCTCCGTACCTTGGGGCGAGCAACGGGGAACCCGAGACATCCCGGTCTACCCTCAGTATATTCGCGCCGTGGTGTCATTGGCAAAGTGAAAGTGAACAAGGGAAAGGTCCGTGTGACGGAGGGGTTGCGGAACGAAGATTTCGAGTGACTCTACACCTCCGCCTGAATGACCAAACCTGACTTCCCTTGACTCTTGCCTTGTGCGGTGCTTGGTAGCCGGGACTTGAAACTGCTGCTGACCGTGACAGTACATGTGGTGCCTGCTGCTGGAGCATATGCTTGCGTCTGGCTGCTCCATTGCTCCTCACGTCTGCTGGACCGGGGGGAGGGGCAACTGGATTGGCGGGAGGTGCGCCCGAGGCTATCTCGCCAGAGCTTCGTGTGATCGAACGGGGCCGTCATGTCGGTGATGTAGAGTCGAATGAATTGGTCGAGTAACCAGTTGAGCGCTATAGCTAATACTGAAGAGAAATCCTTTTACTGGAGGAAGTCTGCTTGTTCCACCATGTCGGCTGAGAACTCGGCAGTGCCAGACGCTCCAACGGCGCGGAGGTCTCAACGGAATACTTCATCATCCGCTTCAGCTCAAGCAGCAACACCGCCTGTTCCGGTCCTTCCGCCACACCAAGAAGTAAATTCTACAATGTCAATGAGCCCGTCCCGAATAGCTACGACATATCTGGGCGACAAATCTGACTCGGATCTAACGGACCTTCCTTCGTCCGAAGATGAGGACTCCGCAGACAACAAATCACAGGCTTCACCAGTACCGCCCGTTCCCTCACCTAGAAGACCATCGCCTCCTCGACGCATAAGACTTGTAAAAGCTAGCAATAAAGATGGCAAGGAGCTTCCTGCTTCTTCCAGCGGCGAAGGCGTCAAACGGCCGTCAAAGGTTATACAGAGTGACGATGAGAGTGACGACGAGAGTGAGGGAGCCAGTAAATCCGAAGTGGAGCGTGGGGACAGAAAGAAAAGGACTGCCGGTAAAAGGACACCTCCAAAGGATGCAGGGGAAAACACTACCGTCAAGCGGAAAACAGTGAATCAAAGGGAGAAACCACTTTCGGGAAAGTTACGACCGACGCGCGATAATAAAAAAAGAGAGGATTCCCGAGGACAAGAGAATCGGACTTCTACAGTGATCATCAAGAAGAACGGAGACGGTAAACTCGTTGGTACTGTGGATAGGAAGATGGGAAATGCTGAGATACGGGACGATAAAAGGCAGGATATGGACGTTGACGGTGATGTGGAAAAGGGTTCCCTGATTGCGGAATCGAGATCAGTCGAACGAAAGTTGACGAGCGGCGACTCGGTGGAAAAGGTGAAGGATCTTTCACAGCCAAACAAGTCGAAGAAGGAGCGAAGAGAGGAAGAGGGTGATTCAGATCGAGAACGGGACAGCAGGAAAGAGGTGAAACATAGTCAAGAAAAACTTGTGGAAAAGTTGGATCAGCCATTGAAGAAGAAGGCCCGTACGTCATTACCAAATGACAATATCATTGACACCAGCTCCGAGATCGACGTCATCCTAACCGACGGCAAGAAGCAGCCTACCGACGTGACAACATCGCTAAAATCGGAGGATGCTGACATGGACTTGCCCGATATCACGGATCCGGTCGTACCCATCAGCAAGCCGAAACTACAGAAACGACCGGGAGGAGGTGAAAAGACGTTGAAACGACTGGCCAACCTCGCGGGCACTGGTTCCAGAACACCTACGGAGGGAAAGGTAAAGCCTGTTGGCGACACAACGCCTGTATCGCAACGACGTCCTGGCCTACAGGCTGCCCCGAAGAAGTCCCATTATAATCCTTTGATGAGTGCGCTCAGCTCGCTTCCTGGCATCGGTGCTGGTCCGTCATCGGGTGTAAGTTGGCATTTCTGGCTACGGTCAATCAACCAGGACTGAAAGCATTTCGCATTCTCCCCCTTGAACAGAATACAACACCGGTAAATCCTAAACCGTATGTACTGCAGACAGCCCTCCAGCGATGAAGGCTTTCCATTGAGCAGTTTTTTTGATGTTCAGGGTACTGAAAGTCGAGGCGGTTTTCCTCGCTTCCCAGCGGGATGCACTGCAGAAGCAGCGTGAGGCCTTATATGTAAGCTGAGCTAGAAAAAAAAATCAAGTTTTCTGCAGCTGATTCGATACCTGATACTGCTTGTTGTCGGTTCCAGGATAGCCAAGTACAACTTGACTCTATGTCATCCGGCCTTTTGATCCAAGAGTATGAAGTGCGTAAAATCTGTGTGCATTGCTGACATCCTGTCAGAAACCTGATAACGTATCTCGCAAACAGGAACGTCCGAAACCCTGGAGAACAAGAGGAAACATTCCCCGGGATGATATTACCGGTAAAAACACAAAGTCGGCGGTAGATGCGATTCTAGATATGAGAAACAGCGGATTGTTCAAGAATCAGAATTAATGAGATGAAGTGCGGTCAGCTGCGGGGTCGTGTTGCAGCATCACATTGTAATATATAACGTTTTTTCAGTCATAGGTTGTATGGTTTCTTCAGCTACTGCAGTCATACATGGAATATTCAAGATGGAGTACCGGTTGTAACGCAGCAGGATTCCTTCTGGTTATAAATCAATACATGCAAGTGACGTTTCTGACGGCGGACGTGTATGCTACAACCAAAGACACGTTTGCGATAACTGATTCATTTTCGACATTCTATAATTTATTTATGTACATTTCAGAGCACATAAGACGAAACATGTGCTCTCCGACCTAATGCAATTCTTCGGGACACGAGTACATCATCCCACAGCGAGATGCTCCCGACACTGGAAGCAAGAAACGAAACATGCCTGATCGACACTTCACGCCATCTAGGTACAGAATACCAGTGCTGCAAGTTTACTGCAAAACGGATTCCATCGCATATACGACTTCTTCCGGGCTGGTCAAGTGTGAGCTGGCCAAGGTCTTCTTGGAAGGTGGGCCCACAGCTGTGGCAAAGGTTCTTTCCGGTGTAAGTTGGATCTCGACTTCTGGCAGCTTCTCGGCCTCTTCCTCGTCCATGATGGAAGTGACTGCTATCGGCGCAGCCATGGTGACTGGTTGCCCTGGAACTCTGCCGCCAGACGGGAACACCGCCTTGGCCTGTTTGAACATTTCCTCGTCGGTCTTATCGTCACCGGCACAGAAGAGGAAGTCGGCATCCGGATTCTGATAAAGAATTTTCTTGACGATTTCACCCTTGTTGATGGCGAGAACTCGGCATTCGACGTTCTTCTTGCCGACCATCAGTGGAGGCGACAAACATTAGGTATGATGTCAGGACAGGAAGAGTCAAAGGGCTATGGCAGGGAACTTATCTTCAATGGGTCGTCTTGGCGTCAGATTGGATTCCAAAAGGTCCAGACATTGTTTGCTCTGGAATTCACCCTGCATAATAGGACAATATGTCAACAAACAAGCACAGAGCGTGACGCTAAATGACCAACACCTACGAAAGAGGGATCACATTGTCTCCAATGCCACGTGATGGAAGCCTTCTTAACTTCAATGGTACTGCCGCTAGTTCGCTACATAACCCCAAAGTTGATCAATGACCGCACATAGTTCCATAGGGTCGCGAAAATATTTACCTCGGTGTAGTACCTGAAGATCTCTTCAACTTCGCTCATCCAGCTCATGTCCATGTGTTCAGTCATGTTGGTCCACTCGGTCGCACCGGGACCCTTGACGAAACTGCCGTGTTCCGCACTGAGACCCAAATTAGGAATACCGCCCCAATGTTCATCCAAGAACTCGCCGTCTCGACCAGAGATGAGCCAAACGACGTTCTTGGGGTCCTTGGCGAGCGCAGCGATCGCGTTCCTGGTTCGTTCGGTGGGGATTGCCTGCGACGGGACCTTGACGATCGGCGTAAGCGTACCATCGTAATCGAACAACAAGAGTCGCTTCTTGGACTTTTTGTAGGCAGCAGCAAGGGTGTTTCGGTCCAACGCGGGGGTTTGGTGAGCTTGATGTTCGAGACCGATATTCTCGAGCAATTGCTTGAGCAAGGTTCGCGCCCAAGTGTGACTAGTGTGAGACTTGACAGACTCAAGCATCAGGGCGTGCCTGTTTTGCTTTTCTTCATCAGACATGGCAAGACCCTTGTTGATGGCACGTGCGACACCAAGGAGATCGTGAGGGTTGATTTGCAATGCAGCTTGGAAGGAAGACGCGGTACCCATGAATTCTGAAAGAACCAAGGGAGACTTGCCGGTCTTGTCTTGGCAAAGAACGTACTCCATCGAGGTGGTGTTCATACCATCTCGAAGTGAGGTAATGAGTGCAAGATCGGCGACGGACAACAGACCAAAGTATTCGTCTCGGTCGATGGCCTGGTGGTAATGGTGAACAGGAACAAAGTCAAGAGTACCGTAGGCGTTGTTGATATGGCTGACAAGTTCGGCCACCTTTGTTTCCAAATTGGGAGACTCGGACAGCGCAGGGGTAGTAACCTGGATCAAAACGACCTTTCCTCGCCATTCCGGGTAAATCTCGAGGAACTTTTCAAACGCTTGCAGCTTGTTGTAAACACCCTTGGCGACGTCCAACTTTTCTCGGCCGACAATGATCTTCTTGCCCTTGTACAACGTTCGGAGCGCTTGGATCTTGGGGTCGACGCCGGCTCGATCTCGGTCTTGCATAACCCGCTGGGCATCGACCCCGATAGGGCAGTAGGAAACGGCAGTGACCTGTCCATTAGCGTCAACCCCGCCGGAACTGGATTCGTAACCGCAGACTCGGATACAAGTCGAGGTAAAGTGTCGCGAGTACGAATAGGTCTGTCAGAAAAGGTGGTAAAGGGTGAGTAAGCAACTGTCTTCTCGGCCATCGCGTTACTCAGACATACCTGGAAACAAACCAGGTTGGCTCCAAGCATGCCATCCAAGATCTCCTTTCTTTTGGGCAGACACCTAAAGATCTCTGAACTCGGCCAAGGAGTATGGATAAACATGCCAATAGCAATCTCGCCCTGCTCCCTCGGTTCGCCACCCAAGTTACCCATCGATCCTGGGCTCGTGGCCTTTCCCTCGACCGTTTGAGGCTCTCTCGCATCCTCCGCCAATGTAGTCTCGACGACCGACGCCGGCGCCACAATGTTTTCCTCGGGAACATGCTGGCCGAGCAGTTCTCGGATCATCTTGGGGACGAGCAAGAGATGGTAGTCGTGTACGATGATTAAGTCACCCGGTCGGTAGATCTGGGCTACGCGTTCCGCGAATCGTTTGTTCGTCGCTTGGTAGTGGATCCACATGGGATCAGGAGAGGGAGTTGGGACAGGAGAGTCTTGCCAGAGCAAGTAGTGGAAAAGGGGCCAAAGAGCTAGTGTAGCGTGATGGCTTAATGTCAGCTTGATATTCTTGGGATTTGTGAAAGACAGGGATGGACATACTGGTTTTGCAGTAACCCTCGTAGTGACCTCGAGCTTCCTCACGGGGCACGAATACAGGAACATACGACATTTTGCCATCTCCTTCCTTCTCCACTTCATAATTGCTAAACTTGTCCAACTCGATTTCCAGGCCGTGCTTTTCCTCGGCGGTGAGTTCGGGGAGATAGACTGCGTGTTGGGTGGATGCCGGAAGGGAGGGACGTCCATCATCAACGGGTTCCTGTTGGAACGGAGGAGCTGCGGCTTGCAGATCACCTTGGGAAGGTGTGTCCTCTCCTGGAGCAGTACCCGCAACGGAATAAGTCCTCTGCATCGCTGGCATTTTCTTGGGCGTTGAAGCACCAGGAGCTCGGCCGGTGACAGCTGCTGTTTTCTTATCTTGCTGTTTAGGAAGATCTTGTTGATCCGTGTACTCCTGCATGATATCTCCCGTCCAGGCAACGACGACCTGTTCATGCGTCGAACTGAGACTTCGCATCCCGGAGATCATGGCGGTATGACCTCGTCTGCTGGCGAGTTTCCAGGACAAGTCTTCGGTGACCCTGCTTACCGAATCAGGTTCCTTGAACTCGGGAATCCGAGGAGGGGAAAGCACACCGGCGGTCGTCGAGGCGGAAAAGGATCCTCGCGCACTCGCGAATCCATCACTGTCAAGACGAGGAGAGCCCTCAAGGGAGCGGGATCCATCGCTCGTCGCTGCTGGACGGGGCAAGACTCGAGTGATTTCCACAGGCAAGTGATGGCACAAGTGGATGATTCGACCGGATAGGGGGAAATTCTTGGCTTTGTGTGCGGTTTCGAGGTGGTCTATCTGACTTTGGATTTCGGGGATAGACGGCGGGAGGGCTGGAGAGGGGTCGGGGACCATGTTATCCATGCTGGGCAGTGGTGTTCGTGGGGGAAGCGGTGTGAACTGGCAAAGAGAAAGAGAAACAGCCAACAACACGAAAGTAGAGGTCAGGGGTTATAGGCAGTCTCATCCGCGTTTCAGGTTTCCACGACTGACTGGACTTTTCCAGGATGATTACCCAAACCCGGGCTATTGGCTGGCCCAGCTCGCTTCCAGCCACTGACGCCGCGTTCGCCGCGTAACCCGGTAGCGCGCTTCTGACGCGTGGTGATGACACGCGGGCGAAAAGAAGGGGAAACCAAGCTGGAGTGGGGGTGATTAGGTAAGACGCCGGGGCCGCCCGACGTCCTGGCGGAGTCGGTCGCACCGGGCCGCGCCATGCATCCCACCGCCTGCCTATAACGATATTACCCTGCATGTTTACGAACGACTGGCTTCCTGGTGGATGTAGGACTTGGTCTGAAGCGCGCCCTCAAGCTTCCACCTATCCCTACTGAAGGCGGAATCACAGCCCATGCAAGTACACTGACATTCCTGCAAGTGAACGCAAAGCAGTTCAGGCTGCAGGTTGAGGTATTGCCCGCATCTCGGAGGAGACTGCACCATCGCATTCCATGATAAACCACAATGGAACCCCTAGTAGTGACGCAAGTACCCCTAATTCAAGATCAATCTACCGCTGGTGCTCTCTCGCGCTTCTGACGAAGAAGCGACTTCATCGCCTCTTCCCTGTGCAGCTCCCTGCTCAATGGCGTGCTAAAGGCATATCCCGACACCGCTTTGCTGCTTCTGCGAGAACCACTATCGGGCTATATCGCGGTTTTTCCTGTTCTCAAAGGGTTTAAAGAGTCATTGGGAAGCAGGGGTGGGGGACTGCACCGTGGGTGTTTGCCAAGGGCACTATGACACCATTTTGGCGCGGGCTTCCTTTCATCCGAGAACCTGAATGGCGACGCAGCTTTTCGCTGAACTATGAGATCCTGCCTGCCTGTAAGACCGTTGTGTCTATATATATGTATGGTACACAGAGAAAGAAATGGCCCTTGATTCAGTCTTGCAGCAACCTACACACCTGCGATAACACATTCCCGTTTTCCCACGTACACATATCACTTAGTCCACCGTACAACACTAACCGACATGGAACAGGTGTCAGAGCTGTCTCTGCAACAGACTGGAGAGAGTTCCCAGCAGGACTCGGCTCAGCAGTCAAACCGATTTAGCTGGGCGACAGCTGCAAGATCGTATCTCTCCACTCTTGATACCGATTTTGACGAAGATGACAGGAAGTCAATCATGACAGGCGTGCAAGCTTTTTACAACAAAGCCGATTCCAACGCTGAGCTGATATCCATCCACGATGATCCGGAGGGCAATCAGAAGTCGCTGCTGAATTCAATAGCCGCCATGGCGTTTGAAGGGGACGGCGGACGTTCAATCCAGGAGTTGAGGTCGAAGTTTCTGGACTTGAGGCCATGTGTCGAAGAGACGATGAGTCGATACAACAGCGTTTACCAAGCCGCTTGCCGGCTAGTGGACGACCCCACAGTGGAGCCTGACCCCGAACTCGCTCAGAGCTCCATTAAGGAAATGTATGAAAGCCTGAAAGGCGTTAATCAGGGAATACATAGATTATTGGAGATGAGTGAAAAAATCCAGGAAAATAAGAGGGAGGAGGACGACGAGAAGGAGCAAGCGTCCAGAGAAAGAGCAGTAAGTTGAACGCAGAGATCCGATTGTTTGAAATTCTCGGCCGGCTGAGTACTAAACCGCCCTCTTGCTGCACAAACTGCTTGACAATTTATGCTACCAGTATGGTAAGCAAACTCCTGCGGAGTATTCTGCGAGTCGGAAGTTAACATACTTCTTCTCGAACGGACATACAGCCCAGCTACCGACGCCTCCTCCCGAGCTTCAGGACACTGACACGCAGTCGCTGCGGTCAAGCAAGAGCTGGAGCGTGACCTCGAGTATGGATGTAGATTTCGAGAAGGAATCGGGAGATGCTGCGCAGAAGTCGCCAAGACGAAGTAAGGCTAACAATGTGTTTGTGTCCAAGAAACGAACTAATGCAAGCTTGTACAATTTTCGAAGAGTCTCCAAGGAAAGCCGAAAATGATGGCTGGCGTCTCTACATTGCGCACCCTTGGTACGAGAAGAAGGAAGAGTTGAAGCCTTGTGTCTGTCGGAATGTAAAGGTCGTCATGACAAAGGTCAGCGAGGATGAGCAATACGTCGAAATCGGGATCATCCGCAATCAGCGGTACAAACGCCTCGAAGTTGACCTCCCAGACTTATATCGTTTCATGCGTAAGAAATTTAAGAAGAAAGGCGTTTCGATATCCGACAGACGTCCATATGCATTCTCTTGGAAACCTAGCATAGGCGAGGATTCCTTCGAGCTTTTTGTTCGGCAAGTGGGCACGCACCGATCCGGTTTGAAGTTAGCGACCATACGCGTCCAAGAAGCCGGTAACTTGGTTATGACGAAACGCAGTGGCTCACACATATACGGGATACGTTCAGAGACAAGGAGTCCGCTACATACTCATCCCATCGTTTGACGATGCCATTAAAGTCCAAACACCGTTCAAGGGGCAGGGCGAAGGTCTTCGAAGCTCAGCAACCAGTCAGGCTGGGACGAACTATCTCCGTCACCTGTTGTATAGATAGAACTACACTTTGTAAAACGTATCTCACCAATTCGTATGGATGTTCGTCATGTTTTATTTGAGATATGTATGAAGCGGAGAGACAACTTGCGGTAATACACGATTATACAAACACACTCTTCAGCAAGATCATCACCCAACTTCCAACCAGCACAGTTGAGGAAAGGTGCTGGCCGCCCAGCGCTTTTCGGTACATAAAAGACAATCGCTCCAAGTGTTAGTGCGGGATAAGGCATTGACAGACAGAGTCATTGCGTCAAGCCGGTGGGTAGCATCAAACCTTGAACTCGCCGTGCGAAAGCCACAGCTGTACTCGCTTGCGCTATTGATGCTTGAAATGAATGGGCAAAAAACAGCGAATTCTGCTCAACGGACCTGAAGTGACGGTAGGCATAGTGGCAAGCTGGGTATATGAGTCAAGATAGAGGCCGAGCGAACAAATCGAGTTTAGGGGAGCACGTCCTGTTTGTCATTGAGTCTTGTCGAGCGTGTTTATTCTTAACCCTCGCAGAGGGGTATAGGAGTTCCCCCGGCAGTCATCCAAGAATGACACGGTAAACGCTCTATGTTTGATAGAAACGGGGAGCGTTAATGACAGGAAAGGATCTTCGTAGCCTTCTGGATGTAGATTGCCGAAGAATGTGATTGAGCATTATGGCAAAGGCTAATCGCTATTGGGCGGACCGGTTCGACTCTAAGTACAGAGCTGTAAAGATCGTACGTCGCTCTTTGAACGGTGACATCGGATTAAGGTCTAACTGCCTATTATATTAAAACTACAATTTGTGATTCAAATATCGCAATTTCGGATGTACTAAGATCATGATGTTTTTCAGGATACATGTGAAGCGAAGAAACCGAAGGTACAACGCAATTATGCCAACGCATTCTCCACGTCAGCAGAATCATCGCCAGACTCCATACTAGCAAAGTTGAGGAAAGGTGCTGGTCGATGTTCTTCCGCCCAGAAAGAGATAGGCGTATCGAGGGTGAGAGTGTAAGGCATAGTCGGACTGAATTGTTGTGTCAACCCGACGGAGTAGTTCCACGTCTTGCCCTCGGGAACGAGCGTCGTGCCCAAGATGCGGTCAGAGAGCAAGAGTTGCACTCGTTGAGCCATGGAAGGGTTGAAGCCCTGAAATAACCTACGATTAGCTCTCATCAAACACAAACGAGCCAGGGAAATCAGAACTTACAGCTGGATTGGCCAAGACATCCTGTGCCTTTCGACCCCATTCGAAACCAGCAACCGTGATCTCGAACGCGCTGAGACTTATACTACCAGGGGTGAATGAGCAGGTCAAGCAAATCGAATTGGGTCCCCATGATGGATTGGCGCTCATGATCTTTGCCTGCGCAGCAACATCTTGAGGTGCGAGATGTGCAAGTTCAGAAGACTAGGAAAAGGGGATATTAGAATGTTCGTCTTATAAAAGCATGAAATCAAGGCTCACCTGGGTTTTGATCCATCCGAGAGGCTCCATGTCCTTCAGCAGGAACTCATGCTCGGGCATCTTGTGAGGAAGTTCAACGCCGTTGTTGCTTCCTCTTTGAGGCACCCAAACAATAGCCTTGACTTCCTTGACTTGGGAATTGTCCGGAGGCGAGATACCGTACACGTAGCCCGCGACTTGCGTTCGCAGATCGGCGTTGACAATAAACGTTTTGAGGATATTCTTGGGCATAACGTAAGTATAGCTGGATGCTTCGTCCTTGATATCGTCGTTGCTATAGAAGAGTTGGGAGAAAGGTTTAGCAGGAAGCAACAACAGATTAATCGAAAGTCTCACCTGACGTAGATGTGATTCACACGCAAAGGCAAGTTCGTAGCACTGATAGCTCGAACTCGCCAATCAGATTTCGAGCTGAAAGTCTGCTGTTCATAATTGGTCGTTGTGACTGTTTGGATCTCGTCACCATGCCTGATAAAGACAAGCTTAGTTCCTTGTCATTCAGTAGAGATTGAGTGTGCTTACACGTTGGTAGTTTTCGTCTGGATGGCTGTGACTTGAGCCTGAGCCTCGGTAGCCTTTTCAATCTCGGCCATTTGTTGACGTTGAATCGAGGGAGCAGCAATTTCCATACCCAGGATGATATCTCGTACTTCGCTGGCCGTCAGCGAAGCAACGTTGACACTGTTTCGTTTACCAAAGTCGCTGAGAATCAAATCTTTCAAGGCGACTTCGACCTTCATCCACTCATCATCACTCAAAGTAGGCCAGATGTGATGCGGTTCGGTAATAGTGTTCTTGTCTGGTCGGAGAATGATCTTTGCCTTTTCATTGTTGACGTGTAGAGCTCGAAGGAGCAAAATCAATCGGGAGAAAGCGGTGTATGACGAGATTGATTTGAGCCAATCATCGTACAAACTGAATAAGACCATCTGCGGCTGAGTCGCCCTCAGGATGAGGTCACCGAACTTCTCCATTTTCATTACGGCTTGGAACGGCAATTGCAGTTCACTACCCTTGATGACGATGTTCGGGAAATCGAGCAGATGCACTTCGAGCGGGTCAAGCATACCCTTTCGCGTAACAATCACTTGCTTCGGTTGCTCCTCGACGGGGAGCGATCGAATCAGAGCTGCAACTTCTTCAGCCTACCATAGCGTTTGTGTTAGTAACATCACCATCTGATAAAAGTGAGTAGAGCTCACGGTTTTCCACTTGGCCAATTGACCCAATCGCTTTTGGCCAGCCCAAACCGATGTATGGATGATCTTCAGGAACAACTGGCCGGTTCGAGGGTTGAAGATGAAGATAGCACCGTTAATCGGTTTCGTTGTCAAGTTTCCTTCGAAAGTCTTATGGATAGTGACTCGATAAACGTTCGTATCATCGACGAACCAAATGATCTGGTTGGAGAAAAGTTCAGAGTAGTTGCCGCTGTTCAAGTACGGTTCCGTAGGTTCGGAAGAGTACAGTTGAAGGGCTTTTCGCATACGTTCTCGCAGAACGAAGAGGGCCGGGTTGGCCTTCATAATCTTGCCCATCGCCTGTGTGATTAGCGGTTTGAAACCAGGAGCCCAGTTACCGTAAGCAGAATGCAGGTTGTAGGCCAAGTCGATGGCGATGAGGACACCAGTAGGTGACGGGTAGATAGACATGCTGTCCGAAGTGTAATCCAAAAACTTGGCACGTGAGTATCGCTCAATGTCATGCGAGTCAAAGTCTGTTGGCGCCAAATGTTAGCTCAATATTACATCGACTGGACGCGCTCAACACTTACCTCCGAATCGCAACTGCACATCGATCCAGTATTTGTTAGACGTGATACCTTCGAAGACGTCTCGAGCATCGGCCAACAAACTGGGTCGAGAGATTTGCCACTTGGCACTGCTGAACAGTACAAGATCGGCAGCGGAAGAGTTCATCTTGTAGGATTTTCGCGGATGGATAGTTTCCTTCGATACACTTTCAATCATGAGAGCTTCCATCTCCTGGTCCAAGACCTGTGCCAAATCCATGGTTACAGATTCATGAATCTGTGAAAGGTAAGATATTAGATAGGGATGTCGGTCAATACCGAAGACACCGACGAACCTTTTGCCACAAATGAGCTCGGAAAATCTGGATGTACGAAATCTTGAGAGTTGGTAATTTACCGTGCATGAAGATACTGAAGAATCGAACCGAATCAGAACAGCATCTTCAGTTAAGGAAGCGCTAGACATACCCAGTCAAATCCAGTTGGACCTGGAAACCAACATAAACATTCGCTCGATTGATGGTAGGTGACCACCACAAGGTGAACCTAAAAGCAATATGATCAGTAATGCCGACAGGATATTCTCGTACCCAAACTCACCTTCGATTGGGAATTTGGTTCAAACCGGATCGCTGGGCATTGGTCAACTTTTTGAATTTCATCGACTCTTCGAAACCACTCGCTTTCTCCCAGAAAAGACCCTCCCAAGTAGGGAAAGCTGTTCCAGCAAACAGAGTATGTTCAAGGATACCCTCAACACCTCCTAACGAAGCGATAACATCGACTCGGTAATTGTTCAACATCCAAAGTTTTCCATCGTGTCGCTGATTCGTCCAGATGAAGGGATTATGCTTCAGGATTTGATATTGTTTGAACAAAGTTCGCACTCGCCAACCCTTATCGAAAGCCAATGTCGCTCGATCCTTCTGGAACAAGGTGTTGATACGAGGGATACCTCGATCCCAACTGTTCTCCAAATCCTCCAATGTCAATCGTCGAGACTGCGCAGCAGCTTCCTTTCGCTTTTGAGCATATTCAGCCCAAACTCGAGCAGAATCCAAAAATTCAGACTCCCACGGAATGATGTATCGGTAAAGATTGGGAATGAGGTTGTTTGCCTCGTGTGTCATACCGGCTCGGAAATGGGTGATACCGCCAGCATCCGTCTGTTTGGACCATCGCAAATCGCTTTGAGGAATCAAGACATGAGACATCGAAAGCATACCGAGACCTCCCAGTTCCTTTGGAGAATAGAATACCACAGGCGGGAAACGACTCGGCATCTTGGAGTTAAGCCCGATCTTGACTCGAGTCTGTACCTTGCTTTCTGCCTTGACGATGGAATCGAGAAGTTCATTGGTGTGGATGATAGCTTCTCGATAATACGTACAAAGACCAATGATGGCAGTGTTCCACTTGTTGACAATCTTGGAGAACGTTGTGGAACCAGAAGACATCAAGATCTGTCGAAGTCGGTTGTTGAACTCTTGAATACCGTAATCGGACACTCGAAGGTATGCCTGAGCTGTACGCTCTTTTGTGCTTTCCTGCGTCAAGTTCCATACACTGTCCTTCATCGAGTAGACTTCGCCGTTCATCGTCCTGATTCGTGGCAGGATTCGAACCTCGAAGCCACACATCGAGAACAACAATTGGGGGTTGTCTTTCGAGTACACCGATACGAAGCTCTCATCCCATTCGATTGTGGTTAGAGACCTGGGTAGACTGTTCTTCACATTCCAAAATACGGCTCGACCCAAGTTGACATCGTGTTTGATAAGCCTCATTCGACAATCACGGGGCCAGCATCGCTTGTTGTTATAACCGATGACATTCTGGTTATTGGGATCGGGCTGAACACTAAGGTATCTCTGGATAAGGTCTCGAGATTCTTCTGCAGAGAAGCGGAAGAAAATGTGGATTCGGTCAACGTATCGTGAATATAACCGAATAGGGTGTCGAGTTTCGGAAGCGGTGTCTCGGAATTGCAAGAAGTTGTTGGGAGTTTGAGGGGGTCCGGCCATTTCACTGGCTCTTTGAAGACCGAGGATGAGCAAGTCGAGTACAAGACCGTAGTACTGGAAGACGAAACTAGCAAACTGCAATCCTCGGATCAGACCATAAGCGTTGACGTGCGACATATCCTTGTAAGTCAAAGTCGTATTATTCTTCGCCGTGATGTAGTCAGCCAAGTTATGATCCAGGATCAGTCGAAGCAACCTGTTAAGCAGTGTCAAATCGATCTTTTCGTAGACCTTGGATAAGACGGTCTCCATCATGACGTTGCATTCGCCTTCGCTTGTCTCCCATACGTCAGTCAAATTGTTGATACCCTGACACCACTTGTATACCAACAAGGGCGGAGGCTCAGAATCTGAAGGCTTGATCCAGGCAGGGAACAAATGTCGCTTGTCGGCTTCGTACCACAAGAACTGGTCCAAGTACGCATCGGTAATCTTCTCAACAGGTTCGATATCGTAACACGGAATGAGCTTGTCATAAGTGTCGAAGAACTCGATACCTGTCTCTTTGAATGCACGCTGTGTCAGGAGAAGACGCTTGACTCGCGAAAGGCACTCGTGAGGATTGTCGTAGGCTTGTTCAATGAGCGCTAATTCTTCCCGTTGGGACTGGTTCAATCGGCCCTTGACACTGTAGGCTTCCTTCAGTTTTTCCAAGGCAAGAACAAGTAGTTTGGTATCGTGCTTGTACGACAAGGGCGGGAAAGGAATAGGTGCAAACTTCCTGCTTTCAAGCCAGTGTACAGTCGAGGTGTAGATGGCGACAGCCTCTTCGGACGAAATGTAAGGACCGTCCTTGAGATAGCCGTTCTGTCGTTCTTGTTCCGCTTTCAAGTAGAGTCGAGTCAATCGACCCAAGTTCTTCCTGACAACAGCCTTGTCAACGGTAGCACCTCGCCTGATTCGTTCTCGATTGTAATGGGCAACAGAAGTCCACCAATCGGCCTTGCTCTTGACGTATCGAAGCAAGATGTTCTCAACAGCAGCGGGCATACCAGGCACCTTCCAAGGAATGTTGGCCTTCCAACATCGCCAAGCTTCAGAAAGATGCTGCATGATTGACTTTGCCTTGTTCTGCCTGATGGATTCCGGCATCATGTCGAGGATATCACTCATCACGGCCGCTCGCAATTCCAAATCAAAGTGCGATTCAACTCGCTGTTTGGTCACCGTCTTGGCGATACCCTTGGAATTTCGGCCTTCGAATTGTCGAGCGAGCAAGTTGTTCAACCATCGTTCAAGCAAAGGCACAATACCCCGCATGAAGAACAACCACACACGCCACCCAGGAGCCCAGAAACCGACACCGGGACCCTTTCCGACGGGTCCAGTGTTGAATCGAGCATAAATCAAATGCTTCAAATCCTTGCACATTCGAACTTGACGCATCAACTTGTACTTGTATCGGTACATACCCGTCAATTGACCGACATGGGCAAACATGTACTGCAAACCATCAGCCAGTTGGAAAGCATCGACGTTGCCCAGTCGGTACTGAACATGGGCATCGACGATCAATTTTGTGAGACGAAGAATTTCTCGGATCAAATGGAAGGCGTTACCGAACCGCGACTTCTTCCTTTCCTTGGTCGTCAACGTCTTGATCGGCTTCAAATTCATGTTGTAATCCAAATGCAGATAGTTCAAGTTCTTTCGGTGAATAAGCAAGTTGAGCATGTTGTAACCCTGTCGGCACACTTGAAGACCAGCTTCCACCCAATCCAATGTCGTAGTCTGGAAGAACTTCGTGTTCTTCAAACTCTTGAACAAGTTTCGCTTGCCCATTGCCTTGGGAGGTCGATGATGGAGCGCATTCAGCACGTAACACTTGAGCAGCTTTTGATACGACACACGAATCTTGACGGGTTGGTTAGGCGGGCAGTGTTCGAGGTAGAAGTTCTTCACAAGGGGGATATCCTGAGCTCGACGTGTTCGACCACTTCGCTTGTCGTAAGGGTACGGTGCCCAGTAGAGAGCGATAGCATCGGCGGTGTTATCGTTGCTCAATTCCTCCTCGCTAAAGAAAGGCTCCACATCCTCTGGCAGCTCGAATTCTTCATCCTCTTCGACGTTGTACCCAAAGACATTATCCTCGTGTGATACCTGTTCGGTATGAGCTTGAATGACTTGTCGCTGCGAGATTGGGTTGATCAACGGGTCAAAGTAGAACGCGGGAAGATCCGGGTCATCAGTCTTGATGTACACGTTTTTGGGTTCGTGGTAGTTGCCGATGTGAACGCTTCGTGGTAACGAGTTGTAAAGATGGGGGAAAGCGATCTTGTATTCAGATCGAATCAGACCTCGAATGATGACCTTGTTAATGTCATTGAACTCGTTCCAATCCTCGTCAAAGTTATCCATGTCTCGGTAAAGCGGTTCAAATTTAGGTCCTCCGGGAAGAGCAACGTTAAGCGCCTTGGCGGTAAAGAAGGACTTTTTGTCAAACAGGTAGAAGGCATTGTTGTCCGAATAGTCGCTGAGAAGTTGTCGACCGATTCGGTACAAGTTCGCCAATTGAGGAAGAGTAAGATGGTACGTCTTGTATGTCGGTCCATTGATATGCGGTGTATCAAGCAATGGCTTGGGATCGTAGAACCACTCCGAGATGGCCGCGTCTTCCTCCTCGTCTAACTCCAACTGAATCGCTTCAAGCGGTTCAACATCCAATACATTATCTCCGTAGTCCATCGGCGGTTCTTCATCGTCGAAAGGAGGGAATCGCATTCGCTTGAAATGACGCCGATCACGCTTTTCTCGTCGCATTGCTAACCACATTGATGCCCATTGGGCATGGTAGATGGGTTCGGCGACTCGAGGCACTTCATTGACAAAGGTAATGGCACCGGAAATGTGGTACAGCACTTTGACCTCTCGGACTTGCTGTGAAAGATAAAGACGTTAGCGACTTTATAGAGAGACGCGACTGGGCCTTCTTACCTCCCAGGGACACGGAATGTTTTCCAACAGTTTCATAACAGCATGCGGAACGTATTTAAGAGCTCCAAGATGCACTCGTTTGTCGTTGCGGAACTGAAAGAGAAAAGGCGGTTTAGCCTAACGCCATCGCACCATCACCGCGATGACCCACCTTTCGATTACTCATATCACCATGATCCTTGATAATCTTCCTCAAATGCTCAGGCGGCAGCTCAGCTTTTCCACCATCGATTCCGCCTCCTCCTCCATTCCTCCTCTTCTCCGAGAACCTCCTGGTCTGTGTTTGCCTCCATTTTCTTGCCTTCTTTTCGATATTGGCCTTGGACATGCTCGTGTGCTCAGGAGGTGAGATCGCGCCACCGTCGAATCCTCCATTGGGCATGTTGCCGAATCCTGGCGGTGGACCGAATCCAGGCGGGAAAGACGCCATCTTTGCAAAGGGCAGCAAAGCGTCTTGAAGAACGATGGGTTGGCCGTCGTGATTCATTCCAAGACCACAAAGGAATAGAATCGAGATGACTACGACAGGCGAGGGACAGAGTGATCGAACGCGAGTGGCGACAGCGCATGCGGGCGGGCGCACCGTACGCCTTTTCATTTCTCACGCTTGCGCCTTTCTTTTCGTGCCTGTTACAGAACCGTCGATATTTCGAATGTTCGAACGACAATCCGGTAACAGTTGAGTACCCTCGTAGAACATGGATACGAACAGTTCCTATATCTCATCAGGTTCTAGTTGATGTGGCCCTCGTTTTACGGCGCTTTAGGCTGCGTATGATGTTCCTGAACCTTGCCAGTGCGGCGCCTTCTTTTGATGGCTCTTCGTTGGAACACGTCCCCTGACGTGTCACTAAAGCGTCTGGAAAGCCGGTTTGGATAGCTTAAGTGAAAGATGTTTCCTTTGCTAGCAAACGGTATAGTATTTTCATCCTGTTTTGGAATACCCAGATCCTTCTACAGCGCAGAAGCAGATAGGGGCAAATTCACGCCTTCTTGCTATTGCGCTGCAGCTATTGATGAAGGCTACTAATAAACACCAAGCGACATGTTATATGTCAAGGGAAACTGCAACCTCGCAACATTCCTCCAACCAATTGAGGCGGAGCGACCTTTTAATGACCGTGAGAGAGGAGTTTTGACAGAGCCGCAAAGTCTTCCATCATCTCTGCGTCCTTTATCCTGCTGCTCAGGAAGGACGTAGAAGGGGGTGTGAGAGTAGGTATCGAGTAGAACAGCAGGTTGATATGAGGTCATTTCCTACCCTACAGCTGAAAAACTGCCTTCGCTGTGTCCAGAGTCTAGAACGCCTGGAAGCTGGGGTAGACCGAAGCGACTCCTATATGATCTCCGACGCCTTCCAGGGGCTGCCACGGCGTCAATTAGAAACGCCTCCCGTCCAGCACAGTCTCCAAGATCTGCTTACCAGCCAATCTCTGCGGGCCTGGCGCTTTGGCTGACACGTTTCAGGGTACTTGCGAGATTGTTTACAGGAGGTGGCAAAAGGAGAAGGCGATGCATTTGATTGTCCCAGCGCATCACCAAGCCCCTATTCAGTCGCTGTTTCTCGCGATGCTATAAGATGAAATCACTCTGTCATAAGCCTTCATATGCTTCACTCTTTCTCTCAAGTCAAGTCTCCCTTTTCCAGCCACCAACGGACGATTCCCTAACAACGTCCAGAAAGATGCGTTCAACGCTCCTCTCCTTGATCGCGTCCCTCTTCGTGGCCTCCCTTCCCCTCGTCCTCGCCGGAAAAGGCGGTGCCACAATCTGTCAATCCGTCGACAAACTCAAAGTCACCAGCCCCCTCACATTCATTCGACCCGTCCCCTCTGTCAACTTGAAATGGAACCCAAAGATCTGTCTTTGTTATTCTGAGGGCGATTTGACGGAGAACACAGTGAACCAGTTGGAAGCAAAGATCAAGCAAGAAGGGTCCAGTAAACTCGCAAAGAAGTTGGGCCTTGATACTCTGCCTGATGAATGGGAGGAATTGTTTGTTCGACAGGCGGTGATTGACGCCGCCGAGGAATTCGTGAGTCGCGACGAGGACACCTATCCTCAGAAGTGAACCCGACTCTGTGTCCTCTGTTGCAGCTCGACCAGTACAAGTCTTGTCCCCGTGGATGCGACTATCCAAAGGGTGCCATCCCCAACTCATGCCAGGACTGTGGATTCGGTGCGTGACTGATATGTGCCGCTCGAACCCCAACCCGAACTGATTGGCATCTCCTATCATTGCTCCACAGATTGTCCGAAGGGTCAGCAAAAGTGCAAAAACAAGTGTAAAGCCGACCACAAGCCCTGCGAAAGCAAAACACCTAAGCCTCCTAAGACCACTTCGTCCAACGACTACCCTACCTACCCGACCGAGTATCGAAAGCGGGACGTGAGCATACCCATGGCCTCGGAGGTTCCCGTCCCGTCTGATCGACAAGTAGCTGCTGATTGGAACGGCGAACCTTTCACCCTCCAAGCTCCCACCCCGGCGGAGCTGTACGAAGACTCGACCGAGGACGACGATGATCTGGATTCGGACGACGACAAAGTCGCGAAAGGAGCTTTCGTCTTCTACCCTACTCCTGCCACCACATTCGCCGTCTCTGACATTCCCGAACCAACGATGATCCAGCAGTACTACCGTTCCACTAACAATAACAAGTGTGATCCGGGATGGATCCCTTGCGCTGTTCTTCGGAAGGGAAAGGCGAATTGGGAATGCACTGATGTGCAGAACAATCTCGATTCTTGTTAGTGCACTTGCGGAGCGACTGAGTGCAACGACGTGTGAGGTTGATCATATTATCTGTTGTTTAGGCGGCGGCTGTATCTACCCGATTCTCCCTGGACCCATGGGAACAAGCTGTTCCGAAGAGACCGGTGCTAACGAAGTACGTTCCTCTATATATCCGCTTTCTGGGTACCACAGCTAACTTTGTGGCTACCTCTAGGTCGCCTGCGTCCAAGGCCACTGCAAGGTCAGGTCCTGTCAACGCGGATTCGCACACAACGGCACTGCTTGCAACCCCGCTGCTCGAAAACGGTACAGCTTCGAATAGACAGACTTGATCCACCTCCTTGCCCTCTTTCTTTCTCCTTTTTTTTCTTCGATCGCGGTAGATGGCCAGGCACAAGGGTTGCGGATCGCCACACCTAAAGGATCCAGAATGTACGATGCTACCTCGACTTAATTTGATCTAGTATTATCCAGGATGATAGATAGATAGATGGAATAGATGACACGACGCGGTCACCTCGAGAGCCAGCAGAAGGACATTTGTTACGTTTTTGCTCGTACCTCGGCTTTTCGGTGGACGCTGTAAACCATGTTTGCTTTACATGTCACGAACTGTAGAGAGGCTCTATGTATAGATCCTCAGCTATGATTAGAAGATATCTGCGTCCATTCGTATGAGCGATTTGTTTCTACGTCCTATGGCGTTCAAAAACTAAGATATTGTTGCGACGGTTTCCTGTTATGGTGCATTAGAGTGCAATGGTTCACGGGGCCTTGTGCACTTGATTTCCTAACAAGTGGGCTGTGTGACAGAACTCTTGGTCAATGGTCCTCGACCATGGGAGGTTCATCGCTCGCTCATTGAGCGCTGAGAATGGGAGCAGCTGAATGGTGCGTGGCGAGAGTCGCAATGAGTCGGTCGATGACGCCACGCATTTGGAATTCCTTGCCAGTCAGGCGCGCGCTTATCCCGGATTTCGGCCAATTGGAGTGACGGTTGCTTCCGCCGCTAGCCAACGGACGAGACGGAGGAGGTCGTCCCCAACCATAATCGCCCGGGCGGGGTGTGGCTGTCCTCGACGACCGCAGGGGACATTGCTCGAGAGATACATGACGATTGTCCTGGCATCATCGTCCACTTTGCTTCGTTCGTCCAGATCCAAGCTCACTCACTCGTTTCGCACAATGTCTGGCTACACTACCCGAATCGTCGGTGTACGTATTCTGCGTCAGCCGCATTCGCACGTGCTGGAGATACTGACTGCTTTGTTGTGTGGTTCAGGCTCCCAACACCTTGGGTAAATCATCTCTTCGAGACTTACTAGGGTGCGCAGTATCGGCTGCTGACATTTGTGACTGATGCGATTCTAGAACACCGTGTCTTCATTGAAAAGGATGGCAAGGTCGTCTCCCCCTTCCAGTAAGTGAAGCACGCACATAGAGCAACGTGAGACATTGTCACCGACTTCCTTTTTGCATAGCGACATCCCCTTGTTCGCCGATGAGAGCAAGACCATCTTGAACAGTAAGTATCATTCGTCCTTCGTAATGTTTCCGCGTATTACAGGCGGTGGATTGAGAGGGGTCACCAACCATGACAAAGAGGTTCAAGGATGACAATCTTTCTTAATAAATATCCAATTGTTCCTACCGAATATGGCTTGGAATTACGCTTTCCAGCCATTAGCGGAGACTTTCGTTACCTGAACGACCTCTTCGTCCGTGATTGATGACCGCTTGTGCTGGAACCATCCGAAGAGATATGAAGCAGCGACGGATCTAATTCTGGTCTCATTATAGTGATCGTCGAAGTCCCCCGATGGACCAACGCCAAGATGGAGATCTCAAAGGAAGAAGCCTTCAACCCTATCAAGCAGGGTAAGCAGATAACCCCTTCCCATTCGCTTCATTCAGCAGGTTAACATATAGGCGGAATAGACATCAAAAAGGGCAAGCTTCGATTCGTCCGAAACTGTTTCCCTCACCACGGTTACGTGAGTGTTCGCTCCGTTTCCGGCCGTGTATCCCACTCTGATTATAATTCCCCATGACCTTTGCAGATCTGGAACTACGGTGCTTTCCCGCAAACCTGGGAAGACCCTTCGGTCCAGCACCCGGAAACCAAGGCAAACGGCGACAACGACCCCTTGGATGTCTGTGAGATCGGTGAACGAGTCGGCAAAGTCGGCGAGATCAAGCAAGTCAAGGTGCTCGGCGTCATGGCCTTGTTGGATGAAGGAGAAACCGACTGGAAGGTCATCGTCGTCGACGTGAATGACCCTCTGGCGTCCCGATTGAACGATATCGAGGATGTCGAGAGGCATTTGCCTGGCTACTTGCGAGCGACTGAAGAGTGGTTCCGAATCTACAAAATCCCCGACGGAAAGCCCGAGGTCAGTCGCGCGTTTGTCCCGTGTGCGAGACGTAGTATGGCCCGTCTGAGGTCACCTCGCTCTCTCCCTTTACTTTTCTTCCTATAGAACGTCTTCGCTTTCAACGGTGAAGCCAAGGGAAAGAAGTACGCTGTTGAAGTTGTTCACGAATGCAACGAAGCATGGAAGCGACTCGTCAACGGCCAAACCCCGGCCAAGACTGCTTCTTACGAAATCTCCATGTAAGTCGCGCATGCGAGTCTCCTGGCGGATCTGCAAAGAGGTGATGAATGCTCACCTCCCTCCCCAACTCGCCTTGTCCCGTCAGTGCCAACTCTACCATTGACGGTAGCGCCGGTTTCACCCAGGACCAGAGCCAGATTCCTCAGGACTCCAGGCAGCCCGCTGCCCCTGTCGACTCCTCCAGTACGTTGTTCTTGACCCATCGTTTGTGTAATCGGCGATGATCACTAATCGTTCGTTGTTGCGTTTTTTTTCCTACAGTCGACAAGAGCTTCTTCATCTCTTCCAGCTCTCTGTAAATCAATGGTCGTGCGTTGAGCCTTTCGCGCCGGCTGATACTATGCGTGCAATCTAGGCAGCATGCAAAAAGCAAAGGAGAATGTGGATTGGGAGAAAGTCGTTTATGATGGGTTGTATCTCTGTTCAATGACAAGTACAACCGCAATATCAATATCTTAGTGCGAATGTCTTGCTGCAGCTTGTGCAATCAGGTTGAAAGCTGGTTGAGGTAGATCGTTTCCACGATTGCATAGAGTATCATGTGGAACTCAGCGGTAGTATCTGTGTTTCATTTCAGAGTCACGCCATCCCCTGCCCCTATGTAAGTCCTTTGACTCCATTGAACAGCTAGTGATGAAGCAAGGTAGGTGAAGGGGGGCTGTGAAAGGTCAATAGCTGGGCAAACGAGAAGGAACTTGAATTGAACCGCCGGATAACAAGGAAAGGTCTAGCAATCTCTCGCGCGAGCGGCGGCCGGCGGTTTCTATGAAGCGGAAGCAAAACACAATGGAACGCGGCCCCTGGTCAGCCAACCCGGCAGGTGGCTACAGCACTATTTGTTAGGCACTGACTCGCCACTGCCCGCTCCCTCTGCCTTGCATTCCCCGACGTTACTCTTGCCACTACTAAACTCGCCGGAATAGACAATGTCTGACGTGAGTGTTCGGACGAAGCGCCACGGTGGAGACGATGCAGCGCAGAGTAGGGCCATGATGACGAATCAACTGACCGACGGATTTTTCTCTCCTTGTCTCTAATGTTTTGCAGGCCGTCGCTCTCAAAGCTCAAGCCAACGCTGCTTTCTCAGCCAAGGATTTCGTGAAAGCCAATGAGTTGTACTCCAAGGTAAGCCCTCAGCCATCCACGCGCAAGGATGCTTCGTATGGGGAGTAACCTGACTTCTGATTGGGGTGCAAACAGGCCATCGAATTGGACCCTACAAACCATGTCTTGTACTCGAATCGGTCGGCAACAAAGACTTCTTTGAGGGATTATGCTGGTGCGTTGGAGGATGCTGAAAAGGTTTGTTACGCGCGTCGCAGAAACTCGGGTCGAGGGGCGTGCCGGGATCACTAAATTTTACTTTGCACTCGCTTCGTTACCAGTGCATTCAACTTGATTCGTCTTTTGTGAAAGGCCACGCAAGAAAGGGCGCTGCCTTGCACGGCTTAGGCAATCTGGAGGAAGCCGTATTCGCCTAGTGAGTGTGGCTTCGGGTGCTGCAAAACCGCAAGGTCGATGCCGCGAACGGAAGTGGATTACTTACCTTCAAACACCCGCCGTGTCATCAGTGAGGAAGGCCTCAAACTGGAACCCAACAACGCACCGCTCAAGAAGGGCCTTGATGATGTCAAACGTGCCCTGGATTCCCGCGGTCCACCAGGGGGCGACGATGCCGGTCTCGGTGCATTCTTCAAGGACCCCAACTTGCTCGGCAAATTGGCGAGCAACCCCAAGACTTCGGCACACATGGCCGACCCGGGATTCGTTGCCAAAGTCCAGGCATTGGCCAAAGGTGGAAATGTCGATTTCGCTTCCATGTTGCAGGACAAGCGCATGTTGGACGTCATCGGTGTGGCTATGGGTATCGATATGGTACGTCAAAGGAGGCTTGCCATTACTATGCGTGGAAGGCTTGGATCCCAAGCTCATTCTAACGCGCTTTTATGATATCACAGCAAGCGTTCGAACGACCTGAGGGATCCACCGAGATGCCCGCCGGGTACAAAGAGCCCGAATCGACCCCCATGGAAGGCGTTGAAAGCACATCAACCTCGAAAGCGGCCAAGGTGGAAGACGAGGTTCCAGAACCCCAGCCTACCCCTCGAGCACCGGAACCCGCAAAAGCTGCCGCGCCGGAACCCGTAAAGGAACAAGTACCGGAGCCCGCTGCCACTGATGCAGATGCCGAGGAGAAGAAGAAGGCGCTGGAGGCTAAGGCCCGTGGTGCGGAAGCTTACAAGTCGAGGGACTTTGATGCTGCCATCCAGGCGTTTACAGAAGCATGGGAGTTGTGGCCTCAGGACGTTACGTTTTTGACCAACTTGGCCGGTACGTCAGGAATAGTCTTTAGGTATTGGTGTCGTCCAGTCTTGTGCTTATCTTTGCATCTTCATGTTACCAGCCGTTTATTTCGAAAAGGGGGATTTCCCCAAAGTTATCGAAACTAGCGAGAAGGCTGTCGAGGAGGGTCGATCGTTGCGAGCCGACTACAAGGTCATTGCCAAGTACGTATCGAGCGTACAGAAACGCTAAGGTCTTCCGAACTCGCGCGCTCGCTAATCACTAGACCATCACCTTTAGAGCATTGGGTCGAATTGGTTCTGCCTACGAGAAGCAAGGAGATCTTGCAAACGCAATCAAGTATTACTCCAAGTCTTTAACTGAACACCGAACCGCCGATGTCCTGACCAAACTCCGAGCTGTAAGTTGTGCTTTGCGCGACCACTACTGGTAAAGTCTGACTGTTGTGTCCCTTTTTCGGTCCTTTTTTCGTCTGCAGGCTGAAAAGGCGAAAGCAGAAGCGGAAAAGCAGGCTTACATCAACCCGGAATTGGCTGAAAAGGCCCGAGAAGAGGGTAACGTTCATTTCAAGGCAGGGACGTTCGCAGAAGCCGTCAAGCACTACACGGAGGCGATTAAGCGATTACCGTAGGTCACCTGCAAAGTTGGTTGGTGCGTATGGCACTTAGTCTTTATCGTCTTGAAATGCAGATCCGATCCCCGAGCATACAACAACCGAGCTGCCGCTTACACAAAGTTGGCGGCGTTCCCGGAAGCATTGAAGGACGCCGAGGAAGCGATCCGTATCGACCCGACATTCATCAAGGCGTACATCAGGAAGAGCATGGTCCTCTTCGGTATGAAGGATTACACCAAGGCGTTGGACGCTTGTCAGGATGCTTTGGTCGCTGACACCGAGAAGAAACACACAAGAGAGATTGAAGCGCAGATGCAAAAGTGTATGATGGAGACTTATGCGCAGCGATCGACGGAGACGGACGAGCAGACGCTGGAGCGGGCCATGAAGGACCCAGAGGTAGCAAAGATTATGGTGCGTTTTACCTTCTATCAGGCACTTTATACTGGAAGGCGCTGACTGGAATACGTGCGTACAGTCCGATCCGGCCATGCAGTCGATGCTGCAACAAGCCCAGTCTGATCCTCGAGCGCTGCAAGAGTACATGAAGAACCCTGTAGTGAAACAGAAGATTCAAAAGGTAAGTCGTGCTATTACCTCTGCAATCTGTTAGGAAGGGTCTGATCTTTTTTCGTGCTGCCGACTAGCTTGTCGCTGCCGGCATTATTAAGACGCGTTAAGGCATGGTTCCAGAGGGTTATGGATCGGCATGTATATAGTCCGACGGTTCAGTCGGTAGATATGCAAAGTATGAAGACCGCATATGTTAGAATTTATTGGCGACATGATTGCTCAGGTGCTGCAGTAGCTGGCGCAGCGATAGTCGGCAATCTGCATCAATTCTCACGTGACATGAACATCCATTTGATCTAAAGTTCCATGTTCTATTGCTACGTGTCTACATCTGTATCGTTGTCTTGCTTGATCTATGCTGCAAGCATTATAAGCACCGCACTCTTTCTTTGAACGGGAACTGTCCCTTCTTAACGCCTATATCATCCTACTTGGCCGGAGGGATTCGGAAGCCCTGATACATGGCCGTAGTGTTACCCCTGGAAGTCGAGTTGGCTTCGACAACCTGAATCAACGGACAGCTCGGGGGCACGAGGTACTGGCCGTACTCTCCAGCGGTGTGGAGGATGACACCGTTGGACCATCCGAAACCGATGACGACCGTGTATTCACCGCCACCACCCTGGAGACAAACAATCATGCGGTCAGCCGTTGCCGTTACGAGCGCGCCTAACAAGCGTCGAAAGGAACTTACAGCGGCATCCGGATCAATCGGACTGAATTTCTCAAAGATGTGGCCTATCGCGGGCAGGAAAATATTGTATGAGCGCCATCCTTCATGCTAGACAGTCGTACCACGAGAAACACGTACCCGTATCGTTGGCGTTTCCACCAATGGCACCGACTTGCTCCGATGTCAAGCCCTGCAACAAGTTGGGAATGGATCCACCGGTCGAGTACCTGTGACGCGGCAAGGGTAACGATGAGTCTCGGAACGGAGTGAGCCTGAATGCGATGAGGAAGAGAGCGACTTACCAACTACAGAAAGCGGATTGCATGTATCGGTTCGCAAACTCGATGGCGAGTGCTGCAGGCAGGCGGGAATAGCTATCAGTCGACCGACTCCTTGCAGTCATAGCGTTGCGAGATGCTCACCTTGCCACCATGGCTTGCCGTCCTGAACGGCCTTCAAGTCGGCTCGGAACGTTTCCGTGTTTTCGCTGACGAGGGAAGCGTTCTGCACCGGCAACTGGGTCTCGTTCAACCCAAACTGTCCCTTGGGAACCAGTGAGAAATCGGTCGTGACGACCTCGTCAAGGACCGTGCCGTTCGGGTACAACCTTCCGACGGTTTCGAATGCCTTGATGGCGGAATACGCGTGCGGGGGCCACGAGTTCAAGTCCCAGTTCAACCCGGTATCCAGCAACGTGGCCGTGTTGGGCGAGCCGGCGTAGGTGCCCGCGATGAATCGAAGACCTTGGAACACGTTGAGCGCCGCTGTTTCGTTCTGCGCGATTTCAGGCGGGGTGATGTTGTGCCACAAGGGGAAAGTGCCGCCGGCGTGGTAGATGTCTGAACGAGCGTTTGCCGTCGTGTTGTAGTCGTAGAACCAGGATTTGACGGGGTCCCAGCAGAGGTCGAGGATGGCAGCTTCGAGCTCGCTCGCGATCATTCGGTGCGCAGCGACTTGGCTGGTCATGTTCCCTGCGTCGACAGCATGCGTCGTCCTGTTCGTCATGGAGGAGTTGCTAGAGTTGACGGTGGAGTTCATGTACGTCTCGTACAGGTTGGCAAGCTAGGCAAGGGCTTGGCATCAGCAAAACCACCGGCGAAGCAGAAACGAAACGGAGACGCCCGGGGGACTTACGATAACATGATCAGCGTAAAGCAAGGCATTCAAATCGACCGGTACGATCGCTCGGACATTCAAATTCCTCAAATTGCCATACGGGTCCGTCTTGTTGAAGCTGATCTGCTTGCTCCATCTAGCCGAGTAATCCCAACCTGATTCCGCACCCGACGCGAGTTCCGCCCACAAGTCTTCCCTTTCGGCCTCGTCAAGTGCCGGGGTGGCGCCAAACGCGGTCTCGTAGTCTTCCACGTACCCTTCCGGCCTGGGAGCGGTGTTATTTACGGCAAAACGCGCAACGGAATGCGTCTTGTTCGTATACGGCGAAGTGACGCTGATGGTCCGGTTCGTGCGCCACCACTCCAACTCGGTCTCCAGCAAGGGAAGCGCACGTTCGAGAACGGTCGTGTTACCAGTGGCGAGGACGTAGGCGTTGACCATCAACGTGAACACGGGGGGCTGGGATCTGTCGTTTTGCACATTCAGCGAACAGTAAGGAAAGCGTTGCCCCTCGCGGGTGCGAGGACGTACCGGTTCAAGTAATACTTTCTCCCGCCATTCGGGATGAATCCATAGTTTTCAATCAAGTCCATAAAGTTGCTAAGCAGGTCGTTGGCGTAGTTGTATAGTTCGGACTTTAGCAGGCCCTCCATGATCCAGAATGAATCCCAGTAGTATACCTCTGCACACGTCGGAGGGAGAGCAGAGGGAGGGGGAAGGCGATGAGTACGGGGATCGCCCTTTACGGTAATTGATTCTCGTGGAGGATAGGGTCAGGAGGGGAGACTTACCTCGGTAACGACCGCCTGGAACGACGACGCTGTTGTTGAACGGGATGACGGAGGAGTCGCAATTGACGCCGTCGCACACCACAGTCTGGTTGGTTTCTCTAAACGTCGCAGTCGAGCCAACAGGATCAGAAGAATGGACAGGCAGGGACGGCAAGGTCCAAGGAACGGAATGGAACTCACCGGATCAACAACGTCCAGTAACTATGAACGATCGAGGTGAACCCCTTGTACACGACATCATCGACATTGCTCAAGAACTCGGGCGTGGTCGTAAAGTTTTCAATCTGGGCAGCGACCAGCTCCAACCCTTCGCCCTGGAAATACCCCTCGACAAACGTGACGACATCCCCGTACGTAATGTTCCCGCGTTGAGCAAGCTGGCTGAACGCGAAATACGTCTCGTTCAGGGAATACTTTGTCGGTTTGTCCGGGAACGTTTTCGAGTCTGGGAAGATGCCACTGAGTTGCACGAGCTGGAGCAGTTCCTGTGGGCAATAAGTAGCATTTTCGCCGCCATTGCAGAGGTATTGCGGCGTGGGGAGGATCCCTTCATCGACGGTGCTGTTGAGCGGAGCGGTCGGTTTGGGAACGCTCGTGCTCACCGCGGCGGCGGCACCTGCCGGGCTCGAGCCAGCGGTCGAGGAGGGGGCGTAGGTGGTGGACGCGGTAACTTGGGAGGCAGCGATGGTGAGTGTTGTTCCGATGACGGGAACAAGGAGCGCAGAAGAGGAGGAGGAGGAGGAGCTGGCGGAGGAGGCACTGGAGGGAGCGGCGCTGCTCGGTGCCGAGCTCTGCGCCGAGGCGAGAGTGAGCAGCGAGGCCCATACGGCGGCGGTGGTGGTTCCCAATCTCATGGCGACTGGTTCTCTGTGCGTGGACTGGGTGTGGGGGGTGTAGCGGGGAGACGGGCGGGAGGGACATATATACCGCTCCCGAGTATGCCAAGAGTGGAGGTGTAGAAAGCGATCCAACCAAGCGGGCGGATGCAATCTGCATATTCTATTGCATCGACTTCCACTGGCCCCGCTCAGTGTGGTGGAGCAGCTGGTGCTCCGATCGGGACATCCGGGCACCCACCCGGTGTCACGCGCGAGGGGAGGGCCAGGGCAGCTTTTCCCGCTGATGTGCCTGATGACGTCAGAGGCGGCCCATCGAAGGACAGGTGATGCATATGTTCGACCGAGACAAGGGCCGTCACAGAAGGCATTTCGAAATTGCAGTATTGCATCTTGGAATAGTGCCTGCAGGCGTAGTATCTCCGCACGCGCATGCGGCCCTAGTATGTATAGCCTCTGCAGCGTCGGCGGAAACGGCTGGGCAGCGGGCGGCAGACTGTCTGGGCAGCTGACGAGCTGCTCTCTGGGGATCACAGCTCTCCAGTGTGCCATAAACGTGGTCACACGGCTTACGGTCCGACAGCTCGTTCCTTCAAAGTACATACCAAGAACGTACAAGAACGGATCGCAGGCTACAGCTTGGTCGATGATGCAGACGAGAGAGCACGATGCGCAGCCGGACAGCATTTGGCTTGCAGCCCATGACGCAACCAGCAATCATGAAATGAAATGAAATGGAAATTCCCGTTCCTTCCTGCTCTGCCGTCGTATCATCTCGTTTACCCCCCCGCCCTTCCACCCTCGAATTACAACTCCTCCTTCTTAGCCTGGTGCACCTTTTTCCCCACAACAGCTTCCGTCGCAGAGTCATAAACGGAATGCGCGCTCATCGTAGCGGCATTCACCACTCTCGCCGCCTTCTCGCCGGCGCCCTTGACCTCTTCAACGATCTCTTCAACCGTGTCGACCACGGCGTGCCCCGCGTCATCGAACGTGCGCGTGATAAAGGTGGACAGGATGTTGCGCTTGATGATGATTTCGTCCATCTTGGCGGGCGCCAACGAAGGGGAGGACGAGAGCTTGGTGAATCTGTCATATTGGCCCGGGATGAAAAGTGGTTTCCATATGAGCGATTGCGTTCGAGATGGGTTAGACGCTGTGAAGCGGGGGGGACGGAGAGCCGAGGGGGACTCACCGAGCAGTCTCCTTCTTGATCCAATCTTCACCCTTGTCCAAAATCCTCTCCATCGCCTTGACATAATAATCCGCGGCGCCACCGACCGCCGCTGCCCCCGATCCAGGCGCCTTCTTCACAGCTCCCGAAGCCTGGGTGGACAAGTTGGCGACGTATTCCCGTGCCTTTTCCAGGATGGCAGGTCGGGCACTCGTCGATGCCGAGAAGAATTCCGCGGCGAGTTTGTCGAGCGCGAGCGCGCGTCCGGCGGATTCCAACAAGCTACCAGAGGTTGTTCGGTGTGTTCCACAGTGCTCGTTGAGGAACTGTTAACAGAGACGAACAGGTCGACGCAATTAACAAATGCGCACGAAAGACGGCGTACGGGTGGAAAGAGAGGGAAGGGGAACTCACTTTGACGAATCCCTCTTCGGTTCGCGCACCACTGTAGGGAATCGGGTCGCTGCCGTCCTTGGGGAAGAATTTAATGGTGGGGTACGAGTTGACACCGTTTTCAGCAGCCAGACCTCGATTGATCTCGCTGTCCGAGTCGGGAACCTCAGCAACGACGCACTACTCAAGAAGACATTCAAGATCCAGTCAGATATATCTTTCCCACTGTGTTGCCGATTGTAAAGGCCAGAAAGCCACTCACGTCAGATTCAGACTTGAATGCTTTAGCAACGGCTTCGTACGGCTTGGTCAACGATTTACAGTGACCGCACCTGGTTTCAACAAACACGATCGAGGCCGTCAGTTTATCTACAAAGATAGGCAGGTAAATTTCGAGACTGCTGCTCACCAAGGAGCCTTGAAAGCGACCAAAACGTTCTTCCCACTGTCCAGCACCTCTTTCTTAAAGTTTCCAGCACCCAAATGCTTGACTTCCGAGGGGGCGGCACTTTTGATGCTGGATCGAATCCCCGACTTTTCCGTCACAAACGCCGCGAGATCAGCGACTTCCCGTCCACCGTTGTAGTCCTCCGGGTTCTTCAAGTCGTTGGCGCCGAACCATTTCAATGCTAGCCATCACATGCGGCACACAAGCCGAGCGAGTCAGTACTCGACGAATTCGGTAGCAACATCGCACTCGCGCCACTCACTGGGGAATCCCTGAATACCGTAACGCTGACCCATCTCCTTTTCGATGTCGGCGTCAATCTTGGCAATGATCACCTTGTCCTTTTGGTATGCACCAGAGAATGCATCAGCGAGCTCCTCCCATACGCTATAGAGGGTAACGTTGCGTTTGTCAGAAACGCAGCGAACAAAGGCGCCAAGAATTGCGTGGTAGCTCACGGGACAAGTCGTTTACACTGCATATCAAACAAGAGGATCAGCTTGCGTCAAGCGCAGCCGGAGGACACAAGGCGACACTCACATGACCACACCATGAAGCGTAGAACTCGACCAAAGCAGGCTTACCCTGCCCAATGATCTGGTCAAAGTTGTCTGTGGTGAGGGTGACGACGTTGGATGCTCGGACGCACGCCACAAAGGCGATTGCGAAAAAGGTAAATGCGGATAGCACGCCGGAAGTCCTCATTGTGCTGGATGGTGAGGGGATCGGTATACTGATCTCTGGGAGAGCGATGGTGGACTGTCTAATACTGACGGGTTGATGGCGGCTGCTTCCAACGTGTAACCCGTCCTTCGATTGCGCGTCAGTTCTGACGTAAGACAGCCGTAGGACTCGCCGCCGCGCGCTTTTGCTAATAAAATCCACGTGCATGTTGCGTGTTCTACTATAGTTCTGATATGCTCACGCCACTCAGCCTGTAAGGACGGCTGGTAGAGCAGTGCTCAAATATGCTTCCTCAAGCAGTCATGGACTAGATCTAGGTAAACTGGACAAGTCACAACGACCAAGACCCGACAGCCAACCAACAGGACAGTGTTAAAGAGGCATAGATCTGTCCCGATTATCATCTGCTCTCCCCAAGATTTTGAATTCGTTTCGTTCTTGTTCATACGCCCAGCCTTCACTTCTTGCGCACCTGACAGTTCTACTCTAACGGATCACTTCCTCGCTTCTGGCCCGTCCATTCTGAAAAAGTCTTCACGCCCTTCCGTGGGGAGACTTTAAGCAAGCGAATTGCCTTCAGTATGATTTTCGCACTGACCTTTCTATTCGTCTACAGTCGACCAGTACACCACATTGCGCCACAAGCCGAAGATTGTAGCTCAGGGTGTCCAGCAAGCTGCCCAGTGATTGATCAGCAAGCACAGCGCTTATCTCAGTAATGCCTCTGTGAATCACGCGCGCTTCCCTACTCTCTTTCCCTTCTATCTTTGGCCACCAGAACCCTTGTATGCATATTGAGGAATATACGACCTTGCTGTGGCCAAGTGCAAAACTTGGATATGACGAGCTTCGTAGCCTCTTAGCCGTGGAGAACGCACTGGTGTACCCCACGCTGGAAGGTCCATGGCGGCGATTGTGGAAACGCTGACCTTTGTTAAGTATGCTTCCATGTTGCGAAATGTCAGTGTTCTCTCCTGCCAATAATCTGCATACGCTATTGGCGCCTCTCCTGGGTGAAACATAGAATTGGGGTTGCTTCAAAGCATGGCCGTTACCATCATTCGGTACCATCATTCAGGGGACCATAAAAATCACTTCATTAGCCCATGTCTCGACGCCCGGCTATGCAGGCGCAACGCGGAGACACAGAACGTGCTCTCGCAAATCGCCGGTAGCCTGTTTTGCGAAATGAGAACAGTAATCTGTTCTGCCTGATGCTTGAGTGTACTGGCGGTCCATTCTACCGTCCACGAATCCAAAACCGCTGGAGCATTTATTGTCGGTCGACCGTTAAGGATCGAACACCAGTATTCTCTCCTTACATATATCGACGACCCGCATAGTACGGTCCTTGACGTTGGCGAAGCTGGGCGAGTCACATAAGGTTGACCTCTGGCAGGGATGCACGGACACATCATATGGCAAAAATGGGCGTCCTATCGTTACTGACACTCAGCATTTCCTCAAGGCGATAGGACATGACACGGCACTGGAACGGCTTGAATGGTTTCTCCATTTCACTAAGCAAGCGGTAAAATTTGCTTGTGGATTTTCGGCCGCTCAAGAAACTTGCCTGGCGATACTCGTGTGTTTCTGTATTATTGCCAGGTGCAGAGTACTTGCGTCTGTTCCTCAGTGTTGCAGGAAGCACGATGTCATGTCCTGGAGTACTTGCATTTTCTGTTATTTATTCACCACCGAAAGTCGACTTGCAGGGGACTGATGGCAATCTTCGGTACGTGTAGACGCCTATATAATACTTGGTTTTTCATTGAGCGTATGTTTCTCGCTAGGACGGAGGAATGACATAGGTCAGCGCCGGCTCTGCTCTGTATCATTCGACAACTCTTGTAGACAGTCAATCCTTTCATTTCCTCGAGCTTATCATCGTGAAAGTCGGGAGAGGTGAACAATTAACTGAAGTAGAGGGCTGTCCGCGGGCTGTGGGGAGTCGCGAAGTCAATAGCCATGCTGTGCAAACATAGCACCCGAGGCTGAGCCCGAGCGTGTTTCTGTAGCATTTCTGTCACCCGTCACAGCTTCCGTCACCCCGAGCTATATCTAATGGCTTGATTTCACCCCCGTCGTAATGAATTACGCGATTGTCCAGCAAATATCAATTTCACGCGTCGAGCAGCCAAGGAACTCGTCCTGAGGGAGACCTTTCTGCTTGAGCAGCGTTATCTTAGAGCAGCTGTGCCAGTCAGATAGGGTTTTCAAAGCATCAGTTCCAAGTCGCGCGATACCCTACGACTGACGCAGGCCGGCAGTCATCGCTATACCCCCCGTTCGACTGGCGACATTCCTTAGCCTTGACACCCTCCTTTCGCGTTTGATCGCTATCATCCCGCAGTCGTTCACATTAGGGTTAGCAACAAACCAGCAACCCTAACCCATTCCTTTCTGCAGGCAGGTCATCTGTGCGGAATGGTCCACCCAACTGAAGGAAACGGGCATGGCGAATTTACCATCAGCTCGCCTTCGTCCTCGCCGTCATCGCCAAACTTTGAACAGTTAGAACATTCCAGAGCTGATGATTCGCATGTCCACGATGACGAGGTGAGTCTACCTGCAGTCGAGTACATGCGGGGAGCTTTCTTATGGTGGAAGGCTGCGGGGTTCGTGACGGCGGAACATGAAACGGTTGACCTAAGTTCCAGCTGGGACAAGAAGGAGTTCAGGGGAAGAAGCAGTCTGAAACACGCGGGCTGATGCACCAACTATCGCTTGCAGGTCGACAGTCTCGCGCCGGACTACTACTATGAGCCGCATCTCCCTCCCGCCCCGATCCACCATGCGCCGTCTGTGCACTCCCTGTCGCCCTCGACCCATTCCACTCCCGCATTCAGCCGGTCCAGCACGTCCAACACCTTGGCTGGCGACGGTCTGTTGTACGACTCGGAAGCCGTGCCGCCCCTGCCACCGCTAGCTGCGCCTCAGCCTCGAGCTGCAAAAGGCTCCCTTGCGTCGCTTCATGCAGCTGCAGGTCTCGGACTCTCACATCAACCTTCGTTTGGCGCGGATGACCTCGAGAACCAACATCGAGATACCTTGAACGTCCAACATCTACAAGTCGGCGGTGCGGATTCTTCACTGAAAGAACGACAGGCATATCGGTCCGCAACGCCAGTTGTTAACGGTGAATCACGTTTCGGATCACCTTCCCCTTCTCCGGAACGGCGTCAACAGCATGGAACGTATCCTCCTCCTGGAATCCTGAAGAACAGCCCGACTACCTCTCACTTTTCGAGCTTTGAAAAACCGGCCAGCATCCGGTCGGTCCGCCCTTCAGGAACTGCTCCTAATCTGCAGCGCTTGGGTTTCAGCGACGTGAAACAAACTAAACCTTCAATGTCGCGGAGACGTAAACAGATTATCACCCTCGGCATCACCCTAGGGATCATTGCCATTATCGCCATTGTCGTTCCTATTGCCTTTGTCGTCAACAAGAATACGAATGCCGCAGCAGCAGCCAGCTCCGCTGCCGCTACGGCGACCTCCACATCCAAACCGAACGGCGGTACCGTTTTCCCAGGTTCTAGTGGAAATGTCAGTGATGGCATTGACCTGTCAGCGTATTACTCTTCCACCAACCCCCTGAATCCGCTGGCTTCGCCGACGTCGATGACCATTCAATCCGGAACTTCGGGTTCCACCATCAACACCTACGTCAATGGATCTGAAGTGGCGTTTACCTACACGAATACCTTTGGTGGATATTATTACTACGATCCCACAAATCCGTTCTCTAAAGGCGGAAAGGCTCAAAGCTGGTCTCCTGCTATCGATGAAGAATGGGTATGGGGTCGGGATATGGTACGAGGTGTAAATCTCGGGGGATGGCTAGTCCCGGAACCTTTCATCGGTACGTTAAGCTTGCACTATTCCTTTCTGTGCATTTCTGAGCGGTATCTGCCTGTTTAGTTCCTGCTCTCTTCGAACCATTCCCGAAAGCAGTAGACGAATACACGTTGGCGCAGGCGATGAGGGCAAAGGGTGGCGCAGTCTATTTGGAATCTCTCATGCGAGCCCACTACGAAACATTCATCACGGAACAAGACTTTGCGCAGATCGCACAGGCCGGTTTCAATTATCTCCGGATTCCCATCGGTTATTGGGCAGTAGAAACTACGGACGATGAGCCGTATCTCGAAGGCGTTGCATGGCACTACTTTGTACGGGCTATCGGATGGGCAAGGAAATATGGATTGCGGATCGATCTTGGTGAGTTGGTGTCTGCTATATCACCTGTTTTCAAAGTGTTGATCCGATTGCCCCTCCTCTTAAAGACCTTCACGCATTGCCTGGTAGCCAGAACGGCTGGAACCACAGTGGAAAATCCGGTCTAGTGAATTGGATGTACGGTATCATGGGCATCGCCAACGCCCAGCGCACGCTCAGCATCCACCGCACCTTTGCCGAATTCATCTCCCAAGAGCAGTACTCGTCGGTCGTCACCATGCTCAGTCTCGTCAACGAAGTCCAAGCCGAAGTTGTCGGGCTCAACGCACTCCAAACATTTTACTTCCAAGCATACAATACGATTCGAGGCGTGACTGGTATGGGCGCCGGGAAGGGACCAATCATTGTCGCTCACGAGGGCATGCAGGGTGTCGCCAAGTTCAACGGCTTTTTGCCTGGCGCAGATAGGTTCGCATTGGATCAACACCCCTACCTGGCCTTTACAAAGCCCAACACCGATCCGTGGGATGCTCAGTGGAAAAAGGCGTGCGGGTGGGGAGGCGGGACAAACGAGTCTCAACGTGACTTTGGGATCGTGATCGGTGGAGAATGGTCCGCGGCCATCAACGATTGCGGGTACTGGTTGGGCGGCGTGGGCAGCACGCCAACCTTCGAGTCCATTGGTTCTTGCGATAATTACGATCAGTGGTGGACATGGGACGACGCGACGAAACAGAACGTAAAGACGATGGCGCTGTCTACCATGGATGCTTTGCAGCATTACATGTTCTGGACGTGGAAGGTGAGTTACTGATTGGCCTCGCTGATACTGCAGTTAAGGCTGAGACTGCTTGCAACACAGATCGGAAACTCGACCAAGCTCGGGTACGCTTCCAGCCCTTACTGGCATTACAAGCTCGGGTGGGAACAAGGATGGTTCCCCGCTGATCCGAGAGAAGCGACTGGCCAGTGTGCTTCTCTAGGTGTGGGAGGATATCAATTCGAAGGCCAGATGCCTGCCAGCGCCACAGGAGGGGTAAGCCGTATTTCATCTTACCTGCCATATTTTGACCGTTGTGCTAATTCGTTATTCGGAATGGGTCATCAGGGAGATGGTCAAGTCCCCACGAGCGCCGTCGGCAACTACTCGGCATTCCCGCCAGTCTCGATGATCCTGAAGACGGGCACGGTAGCGACAGCGACGTTGGTCATGAACTCGGCGCAGGTAGCCATGTTGCCCACCTTTACGCAGACGGGGACGCCGGTCACGTTGACGCATTCCGCCGTGCCGACGAATATTGATCCCGGGAATGGATGGGCAAATGCGCAGGATACGGCCGGGGCGTATGTTGCCGTTGGTGGATGCACCTATCCTAGGTATGTTGAGACGCCTTGGCTTTGTGAGATTCAGTTTGCTCTGATTCTGATACTGATTCTCGATTTTCCCTCCGTTTACAGTGCGTACGATGCCGGCACCTCGATACCTACTGCAGTATGCACGGGTGCTGCTGTTTAGGACAGAGAATATAGAATCATAGAGTCAGGCAAGCAATGCTCATGAGACTAGTAGGCGTGTGAGGCACACACGCGCATGAGTGTACGATACGAGGCAATACATAGTTGAGGGCATACTTGTAGAAAGGTTATAGATGCGAACATGGTATATATTGATTGATATCCGTAATAGGATGCGATGAGACGGGATGAACTTTCAGAACTCCAACTTGGACCGCTACTACCGCGGCACCTCCTAGATGAGATTTCGATGGAGATATGGAACTGCATAGAGGTATCACGGGGACCAGACTGCAACGATGCTCCAGCCTGCATCTCTCGACTTGCGCCGGCATATTGTCGATGGAGGATCGGGAGCGGAGGGAGGCGGAAGCAAATGAAGACACGATCCGGAGAATGTTGCTTCAGCTCATCGCAACGCAACTATCAGCCAACTGGAGCATTCCCCTTCGGCCAGCCTGGCATCCCTGGACGCTACCCATCACCGCCCGCGCCCAATGGCTCCTCGTCTCGAAGACACTCGTTGACGCCGACAGCCCGACGCCGACACAGACCGGCCGTCATTCATGCCCCTCCCGCGGCCAGAGTATGCCGCCATTGCCAGGCTTTTGGTGAATGAGGACGAGGAGGACCGTGAGTCGAGTCGGCTCTCCCTTCGCGTAGAGGCATCGCTCACCCCATCTTGATATTCCTTCCCCGCTTGTTCTCCTGCGTATAGCGATCTCCCACTGCGGACAGTCCGTTCTGTACCTTCTCCGCACACACGCACGTACACTCTCTGTAGTTCCGACCTCCAGCGCTTCTTCCACCGCCGTCGTAGCCGCTTGTGACGCCTTCACCACCCTGCTTCACCTCGCCCGGCAACGAATCACCCAAACACCATTCCACGCCGTTTCTGCACCCTGGTTGAGGCTATTCGTGGATGCCACGCTCGGACTCGTTCTCTCTTTCGTCTACGCGTCTGGTGTCGCCGCTGGAACACATGAAGATCGCACTAGCTCTACCCTCCGTCATACGCCATCTTGGACCCACTGGATTGGCTTATTGGATAAAGCGATCATCGTTGCCGGAGCGGTCGGGGAAGGGAGGGAAGAAGCAGTTCATGCGCTCATCGGGCTCATTCAGCAGGATTTCGCGCCCACGGAGTGGAAAGACAGTGTGCGGCAGCTTCAGGAGATTGAAGAGGCGTTTCTGGAGCGGGAAACACCGGGGATAGGAGAAGGGAGGGGAAGGAAACGTCCCCGCTTGGACCACGGTGCTATGGTATCACAGGCGAAGCTGCAATACCAGCCCCGCTTCGCGCCTCGACCAATACCGACTTTCGACGCAGACTCGGCACCGTCTATCAGCGCCTACCTACGCTCTCCGGACCTGCTCGAACGTCCGTTTGTGATCAAGGGGTATGCCTCGGCCTCACCTCGAGCCTCTTCGACATCTGCGTCCCCTCCCTGCCCCGCAATCAACCGCTGGAGATCCGCAAGTCATTTGTTGCAGCTTACAGGACCGGGCCGTCTTGTTCCCGTGGAAGTTGGTGCATCCTATACTTCCCCAGAGTGGGGGCAGAGAGTCGTTCCGTGGGAGACGTTTCTACATGCGGTTGGGTACGAAATGAACGGTGTTCCGTCTGTGCACGGTCCCCGCGCGGACATCTCCACTCTTGACGACTCTCAAACCGCCACCGCTGCTACGGACGACGACGCTTTATCCAACGAATGTGACACCATACACCCCGGAGAACCGACTTACCTTGCACAACATCCGCTCCTCACGCACTTCCCAGCCCTATCAGCCGACCTTGGGCCCGCGCTATCACCGGAGTACATCCACGCTGCTCCGCCTCCGCCACCGGGGTTTCCAGCGTACGTTCCGCCAGGGTGTGAGGAAGGGGTAGTGAGGAACGTCTGGGTTGGTTCTGGTGGGGCGAGGCGCGGGGGAGGTGAGGACGGAGACGGAGGTGAGGAGCCGGTAGGACCGGTGGTTAGTCCAGCACATACAGTATGTTGTTCCTTTGCGCTGTTTCTCGGCATTCTTAATCGGGTTTCCCAGCAGGCATTTCACTAACGTCCATTCACCCATCCTCTCTCTCCCTCGGCTCTCCTTCTTTTCGACTCGCCCGCGCAGGACCCATACTATAACTGCTACCTCCAAGTCACCGGCAGGAAACGGGTCTGGGTCGCGCCGCCAAGTGTTGACCCTGCGCATATGTATGCGTTTAGCGATGGCACTGCACCGCACGACTCGCAGCAGAAAGAGGATGGCGGTGAGGATGTTGGATACGTGGATGCAGGATTGGAGGGGGCGTTGGAACAGGGCGGGTCGAGGCCTTTTGGAGCTTCGTCACCGGCACGGACAGCTTCAGCAGACTCAGAACTGGATGAGGAATCAGGCCTCTTGACGTCTTACATGACAAATACATCCCGCGTACCCATCTTTACTCCGACCGCGACTCATACGTCCTCCAACAATGTTCAACATACAGCAACGACGGCAACGATGATAGCAGCGGCAGCAGCCATCCGCGCACAGTTCCCCGCATTCTACCGCTACGCATGGCCGCAAAGCATGGAGATCGTGTTGGAGCCAGGGGATTTGATGGTTATGCCTCCAAAATGGTATGCACTCCGTCTAATCTCCCATCTGCTTGACAATCATGCTTATTCTCGCTCTTTCTCTTTTGTTCCCCCTGTCCGACCTGAAGGTGGCATGCGATGAGAAGCGAAGGGGAGGATGTTGTATGGAGCGTGTCGATGTGGTACTGAGGCGACGATGAACAGCCTTGACGATCTATTTTGGCTGCTCCATCGGGTGGACCGACTGCCCGCCCAACGGATCTTTTGTTTGGAGTTCTACGAAATGATATGAAGCGAACGCAGGGAGGTGCACCATCGTAGGCTTGCGCCCTGTCGCAGCTATCATTCTCGGTGGCTACCCAAATCAATTGAAGCGCAGTCGGATGAATGGGGAAGAGAGTAGGTCAGGTGACGAATCGATCGTTGTTTTGTAGGAGGCAGAGGTTGTAAAGGTAGTACAAAGACGTGAATGCGGACAAATTGATGTAGGACCCCATACAATGTTACTCGCTTCTACCAGGAGATGGCTTGTTGGGAATTGTTCTCCTCGGCTGATTATGACGGAACAGAGGATTCAGACAAGGCCACCAAGATTGCGTTCGTATTTTGTTAAACAATCGGATAAAGAAATTTCGCCATCTATTCACTGAACACAATGCTGCATTCGCGTAAAAATATTCCACCATGGCGGATGTGGGAAAGGGGAGGTTAATTTGCAGGACAGAGTACGATCCTCTTCTGCAGTCAGAACAACGGATGCTAAACACGCACGGAGGTGCTGCACGGGTGGGTCCTAGAAGCATTGAACGGGAAAGAATCTTGGTCGCCGACCGATTGAGTTACTGGATTGCCTGCTCAGCGTGTTGTTGAGCTACTTCCTGTAATAGGTATTTATCAGGATTGCTGACAAGGATACAAGGTCATTGCGACAGAAAGGATGCTCGTGTGTGGGTAACTGTAAACAGACAAGTCACAGTCCGCTGAATTGTTGCTGCTCGTGCAATCTTTCCCTAATGGGTTGTTTTGATTTTCATCGAGGCTGAGTGAGACGACGATTCCGACTTAGTCGTCGCTGATGCGCTAACTCAAAGGTGTTTCATGATGAGTCCGCAGCTTACACGCTTTAATGCGTACTCGGATACGCGACATTTATACTTTTCCCAGCGTTTTTTTTTTTTCGTGCCAAAGGTATGGGAGATCGTCGTCCCATGGAAGCCAAGCAGTGAAGCACCAGCCATGGCAGTACATGCTGTGTAAAGCTCATCACTGTACCAGCGGATTGGTCAGCTGGGCCAGCGAGATAGACAAGCTGGGAAACGGGACAGATTCATATATACAAAGACTCTCTTTTCCCCCTTTGAGCCTGCTGTTGCCTCTTTCTGCACTCGCTTCCGTATCACGAACATGATGTTGAGAGCTTCAAAGAACAGCATGCCGCTATGGCCTCTGCTCCTTCTTGTCTATATCCTTTTCCTGGTACAACCCGCAACGGCCAAAAAGGATAACCGCACCGACAACCATCCTCTCTCGACCCTACGTGACCTCGCGAACCCGGCCCAAATTCCCTACCCGTTCACCATCTCCCTCGACATGTTCGGTCCTGAACAGCGCCTTGTATCGAACTCGAGTGCAAGTGCAGCAGTTCTTGACGACATCGTCGAGGGATCCGCCAATATCACCGTCCGCCAATCGGCCACTCCGTCAGCTCCCATCGGTCACACGCTGTGGCCGAGGGTTGAGCAGAAGGGGAACCAGAGGAACCGCTTGAGCTATGTGACTAGCCCACATGCTCAGGCGGTCGCGAGCGCTATGGTCGGTCCGATCCAAGGATACCTGTTGGATATTGGAATAACTCGACTGGCGAAGAATTTCGAACCAGTCGCGCTTTCCCCGACCCGCGAAGGTGAGTAGTATGTATCCCTCCCTCTCGGTTGGTAAAGCTCATATCAGGCTTGCTATACAGACCTTGACAAGATGCTCAATGAAGTTCGAGGCGAAAACGCAAGGCTAAAACGAGAACTTCAAGAAAACAGAGACCTTCTCCGTCTCCAGCATCGGCACACTCAACAGTTAATTGAAGATCAAGATGTAAAAGAAAAATTATGGCGACAAAAACTTCAAGATGACGAAGAACTTCTCCGTCTGCAACATGAATACACTCAACAACTAATACAAGATCAAGCCGTAAAAGAGAAATTATGGCGACGAAAACTTCAAGAACTTCTCCGCCTCCAAAATCAGTACACGGAGCAACTGATTCAAAATCAAGCTTTGAAAGAAGCATCATGCCGACAACAAGATTCGGCACACTCTATCATCAAGACACCTCAGTTGCGATCTCTCCTCAAGTTCTTTAGTTCCGCTCAGTTCTGGTTATCTTTCGCTCTTTTTGTCTTCTTGGTGCTCGGCACCGTGTACCGCTTTGTAGGTTGCCGATTGCGAAGGCGAAACAAGGTGAGTGCACCATTTCTCACAGTGGTTTCAACTAGCTGACATGTTTTGCTATTACCCGACAATAATGCAAACCGTTTCGAAGATTGTTGACGGACCGGTTGAAATTATCAAAGAAGTCTTCGTAGATCGTCCTGTCGAAACCATCAGAGAAGTTGAAAGGATCGTCGAGGTCGAAAAGATTGTTGAACGCCCAGTCGAAATCATCAAAGAAGTTATCGTCGACCGCCCAGTCGAAATTATCAAAGAGGTCGAAAATCTTGTCAAAGTCCCCGTCGAAGTTATCAAGGAAGTCTTCGTTGATCGCCCTATCGAAACCATCAAAGAAGTAGAAAAGATCGTCGAGGTCGAAAAGATTGTTGAACGCCCAGTCGAAATCATCAAAGAAGTT
>JABRPJ010000026.1:0-203381 GCA_013461525.1 Naganishia randhawae
TATGGGTATGGGTATGGGTATGGGTATGGGTATGGGTATGGGTATGGGTATGGGTATGGGTGTGGGTGGCGGACCCTCAGAGGCCTCTTTTCGTCTCACGACCCCCCTTGTTATCGGAACCACTCCAGGCCAATCGTCAAGGCATTGTGACATAGCTTATTGTCAAGCGCTTCGACGATAGGCGCCTTGAGCTCGATGATAGCGGAACAGCATGAAGACTGCATATGCATGGCACGAACTCGATTCCATGGTCAGAAACGCAAGTTGTTTGGTCTGCTTACGCCGTGCGAATAAAGGTGTACAGCCTTTGGCATTACTATACAATACTTGAGATCTGCCTCATCTGGTCCTCCAACGACGAAGCCTACTGTACAATTTTGGTCAGTACAGGCCTCGGGGAGGACCTTGCCGTCCTACTGGACTGGGCACATGTCGGACCGCCTAATGACCTTGTATATTATGTCATTCTTCGCAGAGTGACCGCCCCTATTCAACAATAGGCGAGGTTCCCTCGCTGCCGGCCGCCGTTGCCGGTTCAGTGAGTTCAGTAATCCCGGACGCTGCAGTCATTTCAGCCATTAGAATTTGAAACCAAACATCGAATCAGTTCGATGTGTACAACCACGCGAACACCAACACCTGGAAAGGGGACAATGATCTCCAGCAAACACTCACTTGTCGCCATCTTGTTCGTTCTGTGTTAAACTCTTCGTTTCTGGTGAACACTCTTGATAGTGGTTCACGCGTTCTTCAGTCTCCTGAGCTGAAATCGTTGCGGTATCTCTCTTGATCTCCTGCCGTCTGTTCTTCCGCCTCAGATTTCAAGGTCGTTGCTTCATGATCACCGATCACGGTAACGCGGTCTACCAAAGCTGTCAAGCGCGACAGTTGAACCATAACGATGATTCCTTGGTGGTTGACTGATTGCAGTTCCAACAGAGCACTTAGTTCCACTTTTGGCTCTGCTACTCTATGAGTGCTCGATCTCTCGAGTTTCTAAGACCTTCTCATAGGCTTCTTCAATATTCCCATTGTTTCTCAGGGCTGCCTTCAAAGGCTTACAGAAAACCTATTCCAAGTACAGTTACTTGCGTCCGCCTCACTCTGGACTCCTCTTCTCCCTCGTCTCCCGTTCTCGCAGCGCCTCCGATGATTGTTGGTTGGAAAGGCACCAAGACATGGATGAGATGTTCTACTTGAAGCATGTTGGGCAGCGACTCGAGCGGTCCCTTGAACTCCAGTTCCGGCTTGGTTCGTTCAGGGGGGATGCAGTTGCTGTAATAGGTCATCGGGTGCTTGCTCTTGCTGAGCGATTGTGCAAACATATGGGATATTTCGTTATCTCGAATGACATTTGTCACGACGGCGGTCTTGCTGTGTATGCGACTAATGTGGCGAGGCGCGAGCTTGATTAACTGGCTGACCCCCTGCATCCGCGCTATCATACCTAAGTGCTGGGTGGTCGGCGGAAATTCTGGACACGAAGGTACTGCATTGGCAGGCGACTGAGGGTTAGGCCGTTCGTGCAAACAGATAGATAATGCTGGATGTGAAAGAGCTATGCTCCGCGGATCGGATCGCATGCAAGGTGATAATTGCTCACGATGGCACCCATCATTAAGTTCAGACAAGATGGGCGCAAAATACGATACATCCAGGCACTCGCAGGGCAGCTCGCCGAAGGCATACAGTTGAACGTTGTCTTCAAAGGCCTTGACCAGTAACTAATGATCATCGACTACATACGGAGCATCTTGCCATATATGCTTTATCCATTTGCAAACACCACTAACATATAAATATGAATTTACAACAGTTGTTTACTAATACATGTATCCCAAACCATCACCCTAGCGTATGAGGGTCCGCATTCCAACGAGGCTAGAGCGAGGTCAGGTGTCTTATAACTCAGATTCTGGATGCACTAGGAGATTTGCCGTACCCGCATTGCGTTAAAGTCGAGCTCTGTGCTGCCAGTCTGTGTGCAGAAAAGGTATCGCTGAAGAAGCATCATACAGATGGTCTATCGCTGGAACCTGCTGTTCCCTCTAACCCACTACCGTTATCAGTCGCTGCAATGTAAGAGGGGGGGGGGTCAGCGAATGGATCAAGGCTCAAATCGCCATGATTCTCTGCAGTTCCCGTGAAAGAGATGCTTTGTAGCTCGACATCCTCTGGAGTCGTGCCGCTAGGTCCGTGCTCGATAGTACGTTGTGACCCGTTTCCTTCAGCAGTGGTTGTTGATTCGTGGCGGTCAGCAGGGAGGCTCCTGCGCATCATGGTCATAGAAGAAGCAACCAATCTCGTTAGGTTCTGCCAAAGGACTTTTGAAGGGTATGTCAAAATGAACTTACGAAGAATGTCCCCTATATGCGCGCAGTGCATCCGAACGGGATTTCATATATACGCCCACTGCGACGCCCGAAGCATGTGTGGACAGGCTAACAGCGCAACCTATCGCGATGGCCTCTGTGACAGGTATTTTCAATGTATCCTTACGCTTTTGGAAATGCAGAGTAATGGCCAATATCGCGGCGGTGAGTCCCCCAGTAACCGACGCTCTGATCACGATTGAAGGGCTTATATATTCGCCAAGACGGCTCCAATGTCGCCTGCGTAGTCGCGGTCGCGATCGCCCTCCTGGAGGTACGCGCTCGGCATCGCCTTCTCCGCCGCGAGGCCCGCGTGCATCTTCATCGCCGTCGGATCGCGGAGGTGCCGAAGTCGCGATTTCATCTGGAGGTGCGCCGGACATGAGGTGGAATCAGGAGAAGCGGATGTGGCTGTAATGCGTGCGATGAATCGATGCAAAAGGGTGCAGAAATTTCGTTCTGCAGATCTGATCCTTCAGCTAATTGGTTGAAGACAGGTAGAAAGACCAGTTATTGCAGAGCATATATATACCTTTGGGGTTGGAAATTAAGGATGTTAGGGAGATGCAGGAGTCGAGTACTTCCTTTCATTTCGGTGAAAAAATTGTGGCTTCCGAGTGCATCGCATCTCAACCGCTGGTTGGCTGGTCCTTGGTCAGATTCGGCCAATGTCCTAGTGACAGATAAAATGCACCTTTGAAGGAGTTTTGGTCTCAACTTATCTCGGGTCGATAAGCAACTACCCGTTTCTGCGTGTGTCGGCCGACGGGTCCTACGATGAGGATGTGCCACCCGAAGGGGCATACGTGCCTCAATCGGCTGAGAGAACTGGAGGCCCAGAATCGGTTCAGAGCAGGTATCCAGCCGCATTGTAACGCCAGCTATACCGCATAAGTCAGTTATTTCTCAGGGGGCATCTTTTGCACTTGGCCTTCTACGCAGAGCGCCCGACCCTACCGACGCTTGAGCCCTATGCGTTACATGTGTTCCGGAAATTCATCTTGGATCCTGTCACAAATCCCCTCTCCTAGTATATTCCAATCTATAGTATCCAGCCAAAAGACAAGGGGGGAAAACACAAAGGTGGAAAGCCTGGCCACAGGGAAAAGCCCAAAGGAATGATGTATAGTAGTAGTGCGATTGAGTATCGCTCGGCGAGACAACAGATATTCTACGGGGGGCATACTGCGATACAGGTTAGGTTGTCCCGGACGGTCAGCCGGTCGGTGCGTCAGTGGGGACGTGTTTGGGTTCCCTCTAGGAAAGAATAGGAAGAAGAGACTAGTGTTTGGAGAAACGAAGGGTTATGCGTGAAGAGGTCGTGATGGCGCTAGAGTACAGGGTGTGTCGGGAGGCGTCATCGTCGTTCATGAAAGACTGGTGGTGTAGCTTGCTCAGCAGTTGATGACCGCGTAGCAGTGATTGCAGCGCTCAACAGGTGTCCTGTGGAGCGATGTGAGGGTTAGCTGTGGACCCATTTCCCAAAGCTGCAGGAGACACGCACCTTGAGCTTGTTTGCCGGGAACGTATAACCCGCATCAGACCATAACGTCAAGTTGGGGCTACAGAGAGCAGATATCAGCACTCGTTCGTTGTCGCCACTACAGTCGAACGCGCCCTACTTTGTGTATGCGTTCTCGTGGTCGGCAATGTACTTTGCCGTCGGGTAATCAGCCGGATCGCATCCGACAGTCCCGTAACCGTCTTTTGTATACACACGGATGTAGTCTAACCAGCCAGCAAGTCAGCGCTACACCGACCGAATTCCTCGTCGAGCTCGCACGACACTCACCGACATGCATCTCGTTGGGGAAATCAAGTTCGGCAAACGTGACCGACTGGAAATTGTTCGACATTCCAAAGTTCATGATCAAGTACATGGGTTCCTCCGGGATGATCCTCGGCCCGATTTCCGTCAGCGGGTTGGCGGCCATGGCGGATGCGTGGACGGTCCAGCTTCGCTTCCCACTCGCGATCCACGCGACGTACCCGGCGTCCCTGTTGTCCGTGTTGGCGTACCACTCCATACCGTACGTGTTGAACTCGCCGCTCGTGTTCTGGTACACGCCATCGGGGACCCAGGTGAGCGAGGACACGGCTTGTTGCAACGTACCGCCGCGGTAGCTATTCCACTTGGTGATACTCGGGTCGTACTGCGTGTAGTCGACGGACGTGTTGAATGGCCAGTATCCGGCGTCAAACGGTGCGAGCTGCAACGACTGCGACATTTCGCCCTTTGCGTTCTCGATGTTGATCTATTCGCGGTGGTTCGTTGAATTAGTACGCGCCTACGTGGCCCGCACGGCCACGACTGCTCACCTGCGCCTCGATCAGATCGATTTCCGGCGACGATCTGCCCCTGTACGACCCATCCGACAACTTGGGTCCCGGGTGGTCTGGGTTGTCGCCGCACGTGCACCGCGACAGCCTCTGTCCGGGAAGATAACTAACCGGACCACCATTGTTGCTCGTGAGCGTCGCATCGGGCCCCGTGCCGTTGACGTAGGTCTGATTGGGCAGAGTACCGATATCACAGGTGTCGTACGTATAGGGCCACATGCCCTCGGTGGTTGCGCCGTAGCCGGCTCGTCCGAGGTTCCCAAACGTCCACACACCGGGCCAGAAACCACCGATGTAATTGTTCCCGGGGAGCGAGACGGAGACTATGTGCATCGGGTTAGCAGGAGGAGCGCAGGAGGAGCGCAGGACAAGCGCAGGACAAGCGCACGGCGACCCACCTTCTACGTAAACACCCTTGTTAAAGCACACCTTGTTCCAACTCTGAATCATGCCACTCTTAAAGTTCAAATCATGAATCGGCTCCTGCGTCATCGTGATCACCAAGTTTCCACCGCGGGTCGTGATCGCACTCGGATCGTACCACTCGAAATCGTTCGTGGGCCAATAATGCAGGTCGACGCCCTCCCAGTACGGATCGTCACCGGGGAAGAACGTGCGTCCGTCGACGTTGAACTCATCGGAAAACGCCAACGAGTAGGCGCTCCCGTCGAACCCTGTACGGGTGTAGGCCTCCTGAGGGGTATCCTTATCGATGAGCCCGAAATCGCCGATGACCGCGGCGACTTGGCCCGTCGAGTTGATCCCGCCGAGGTTGTACGCGCCGAGCGTCGTCGGATGGTCGTCCTTGTACGCCGAAATGATCGGGTACCCGGCGAAGAGGACGGTCATGCCGAGGCAGAGTACGAGGAGGCACCCGACGTTGGCGAGGCCACGGACGGTGAAGATGGACCCGCCGCCGTCGGATCGTCGATCCCGTTTCGGGTCCGGGTTGTGCAGGTAGTCGTCTGGTTCGGCAAAGGCGGGTGACACGTCGGCGCCCCATGAGCCTGGGTCCGCGGAGAGGGTGAACTGGTGGGAGTGAACAGAGGGTCGGTATGTGCTATTTATGAAGGAATTCGCATTTCGCGAAGCACTGTCGGACTCGAGAGCTAGCCTGACGTCCGGTCACGAAGAACACCCCTTGCGCGCCGAGCGTCACGCTGACACCCTTGCATCTCTCGAAACATCCTTGAACCCGTGTTGTCTTTGCGGTGTCTGTGTAGCTTTACGCAGACAAAACACGTCCTGCTTCCGTGCATTCCCCATGACACCCGATCGAGACCTCCGAGTCATGAGCGGCCTGTGCCGCCTTTCGAGATCGACATTGTCAATGCTTTTCCGCCCGCCTCTGGCTACATGTCCTGCACCACCAGTGTTGCTTCTCGCGCTGAATGCTTTCATCAGCTGCGTCTCCTCCCGGCCACGCGTTTTGAGCTCGACTCGTCCGACCCGACTCGACGCAACGCGACTCCACTTGCCTCGACTCGCCTCGACTCGCCTCGCCTTGCCTCGCCTTGCCTCAACTCACCTTATCTTGCACCCCCGACACACTCCCCGGACTGGACGGGTACCCGGACAACATCCCGCCCTTCTCACCTGCGCCACCCTTGCCAAACGATGCTGTCGACGCGCTTCCTGGCTGTCCCCCACCGAGAGCGTTATACAGCAGCGGCTGCGGGGAATACAACATGGGACTTGAGCTGCCGTTGGTGCCCACGGCGGGGGAGGCGTATCCGGTTCCTGGGCCTGCGGGGGGACGGAAGAAGCCGTCGCCGCTGGTCATACTCTCGAGCGAGGCCTGCCTGCTGATGGGTGCTGACCCCGTTGCTGGTCGGGACATGGTGATGTGTGGCGTTGTGCTATCCCAGTGCTAACCCCTAACCTCACCCAAACCAACCCTATCAGCCAAGAGAAACCCGCGCGCGCCCAGCCAAGATTTCCCGCATTAGCTCGAGCCCGCACACACAGATTTGCTTCCGCGCCCCATGCTATTTCAGGGGTCGCAGCGGTCGGGCGCACCGGACGGGCCAGCGCGCGCACGGGTCTGCGCGTCGACAGCGCGTCGAGATGGCGTCATGGCGCTCCGAGCTTGCCCCAGTTGTGGAAGCAGACAGTAAATATAATGCCTACTTCAATAGGAGCACCGTCACATAGACCCCTTCTGCTGCTAACTGTATAGGAGCACTGGAACTGCAGCGTTTGCTGAGCTACACGGGCAAAGTTTCGACCGGAGCATTGCTCAACGGGCATATAATACTGTTCTCCGGTTAACTATTGACCTTCCTTACCACCAGTCCTTGTAGGGGACCGTGCGTGACCAAGCTATCCTGCAAGCAACCTAGCCTCGGGAAGCACCCAACTAGAAGCACAGCTGTCGCGGGCACGTAGTCTGGCTTACGTATTCGCTTAGACAGCACTTGAAGGGATTCAGTCCAGATGTATTGCTCCAGCACATATCTGAGGAACCATGAGCACGACTCAGAAAGCGAGCGAAACATGTTTGATCAACAGTCCAAAAGGCCTTTGCCCACGTGATGACTCGACGATGCAGCTTGGGTAGCGCGCTCTTCCGCGTTGTGCGACATGCTCAACCCATGGAGCCTTTCAACAAGCTTTCGTTATAGGTAGTCCCAAGCACAGCGTACCAATACCCAACGTCTCATACACGGCCTCGTCTGACTCGCCAGGGGTTGCCCAATGGTCTGCCCCTGATGTCAGCAATGAGAGTCTAGCATCCTAGATCCCTACGACTTGTAGCCTATGGTATCATGCCTTTACCCGATGCTAAAGGCCCTTTAGCAGATTGGACATCGCTTCTTCAAGGAAGAAGCGTCCATCGGATCGAACTCTGCACATGGCCAGCATTTGACCCAGAGCCTCCGTTACATCCTTTCCTTTCGAGTTCTCTAGAGGAACCCTGAAGGTGCAAGTGTATAGCTTTCTACCCTGCCCCAATCTCACCAGATTAACACATTTGCCTGCACAGGCTTTTGTGCTTCGACGCAATCCTTTGTTTCTGTCTCCCTTTGGATTTTCTTTATTGCGATGCGTTTAGCAGACCAGCCATCACTTTCAGACGTGCCTGATTGCACGTATATATTGAAGACTCGAGGCTGAAGCATTGCACCAGAATCACGGGGAAAGACACAAAAGGGCCAACATGTCGAGCCCATCTCTTTCAGATAACCTGAGCGGGCCCCTGTCAGCTCTTTTACTCTCGGACACACTTCACGATGCCGATGGAAGCCTCTGGACGCAACAATCAGCCGACAACACGACTTTCCCAGCCTTCCGTGCCTCCTCAGACTCGACATTAAACATGACGAGTCATACGATTACCCTTACAGAGGCGTTTACAGAGCAAAGCGAACAGGAGCTACTGGGTGTGAGAAGGCCGGCTTCATGGGATGAACAGCAAACCTTGGAAGATTACTTCCGTGTAGCGGTGGAATGGATCCAGCGTATGGCGATTATTCCACCACGAGACGACGAGCCAGAGTGTCCAGACAGAATCGTCTTTTGTTGGTGCAAGAACAGAACCGCCATAGGCACACCTGGTGCATGGCTCACTGTGTCAGTTGCAAAGTATTCACAAAGCGCACAAGCCGAGGAGACGTACTACCGTAATGCATTACACACTAGCCTAGCGGTGCAGAATTATTGCTTGCGTGTCATGTATGAAAATTCGGGAATACCATATGGGGGATCCTTCTCTCCCCTCGAATGGACTCGGCGAGCGGTTTTCCAGGAGGTTTTCCTGCGCACACTCCTCATCGGACCATATGACCATGACATAGTGGTTCCCACGGGGGTGTTGGGTGAAGATTGGCTGCCCCACCGGGATGAGCGCTTCCGAGAAGACGTATGCTCCGATGAGGAGCGGCTCCCGTGAAGCACTGTACCGACGATTCTCGCCCCATAGCCCAATCCGCTATATTACTTACGGGGCACATCGATTCGGGTGCGATCATCGATTGGGAATTTCGGCTTCCAGTTCCACCAACAAAACCCATTGGATGCATCACTGGATTTGCCTTGAACATTTTCTAGTCTCCTCCGTAGCAACGATTGTACAACAGAATATTTGTTAATTGTTAGGTGTTTTCTTCGCGCGATAGTATATTCTAGTTGCATAGTAGACTTGGATTTATTTAGTTAAGCCAAGACAACTACAAAAACAGAATAATACAACCAGGTAAGATTGTAAACAATACTAAGAGGCCAGGATGAGAAGGGACTACATGACTAAACTACTGCCTATTCGCTAGTCGATCATACCTGCTGATGAGCGATGTCTGGCTGCTGACTTTGATCCCCTACGGCAAATTGAGTCAAGATAGTGATCACTGACTAGTCGTCCCAATCACTGCCTGAGTAGGGTCTCTTGTTGAGAATCGAACCACTCTGTCTAGTCGGCCCACTTTCGACTATGTGGTTCGAGTGATGTCAAACGAGCTTGTTGATACCATGAACCCAGCTACTTGACCTTGTCCAAAGGGTCCGAGCCACACGGTTGTCAGGCAACACTCGTCTGTTCTAGCGACCATAGCCAGCTGTTGATCGGTTCTCTGACATGTGTTGCTCCTGACCTCCAGCCACCTTCTGTAAGACTCTTGTTCGTGCACCAACTGTAATACTGCAGCATGTGCAGCTCCAGTAACTCCTGCAACAGTTGCACTTGCCCTTGAGAGACCTGTTCCCTCGGGACGATTTTGTATCTAGATAGGTATATATAGCAAGTCTCTCGCTAGTCACATCCTATCTAGTTACAAGATCTTTGACCCAACCTTTAATTACCTCTTATCAAGAAGCTACATTGAATGCAGGACTTTCTCAAGCATTAGGTACCCTTGTCTTCCACCTTGGGCAAATAGCAGCCCCGTCTCAAGTAATAAGTGATACAATAACTTGTGCTACGATCCCCTATGCAACGGCGGAACCGTACCACGTGATTACCCGATCCCCAGTTCTGGCCCTTCCACTGGTCATGGCCTGTTAGTCGTAACTAGAACTTCTGCCCTCTACCTCGCGGATCTCGCGCCCAGAGCTGCTAGCCACGGATAAACAGGCTAAACTCCGCGGCGGCCGTTGCCAAGTCCACTCTGCGTGCCATCTAGACCGAGTGGATCATCGCAGCTGATTCATCCGCCGCGCCGGGGGCTTTTGCTTTGCCTTGTTTTCGGTTGAAACGCGAGGGCACGAAAAAGACCCGTGCACGTGATACGCAGGCGGGCGCTGAGTCATCCGGCGCAGTTTGAGCCAACGGGAATGCTCGGATTACCGGGGATGTGCGGGCGGGCGCACCTGCGCATTCCCCGGCTGACCGGACTGCCACGGCGGGGAGACATATTAGCAGGCCGCTCAACGCCAGCGTCGCCACCGACGAGTTCCCCACCACACACACACACACACACAATCATGGCTGCTCGATTCACCCCTGCTTTCCGCGCTGCTGCTGGCGTTCGCGTTGCCGCTCGACGACAGGTCGTTCCTGCCCTCCGAAGGGGATTCGCCAGTGAGGCTGTGAGTCCGTGGTGAAGCGCTCAAAGGGAGGCAAGTGTGCTGATTCTCCTGTGTTCGATGTTGTTCTCCCGCCTTCTGTTCCCCTTCCTCTGCTGGATTCCTATTCACCCCTCCTCCGCTCGCTCCCTCGTTCCCCCCTCACCATTCCCTTCAGCCCAAGCCCTCCGGCTCTTCCAACACCCTCCTCATCGGTGGTCTCGCTGTTGCTGCCGCTGGTGGCGCCTACTACTTCCTTGCGACCGATGCGACTCCCAAGGAACGTGCGATGGAGCTCCAGACCGTTGGCAAGGAGGCTGGAGAAGTCGCCAAGGCCGCGTTGCATATGAAGCGAGGAAAGGAAGACTACCAGAAGGTGTACAACAAGATTGCGGACATGTTGGAGGTTGATGATTACGATGGTTCGTGCGCTTTATTGCCTCTATATGACCGTCGTGCTAATCTCCGCCATTTCTGCAGACGGCTCCCTCGGCCCCGTCTTCATCCGTCTCGCCTGGCACGCGTCCGGTACTTACAACAAGGAAGACGGTACCGGCGGTTCCAACTACGCCACCATGCGATTCAAGCCTGAATCCGAACACGGTGCCAACAACGGGTTGAAGATTGCGCGAGACCACTTGGAAAAGGTCAAGCAGGAGTTCCCTTGGATCTCGTACGGCGACTTGTGGACCTTGGCCGGTGTGTGTGCGATCCAGGAAGCTCAGGGTCCCAAGATCCCCTGGCGACCTGGACGTATCGATGGATACGACCACCAGTGTACCCCTGACGGTCGACTCCCCGACGGCGCCAAGGCTCAGGACCACTTGAGGGACATCTTCTACCGAATGGGCTTCAACGACCAGGAAATCGTCGCCTTGTGCGGTGCCCACGCCATGGGTCGATGCCACACCGATCGATCCGGCTTCGACGGACCCTGGACGTTCTCCCCGACCACCTTTACCAACGACTACTACCGATTGTTGTTCGATGAGAAGTGGTCCTGGAGGAAGTGGAACGGCCCGGCTCAGTTCACAGACTCAAAGACAAAGTCGTTGATGATGTTGCCCGCCGACATGTCCCTCACCAAGGACAAGGAGTTCAAAAAGTATGCCAAGCGATACGCGGATGACGCCGATTTGTTCTTTAATGAGTACGTTGGCCGAGGCCGAGGCCTATTCCCTCTCTTCCCTTGCTCCGCTCGTTGCTAATCTCCCTTCCCCGCCGCATCCGTAGCTTCTCCAAGGCATTCCACAAGCTCATCGAACTCGGTGTCCCGACCGCTCAGTTCCAGGGCGACGCTTACACCTTGAAGACCGTTGACGAGCAGTCCTCATAGTTGCCCGCCAGAACTCGCTGTGATTTGTAAGACGTGACTTATGGATCCTCGTGGCTTGGTGTGAATACGGTAAAATAGTAATTAAGATTATACATATGCGATGTATGTGGATGGTATCACTGTCGCTACAGGTCGACATCATGTGCAGTGTCGCATTGGCGTTTCGTATGGCTCGTCATCCCTCGGTACCCGCAGGCTTAATATACAAGGTGTCCCTGAGGTGCCGCTGCTTGCCCGCATTAAGGAGAGCTCCCCGACCGTCTTTCTTGCGTGCGAAGTCAAGGGCGTTGGCGAGATTTGAGCTTGCCCGTACCCCAGCGTCGCGTGGGGGAGATTAGGCCGACAAGCTTCATTCCGGTTGTCGCCCGTATGGGCACGCAGCGTCCGCAGCTGGGTGCATCTACGAGGTAGCGGCATTGAAATACTATACAGGCCGACTGCCGTTACTGTGTCAAACTAAAGCGAGTGTCAAGGAGGGTTGGGCAAAGGTGCGATTTCGAAAGACACGACTCGCCAAACGGACAAGTCAGGGCTGGCAAGTGCTTATGTAGTACGAGCTCCGCCATTATGACGCATCGCTTGCACGACTTTGCCAGCGGGTGTGGACCAGGGCGACGAGGCATTCATTACACGCCGTCCATCATGAACCCCGGAGCATGGGCCCGAGTGAAGTGGCTGGGTATCGGGAAAACAGGGCTCGGTGCGGCGTCATTGGGCAGCGGTACTGTGCACGCTCTCAAGTATAGGGGCGCACAACACACCTCCTGCACGACGTTCACGAACTTGGTCATTGGGGATCCAGCTGCTATGAATGTCCACGATGGACTTCGTAATACTGTACTTGCGTGTCGCGCCGAACATCGACAACGTACGGCTGCACAAAAGAACGAGTTGCAATAGTCATACAGACGGACCTAGCGATCATACACCCTTTTACAAATGGTACTCTGAGACGTCCTTGACCGTGAAGCCCCTTCTTGTCCAAACACCCTCGATGCCCATATCTTCTTGTCCGCTGTAGAGAGAACAGGCACATGTGCCGGAGATTAGTAGTGGGTCATCATGTTATGCCGTAGAAACATTGGACGTACTCGTCTCGCATCCTGATCATTGGTTCACCGCCGGGCTGCTCTGGGTTCCTGAAAATCACATTTTGCTTCTACCAGAGGCAAGGAGGCCAAAAGACGGTCAGTTTTACCGGTCATACGACAGAAGGGAGGGAAGGAACACGCACAAGGCCCAAGGTCAAGTGAATCGCTGGCGGACCGACCTCGATCCGTCGTTCCGGTTCCTGACCGAGTATAAGCGCCATAATGTTGCCCACCACGACGTCCTGCTGCGCCATCCCCGGTCTCGCCGCCTTCGGGGCACCCGTATCGGCAATATCACCGAGCGCGAAGATGTTGCCGTGTGATGGGGAAGCGAGTTGCAGGGTCGGGCGGACACGCAGGAAGCCGTTGTTGGGGTTGATGATTTGTGAGTTGGGGGCAAGGGTGGAGTCGAGTGAGCGAAGGAGGTGGTTGTTGGGTATTTGGCCGGTGGCGAGGATGACGAGTTGGGTGGGGAGGCGCTCGCCGTTGGCGAGGACAACGTGTGTGTCCCTTCCGTCTGTCGGATAACCTTCTGGAGGAACCTGTACCCTCTGACCCGTGATCAGCTTGACCCCGAGTTCTTCGCATCGATGGGCAACGATACCGTGCAGCCGGGGATCGAAACGAGACATGACGTGATCACGAGAATGAACGAGCGTCACTTGTTTCTCCGGGTAGACTTCTTTCAGGTCAAGTGCCATTTGAACGCCCACCGCGCCGCCGCCGGCGATGACGATCGTCTTGGCCCGTTGTACTCCTGCTTGATAAGTCTGAAAGAAGCCAACACCCTCTTGCTTTTCCTCGCCCTGCATGCTTCCAGGACTGGGAAGCTGAGTACCGGTAGCGACAACGAGGTATTCGAACGGAAGGACCGTTTCCCCTGCCCAAGCACGATCGAGGACGAGTCGGTTGTCCGGCTGCACGGAGAGGGCACGGGCGCGGACGACGGCGTGATTGTCGGGGTTCGAGATGGTGGGGGATTGGAAGAGACGGGTGTAGGGGATAAAGGCTTTGTGTTCGTGTGTGGGGACTATAGCGAATCGGGGCTGTAGAAAGAGATAAGCCAGGGTTTGCAGAAGGGTGAAGAAGCGTGACATACAAAGGCGAAGAGGTGATGGAAGTGGCTGTGCGGCTCAACGAGGAGCACCTGAGATTGGGTTAGGCAATGAACGACGGGTAAGCATTGGTGAGACGGCGGAAGGATGATTGCGAGAACGCACTCGGTAGCCTTCAGGCAGCGAGCTGGCGAGCTTGGTAGCAGCACCCTACACCAGTGTAGAAGGTCAGCATGCGAGGTAGCATCTAGTTAGACCTTCCACTTACACTTCCCACGTAGGACCCGCCTACGACGATCACGTTCTTCACTGCTTGCATTTTCAGCCCAGGGGACGGTGTTTTGAGGTGTTGAAAGCGAACGGCGAGACCGACGAGAGCGACAATAACGGCGAGGTAGACGAGTCGGGATAACGGTACCCGGATGCCCAGAAACCTCATGGGACGCAGGATATATAACCCTCCGACTGCGATGTTGTCCGCAGTTGCCGCGTCCGCCGAGTGGACATGTCAGCGTGAATAGATGAACCGGAGATGCCGGACGATCCACAGGGGTTGCTTCCGCGCGGGGATCTTATCAGATAGCGAGTCACCACACAGGCTATGTATTTTCCATTTGAAATTCCCATATCCCTGTCCTATTGGCTTAGTGGTAGAGTATCTGACTACGATCAATTAAAATCGCGGTATCAGGGGGTCGTGGGTTCGATCCCCACATAGGATTACCTTTTTGCCGAGTTCTGCCTCGCCACCTGCTTATAGCCACCGGGTCGATTCGCCGTGCAATGAACCAGTTGAACCATCAACCCAGTTTGCAAAGTGCACCACTGCAGGCATCTGACTGTGCGAGCGCCGCGATACTTCTCTTGCGCCCCTCACGTTGTTTGCCTTCACAGGTTGACCGATGGTGGGAAAGGATGCGGACCCTCTTTGCTCAACTACGCGACCGAGTCCTCTACGGACATGGAGCAGCGTAGTAGCTTTCCCCAAGAGCGGAAAATGCCTGTGAGTCAGCATTCCTAGAGTATCTGCGCCCTGTAACAATTCAATGTTTCGCGTAACGTTACGACTGGCGTTGACGATGAGTTTTCCATCGTCGGGCGAAACTTTGCCTGGCCGAATGCGTTGTGTACCGATTTCGCACGATGAAACGAGGATCCTTTCTTCCTCAGAACCGAACGCACAGCCACCAGGGGCGGACAACAAAAGAGGACGTGATCTTTTCGGTTCTGGCTGTTTTTCACTCTTTTTCGCGGACCTGGAAGAGCGAGAATAGCGGTCGCCTTCGAGTATAAAGGCGCAAGACATTCGAAGTTTCTGAAATGTCCTTCTGGATGCTTCAATTGCATACAGCTAACGTTTGTGGATTTAAATCCATCTCATAGCGAACTCCTTTGATTGAAACGTGAGTGACTATAGCGTTCCAGGTGAACACCACCACTGAGTTGGTGAACCTGCACAATATAGCTAATCCGCGAACACTCGCCCGACAACCAACATTCATTTTGCCACATCGACAGCACCATGCCGACACGACGGAGTAGGAGCCCCTCTACAACTAGTAAGGTGACAAGCTTTATTTGGGATGCTATCGTGGACATAGCGTCGAAACTCTCAAGCGGCGGTAACGGAGATGGTAGACGCACTAGCAGAACCGTGAGTGGGAAATCACAGCATTCTTCTCAACGCCGCTCAAGAAGACAGGAGAGATCGAGCAGAGGTAGACGCTCTAGCCGGGACAGTGTCTCGTTAAGCCCGCCTCCCATCTTCTCTACCCCGAAACCACGGGATCTTTCTGCAGACCGCTCAGAAGAACGGGGGAGATCGAGAGGTATACGCTCTAGCCGGCACCGTGTTGGGTCACGCCCGCCTTCTCTCTCCACTTCTTCCTCGTCGGGATCTCATAGGACAAAATCGCTATCTCGTAGGACAGAGTTGGGATCTCATAGGACAAAGTCACCGGGGCGCAGTATCCTTAAGCCAGAGCGACACACATCGTCATACAGAGTGACTTCCGGCTCGAACCCCGACCACCGGTTCACATCAAGGGATATGCCAAGCGTTCAGAGTGGCCGTACACGAAGCGCGCGCGGTCGCTCAGAGGAGGGGTATGGTGAGCTTGAGCAAGGGAGGATATCTGTGCGGAATTCCGTGCGTCCATCGTCAAGCGCCTACAGCAACATCTCCCATCCACGGCCGCCCTCCACCCCGCTTTCGTATGAGACAGACCATCAGCCCCGCCAGGAATTACACCGTAGGGGAGAACCCAGAGGGGACGAGAATCGAAGGCGTTTTGCCAGAGACCCGAAACTCATTGCTTTTGAACAGTCCCGTCAAATGGAAGTGATTTCCGCGGGCCCTCCCTATACGCGTCGCGCAGATCGCCGAGCCGAAGAACGGGAACAAGATGGTCACAAAGGATATAGTCCTACACCCCACGTATCTCGAGGAAAGCGATCAAGGTCTCCCCGCTCTGTTTACCACCACGACGAGTGAGAGGAGGAACACTATGCAGAAAGAAGGAAATCAGGAGGAAGAAGTGAGGTTATGGGGCTTGAGCGCCGATGATACGTCGTTGGAAGTGTTAGTTGCCGCTCAGCGATTCTTGTATCTGTCAGTTTTGCGGAAGGTTAAGGTAGTATCTATGTTGTGAAAAAGGTTTAGCGGCCATAGCATTATTCATTCGGCGTTCCTACCGCAAGACCGATTTGATGTTCGAAGACGACATTTATACTTCCTAGCTGCAGTTTAATGGCCGACAGGAGTCTGGCAGTGTACTGCAAGTTAGGCGGGCAGGTACTCGATGCACTTGGATATTACTGATTTGATGAATCCCACACTGCTGCGCTCATTAGGACCAATGATGGGTTCAGATCGAGCGGTACCGCAAGCCCGATTGGAGGCTTTGCGTGCTGAATTTGACCACTAGACTTCTTTGTCCTCTAGAACCAGAGCCTTGTTCGACAGGTATGAGGGGGTGTTTCATTTTTGGTTCTACAAATGCATCGAGCTCTTTCGTGAACTCAGGGAACTTCGAAAGTCGGTATCGGTTGTCTCTTTTCTCTATGCATCTAGAAATAAGGGTTGAATTCAGCTTCTCTGGAGGTTCGTCCTCTTTTGATTTGGGCACGGCCTGCTTGCGCTTCACTTCTCACCAGAGCTTGGAAAGGGTCCTGGCGGGACAAAGACGCCAGCAAGCCTGACCTGGTTAACATAGCTAGTACAGCAACACTAGCTCGACGATTCACCCTATTGGCGTCGATGATACAATACGCCCGCAGAAGGCTCAGCAGCTCGAGCCCGATATTTCCATATGTTCAGTCTATGCGTGAGCCTTCTCTCCTTCCTTTTCGGCTTCCATCAAGGTCCCACAAGTATGCGACCTAGTCGACCCACAGACTTAGTGGCGATCTCAATGATGCTGCCTTTTAATATCGTCCAGTCCGCTTCCGAAGGGAGCCTATCGAACTTCTTCATTTCGAGTCGGAGTCCAAACTAAAAGGACAGGAGGAAGCAGCGACCACCAATCAAGCCAGGGCACCTTCCTCAGGTCTTCTACCTGAGCGTTCCCATGTAGTCGTGAGTCGCTCGGTTTCTCTCATCATTCGCATCAGAAAGTCTTTCCAATCCCTGGCCCGATACTGAATAAACCGCCAATCACAGCAGTATACATGCGCGGATCAACTGGCAATAAGAAACTTCCTGAAAGGCATCGAGACGAACCAAGCCCTAGCTCTTAGTCGGCCCTTCATACTACCTGGACCAGCCTTCTGACGGAGAGGTACCTGAGAGGTTACCGCAGCACCTCGACTTCAAGTCTTGTTCATTCAGCTTTCCATGATAGCGACCTTCCTACACAAAACGACAGATCCGCTGGAGACGCCAGATGGGTCCAACGAGGTTTCCCCTAAAGAACCGATATGTCCGTCAATGCGAAGATGCTTAATGTATATGGGATCTTTGACTTGGCACTCTTACCAGATATACCTATTGGGTTTGATATAGTAGGCGAGTGATGTTAAAAGGGGTTTCGCTCCCGCTGCAAGTCAGCCGCGCACAGTCGAACTTGATGTATGCTGAATGAGCTGCTTGATAATGATCGGTCCCGCTGCTAATCAACGGTTGTATTGAAATCCAGACGAGTCCCATCTTTGAACGCACATGTCAAAGCCTACCAGTTCTTAGCTTGCGGTCGCGAATCGATACCAGGCGCAGGGTTAAATCGGGTTTCTGCAAACCTACCGAGCGATGTCGAATAGAAAACAGCACTTGTGGATTGCGAGAAAATGTCACCAGTGATGGTATCCCCCTGCTGAAAGAAGCGACTCGACATCAGCATAATGACCACAAAGGAATGCCGGTTAAAGGACTTGCCCACAGCGAAAATTTCAAGGATGTGCTGTTTCATTGTTCTTAGTTCTGGCCGAATGACGGATTATATGAGATGCACGGTGAATGCGAGGAATGTATCGACCTATTTGTAAGTCTCTCTCATTCGAACTCAATAATCAACGTCCATTAGTCATCTCCGCTTCCTTACGCAATGGGAAGGACATATAACAGCACAGCTCTTCCCTCACGATCATATTATGGTCCCTTTGCTTTCAGCAAAACTCGCTCCGGTAATGAAGACGAGAGGAGCTTTGACAGACAATACTCGCTAAGCCAGGCAGAAACTTCAACATTCCATAGGCTCATGCAATGGACAGAAACAACATTATCTCAGTGCCTACCGAGCACGGGAACTCGAAGCAAGACTTGGCCCTCGTCGGCTGCTCACAAGGATTGAGAAACGAGAGCAATGCGACGAGATGGAAGTGAGAAAGGGAAACGCCTCAAGCCGGACCGATGGATCAGGAGATCGAGGCCTAACACAGTTTCAACACGGCGCGACAACGCTGTCTCCGCGAAAGGAGAAACGACTTCCAAGCTGGGCAAGTCAGTTCGTTAGTGGCAAGGGAGGTCTCAAAGCCGCTTCAGACAGGGAAACGCAAAGCAAGTCCAGACCTAGGCGTACTGGCAGACCGCACTCTGCCGACAACACGCCGATCAGTCCTGGACAAAGCATCAAAGTTACACTCAATACAAAAGTCCGCCAAACTGAAATCAGCCAGGTCTTGCAGGAGGCAGGCGGGAAAAGCACTCTACCCAAGACACAGAGCGTCTCGAATGTTACCTTCGTGATCTACCGGGAACCTTCAGCTGTATTTACGGATCTAGTCCCGTATGCTGATAACTTCGCAAAACAGCAGGAGAAGCAAGTTCTCCAGAGTAAAGCAACTCTTGGTTCTAGCCTATCAGATGTAAGAGCCGGATTGAATGGGCAGGAAGTACCCGAAAACAAAAGGCGGCACAGAAAAAAACGGACAGACAAAACTGGTGCGATACAGACGCGAGAGGAGAGAAGGCATAACTACGGGGAAGCGGAGACACAAACGAAAAGAAATGACCGAGAAAAACCAAGGCAGATGAGGACGCATCAGCCCAAGCTAGGAAAGGAAGACCCTCAAGACGATGGATATAGGAAGAGCCAAAAGGGAACAAGGGACGAGCAGGTATGATGCAGAAATCAGAGAAAGGGTAGAGGGACGAAAGGAACAGAAGGGGGAAGAAAGAAGAGGACGACATGAATTCCCCTGTTAGGCAACAGCTAGGATGCCTTTGAACTCCGTATGGGAAGATGCCAACTGCTCAACCCAGAATGTTCACGAGCAGTCTTTCATCTCCGCTGGGGAAGACTGAAATAGTCGCATTTACCTTTTCCATTCCATCTCTTCATGTATTACAATTCAATAGGTTACTTGTCTTAAACTGCTTGTGTTTCCCTAGTTTCCTCCCATAGTACATATTCACTGGTTTACCTGCATTCTGAAAATGTTTTCCTTTTGTGTGGCTCTCCTATTTAAGCCCTTGCTTCCCTCAGTGAAGCGGACTACCGGCCAACAAGCCATACGCAGAGGTGAAGGCACCCGCCATCTGCGCCCCGCCCACTGAACTAGCGACCTGCTCGGACCCCAATAACGTCTGCGAGATATTCCTATACGTGCATCCAGACGGATTGACGGTCCCATCATACCGTCCCTTCAACCAGTCAATCACTTGCGGGAAATGCAGCAGCTCCATCTGGAAATGTTGCGTGGAGGGATTAACATCGGAGACGAATTCGACGGTGGCACCGTTCGCGCAGTACCGGTCCGCCATGAGCGCGGCAGGAGGGTAGGGGACGATGTCGTCGTTGACCGCGTGGTAGATGTATAACGGGACGCGAGGGGTGTCTGCCCCTTGTGCGCCTAGGACAAGGTTCCGCAATGTGTCCTAGCGGTACACAGGCTTTACATCAGTTTCGCAACGAGAGCAGGAAAGGCAATACAGCGTACCTGGATGACAGGGTCGGATAAAGTCGTTGCTCCACTTGTAAAGTATTTGTCCGACAGGATATTCTTATTAGGATACGCCAAGATATTAGCGGGCGCACACCGTTGTCGGACTTTGCTCAGTTCCGAGGCCCCTGCTGGCGTCGCGAGTTCCCCTATACGAGATTTGAAAGCTGGGTAAGCGTCGGATACGCCAGCGATGCTGGCGAATACAACTGAGCGGAGGTTGCGAGGGAGAGGCGGGAGGCGTCAGTAGCGCTACCCTGGTAGAGTTTTCTGATTTGGAACTTACAGCCAGCGAAAGCACCGCCGTTCTAAAGCGCCATAGCACGAGTCAGCCCTGAGAATGCAATGAGCGGTTTGAACTTCATGACAAGGGACGTACGATAAAATCTGCGGTAGCAGTCAGGTTTGCCGGCGTTCCTCCTTGAGCGACACCGATCAAGTTCAACTCCGGTGCGTACGAGGGCTGGAGCGCCGCGGCTGATCAATGCGCGCATGCAACAGCACCGTCAGTTATTGTCGGCAGTCGACGACATGTGTCGGTACGTACCCCATCCCGAAGCAGCGCCGCCACCGGAATAGCCCTACAGTGGAAAGGGAAAGATAAGCTACAGAGGCCAAGCGATAACACCGGAAGATGACGCACCCAGATGGCGATCTTTGGATTATTCAGGCCCAATTGCGGGAACTTTAATGTCGCACGGATCCCATCGAGCACGCCCCTACCTCCTAATCGCCCGGCGATGAATGCCGCGTTGGGACCTTCGTAGTCTTGGATGGTGATTGTCCAGCCTGTAGTAAGTAGGCAGGGAAGAGGAGTGGGAAGGTGATGATGGTCAGAGAGGGTCGGGATTCTGATGCGAACGGGCAGACCTTGAGCCAGAGCAGAGTATACGAGGAAGCTTTCGACAGTGATGATCAAGTTTTCCTGAACCGCCAGGAATTGTACTACGTCGAAGGGAAAGAGGTCGGGGTTGGTGGGGTTAGCTTCTTGCTCTTCGATTCGACCTTCGATGGCCAGGCGCACTCACGGTTATACGAAGGCGCGCATTTCCTACTATTTCCATCTTCCGCAAACGTATAAGCCAGCAACCGATCCTTCTTCGCTCCCAAGGGTTTAAGAATAGTGGTCACTGTCGCCAGTGGCTCCCCTAGCGCTCCCTGAGTTCTATACAAGACCTGCCACCCTTGCAAGCCCAAGTTCGGGAACAGACCGAGCGTGGCGGGGATGATAGGCCGGGTGGCGAGGATCGTGCCGACTTGCTGCGATTCCCACCCGCTTGGCGGGGAGTAGAAGGGATCGTAGGAGGGCTGGAGGGCACGTGAATCGAGTGGTGCAGCGGAGATGGCGGGGAGGAGGAAGGGAATGAGGGAGATGAGGGTTGTGAAGAGCCTCATTGTGGTATTTGGATGATGGGTAATCTGGAGAAGGCGGGGAATACCCTCAGGAGTAGGGTTGGATAACGTCGAACGGTCGCTGTACCCGGCTACAGAACGACATCGTCTGTCCCTTATATCTCCCTTGCTTCGAGTGTCTTGTAGCGATACTTGCAGTAGACGTGCGTCCGGCTGAAGCATACATATGGATAACCGGAGTCCAAGGATCGTAGCGAAATGTGCATCACATTGGCAACTGATATGCCGGTAACTGGCGCTATAATGTGCTGGACCTTCTAGCTTGATAGGCAACAATTGAGTAGATTCAGACTGCTATCAAAGACGCCGACTTACTGCTATACCCTCGAATTGCTTCCATGGTGCAGGGACGAGCTAGAAGCCGTGTGAGACATTATATGGCGGGCGGACTCGGGTGTGCCTGTCACCCGGAGAGCGGAACAGCTGATCAACGAGAATTATGATTACCTGTTGCGGTGGCTATTAGAGAATGTAGCAGGTCGAGTGCCCATCTTCCCCCGCAAACAAACAGCCTAGGGCGATCGATACCGAGAGAAGCGACCCTAAGGGCTGAACGAGGGAATAATGTTCTCGATAGATTGTTGGTGTGAGGCAGGACTCCCAATCATTTGACAGAGCGATAGTCATGGCAGCGAGGGATTGATCCGACATGGAGCCGCGACTGATATCCCCCCAGAAAACTCGCAAGCGATACATGTTGGACAACTAGTAGACAGGACCATGGTAATACATAGGGCGGGTTATCGATCACGATACATCCCGAAAATTCACGTTTTTCTATGCAAGAGTCTAAAGACGGTGCTGCGGCGGTGGGTGGGTGCGAGTCGTACAGAACCGGAGGAGGAAGAAAATACTCTATGGATGGATGCATGTATCACTCGGTGGCGGAGGGCGTACAAAGGTCGTGGAAAAGTCGTTTCGCGAGAAAGTGTCCATGTATGGTCGGATGTGGGGATGTTGTTGTAAGAAAGCTTGTGGTGTCTACGTACGGGAAACGTTGCGGATGGAGAGGCTGTGGCGGTATGAGAATCCATAGTTTCGACGATGACGACGTTGGGATTCTGATACGCGATACACGGCGGTGCGGACCAGCTGACGTACGTGCACCCACAGTCTGGGGATCTGTGTCGCGGGGAGATGCGCTCTACATGAGCACACAGTTGTTCTTCTTGGTTTTCCCGCTTCTCCGGTTCGGGTTCACTATCGTCATCACCCGATGGGTCAGCATCAGGGTCGCGTCGAGGAGAGGGGTGACTTACAGACGACCCGAATAGCTTCATCAAAGACGTTCTTGAGTCCTTGCCGTGTCAATGCGGAACATTCGAGATACTGGAGCGACCAGGCATAGGCGTCAGCGTAGTTAAGAGAGTGGGTTAGGGGGCACATACCTTTGCCGCCTTGATATCACTCGCCATTGCAGTGCCCTGCCGTGCAACCGGGCATCAGCGATCGTCCTCGACTCGACTCGACTCGACTCGTCGACCCGACTCACCTGCGAATACTCGACCGGCACCTGCCGCTTCACCATCAACTTGTCCAACGTGCCCTGATCCCTGCGCAGGTCGGATTTCGTGCCGACCAGGATCTTGGGGGTGGAGGGACAATGGTGCTGGACTTCTGGATACCACTGCGGGCGGAGCGGGGGATCAGCGCGCGGGTCAGGATTCGGGAGCAGGGGTGGAAAAGGGGACTCGCCTTTGTCCGTACGTTCTCGAAGCTCGGCGGGGAGACGATGGAGAAACAGATCAGGAAGACGTCTGTTGCTGGGTACGACAGTGGACGGAGGCGACTACCGGGAAGGCGGGGTTGGGGGGGGGTATTAGAGTGGCTCTATGTGACGACAGACTGGTGGACCCACTCGTAGTCTTCCTGTCCTGCCGTGTCCCATAGCCCGAGATTCACGATCGAACCATCGACTTGGATCTGCTCGCGGCCAGTCGGCGGAGGAAGGGTCGATTAGCTTATCCCCAGCACGTCACGAACCGAGTGAAACGTACCTGTGCGGAATAGTTGTCAAACACCGTCGGCACGTATTCCACTGGGAACGCATTGGTGGTGTACGATATCAGGAGACATGTCTGCCGCATGGGACGCCGGAGGTCAGCTACGAGGGATCCCATAAGGTGTCACAGGAGTGGGGTAACTGACCTTTCCTACTGCTCCGTCGCCGACGACGACGCCTGTCAGAGGAAGGGGTCAGTGCGAGCCGGCGGGTGATACTTGTGCGGCGATTCTTGGACGTCGAAGAGTGCGCGTGGCCGCCCTGCAGGGCACGATGGCGGGCTTTCGATGTGGTCTTGTCCACCTGAGCTGCCTGACCTGCACCCGCGCATGGATCCCTCTTTATCCGTTCGAAGTCAGAGCCGCGAAAGAAGCCATATATGCGATACCGCTCGGCCCGTAACCCCCTGGACCCTCTCATCCATCAACAGGTAAGACACCTCTCCTAGTTGGAACGCCGTACCGCCCACCCAGACAACCAAGTCGTCGAACAAAAAAAAGACGCGGGACGGAGACGTACATTTGATGCTTCGAGCTGTTCCCGCCATTTGGGTCTTTTCCCTCCGTTCGTCCTGCCTAGTATCCAGGGAGCTCCGTGTCGGCGGGGAGATGGTACGATCGAGGTGGCACGGCGGGCTATATATCCCGCCATGCTTGAGCCGGCCGCAGCTATCTATCCCGCCGTGCCAGACGCTCCCTCACCATCACTCCCCGTCCTTGCGTCATCACGCGGCCCGCGCGCGCTCGCGTTCCGTCGGGTCGGGGACATTCCTATATGGTATATTCACAACCTGGGCATGTAACAAACGGTCTTTCGGTCTACAATTTCAACGGCCTCGGGCGTTCTACAACGGTCCTGGGCCTCCCACAACGGTCCTGGGCCTCCCACAACGGTCCTCATTTCCCTGCCCGCGACGCGGCCTTGCTGTCCGCGCCAATCCGACCCGGACCCTAACCCCGCACGGACCCTCGATGGGGCAAAAAATCGACAAACAGATTCACACACGCCAAATCCTCGTCCTCTTTATCGTACGCCTGGACGTTGACCGCGAATTTCGCGCGGGGGATTTCACGCGGGAGCTCGACGGTTTGGGTGACGTCGTACGAGCCGGGGACGATGGGGCATTGGACGGTGGCATTGGCGTTTCGGCTGGGGGTGGGGGGGCGGGCGGGCGGAAGGAAAGGCGTTAGTCACGTCCAACAGGGACACGAAACGGACGTACGCTTCCTCGCAGATGTCAAAGTCCTTCTGGAGCAGCTTGATCAGACCGAGCTTGACGACCACATGCGCCCATGCTCCTTCCTGCACCCACCACGTATATCAGCAGCGGTAGAATCATGCAGGGAACGGGGCGCGCACCTCGATGGTCTTCAACACTTCGGCCTTGACGTTGACGGTCAAGTTCTTGCCCGGAGCGGGAGGGTCGGGGTTGACGTTGATTTCCTTGATCTGACTAGAGGGCGCGGTAGAATGGCCGGGGCGGGGAGCAAAGAGGGAGGGCCGATAAGCGTGGGCAATGGACATCGGCAGAGTGGGGACGCGCTGTCCTCGTGCGATCCGCTATTCCAGACGGAAAGGGCCGTCTCTCCCGCGCTGGCACACTCGGTGAAGCACGAGTCTCGCCCAGGGGTCCTTTGGAGACGGTCACGGGGTCCTTTGGACTCGCCTGGGGGTCCTTTGGACCCGGTGTCTGCGGGGCGCCACTGATTCTCGCCTCTCTCAGAGGAGACTCGCTTCGCTCAGAGGTTCTCGGCCGTCCTGCGACGGCCTCGGAGGGTCGGTCGTCCCCCCCCCACCTCATCCAAGGTAATCTCGCGCTTGCGCGCTCGACAAAGGCGACTACTCTCGGGCGGCCTACGCCGCCCTCGGAGGGGTCGGTCGTCCCTCCCTCCCCCAGCCCTCCGGGCTTAGTGCCTGCGGCGCCCTCTCGCTTCGCTCGATAATCCTCGCTCCGCCCCGCCCCGCTCCGCTCGGCGCTCGACTCGCTCGACTCACACGGCATCCGTCGCCAACCCTACACACAAACGATCAGCTCTCGCTTCCGGCGCTACGCTCCCCCCGCCCTACTCACCACAATCCGTCCAACTCCAGCCACCCATCGTCCCGACCCCGCCTGCGCCCTCGTTGCGCAACTCGGCGCCCTCGAGCGCTCCCCCGGCCCACGCGGCGAGATCGATCAGGCCGCCTGCTGGCGCTGCAACTGGCGCGGGTACGGCCGCCACGAGGGCGGTGCCTGCTGCGAAGAGAAGTGAGGAGATGGCGAGGAGCTTCATTATGTGACGGGCCATTGCGTGTCGGACGGGACAAGGCGATACGAGGTGGCGACGCCGTGATGAGGAGCTGCCCCGCGGAAGCAGATGGTGACGCGGCGAGTGCATCATCGGTGACTACCGGCACGTGCCGGCTCCCGGGCCGCCGCGCTGAGTCAGCATCCGCGGTGTGTGGCGGCGCTTTGGGGTGGCTCTGGGGTGGTCTGGGGGTGGCTCTGGGGTGGCGGCCCTGTGGAGGGTAGCATGGGCTCTGCGTGCAGCACCAGCCCTCGCCCGCGCCCTACCCCCGCCCCTGTTCGTGCACCTCGACGCCACCAGGCCTTGCGCGCTGGCGGGCACAGCGCAGCCGGATTTCCCAGTGTGAGAACGAGTTAGTCGCCCCCCTCCCCGTCCGGCCGCCGAGCGAGAGCGGCAGCCGCGCGAGCGATCCGTTTCCGCGCCGCGTCGTTTTGGCTTGGGGTTGCGTGCGCTGCGTGAGATTTCGATTTCAGTCGAGTCGTCGGTGGGAAGAGCAGGCGGCAAGTTGCGTCGTCTACACATCAGCCAGCGTACCACTGCGTCGTCTACGTACTACAGCCAGCCACCACGCACCATGTACGCCCTGAGAACTGCTTCCAAGTTGGCTGTCAAGGCTTCCGTCGCCGGTGCCGCGTCCTCGCGAGGTGAGTCTCGGTCGGGACGGCGGGGAGTTGCAAGACGTGCTGATCGTTTGTTTACTGCACGCGCGCGCGGCCGGCAGCCCTGAGGACATCGGCCATTGCGAATGAGTTGACAAGGTTTCAGATGCCGGCCATGAGTCCGACAATGACAGAAGGCGGGATTGCGAGTTGGAAGAAGAAGGAGGGCGAGGCGTTTCAGGCGGGGGATGTGTTGTTGGAGATTGTGAGTCGACCGCCGAGCGAAGCGAGGCGAGAGAGGGGCGAGAGAGGAGGGTAGCGCCGCGCGAAGCGAGGAAACTCTTCGAGGGCGGCGTAGGCCGCCCGAGCGTAGTCGCCTCGGTCGTGTGCGCGCGCGCAAGGGAACATTAGGGGAGGAAGCCTCGACCGCCGCGTCAGTATCCACGCCGCCCCGGCCCACACCGCTCGCCCCGGTGCTGCAGGGCGCACTCGACTCGAGCCGTCTCCTGTCTCCCCGAGTCAAGTGCGAGGCCGGAGTCCCTCGCTAGGGATGTCTGCCCCCTCAGACCTCGTCTCGCCGCATCCGCGCACAGCCGCGATCGCCCGCGTTTCAGGGCGTCCTTTGGCGGTGCTCGGCCCCACCCCTATCGCGCTGACCCCTATCGCCTACCCCTATCGCACAGGAAACCGACAAGGCCACGATGGACGTCGAGGCGCAGGATGACGGCATCATGGCCAAGATCATCGTGAGTACCCGGCGCGGCCCCGGGCACCGCTCATCCGACTGACGCCCGCCCGCAGGTCGGCGATGGAAGCAAAGCCGTCAAGGTCGGCACAGTGATCGCCATCACCGGTGAAGAGGGCGACGATGTCTCGGGCGCCGATGCCCTTGCCGCGCAAGGCAACGAAACCTCGTCCTCGTCCTCCTCCTCGGAACCCCCCGCGGAATCCAAATCTGAACCCAAGTCATCCGACCTCGTCAACAAGGAGATCGACCCGGCACCCAAGGACGCACCGAACAGCACCCCATCGCTCGGCACGCCCGCCGACCAGTCGTACGGCGCCGGTGGGGGTGGTCGTGATGCCCAGAAGCCCCCGACGGCGCAGGACGGCGGCGACAAGCCCAAGTTCTTTGCGAGCCCGTTGGCGAGAAAGCTGGCGCTCGAGCGTGGCATTCCGTTGAGTCAGGTCAAGGGTACCGGTCCCGAGGGTCGAATCGTCAAGGTGAGTTCACGGTCGCCGCGAGGGCCCGTGCGCGCGCTGACCCGCCGCCCCGCGCGACTCTCCAGGCCGACATTGAAAACTTCAAGGGCACTTCCGCTCCCGCTCCCGGCCAGTCCTCGCAAGTCGCAAAGACACCCACCTCGGGCGCCTCGACTTTGCCGGGCAAGGCGGCCCCCGTTGCCCCCGCAGAGTACGAAGATCTCCCGATCTCCAACATGCGACGAACGATCGGCAAGCGATTGTTGGAGAGCAAGACGCAGGTGCCGCACTACTACCTCACCGTCGAGGTCAACATGGACCGGGTCATGAAGTTGCGACAAATGTTCAACAAGGCCGCGGGCGAGGGAAAGCCCAAGCTTTCGGTCAATGACTTTAGTACGTCGTCGTCCGGTTCGTCCGGTGGGAATGCGCTCATGTCCCGTCCCTACAGTCGTCAAGGCGTCCGCATTGGCCTTGGCCGAGGTCCCCGAGGCAAACTCTGCTTGGTTGAGCGACGTGATCCGACAGTATGTCCGGCGTTTGCAGATCATGACGGCCGCTACTCACGTCCCCCTCCTCCGCGCAGGTACAAGAAGGCTGATATCTGTGTCGCTGTCGCCACCCCGAGCGGTCTGATTACCCCGATCGTCAAGGACGTCGGCAGCAAGGGCTTGGCGACCATCTCGTCGGAAGTCAAGGCTTTGGCAGGAAAGGCACGGGACGGAAAGTTGAAGCCCGAAGAGTACCAGGTGTGTAGGCGCGCGTAGCTGTACTGGCCCCCCTACTGACATTCCCGCGGCTGGGCGCACAGGGCGGAACATTCACCATCTCCAACTTGGGCATGTTCGGCATCCAGGAATTCAACGCCATCATCAACCCGCCCCAGTCGTGTATCTTGGCTATCGGCGCCACCGTCGACAAGGTCGTCCCCGCGCCCGAAGACCCCAAGGGTTTCAAGGTCGTCCAGGTCATGAGCGCTTCCTTGTCGGCCGACCACCGAACCGTCGATGGCGCCGTCGGATCTAGATGGTTGAAGGCGTTCAAGGACTACATGGAGCAGCCTTTGACTTTTATGCTTTAGAGTGAGCGCTGGATGTACGGGCGACGATGGGCTAGGGCGCGCGCGGATTTGGGTTGTCTGGATACGGATCATGACACCTTGAATGACAAAATTAGATAATAATGGAGGTCCAAAGGCCGGGGTTTCATTTATCCGGGTCCCTGATCGCATCTTCGTCCAGGGGCCAATGCCGATGAATCACACAAACTGCAGTTAGGATCAGAGATCTCTGCGAATGGCTAGTGAGAGCGACAACCCGTCATGGTAGAAAGCGCCAGCGCATAGACAAAGCTGCTTGTCCGCTGAGCTCGTGCCGCTCCGTAACACCGTCGCAGAAACTCACTCGTTTGTTCAAAGACTGCAGATACCCCAGGGGTGGCGCTGCCATCGACACACCTTGACCTGTTGTCGCAATACATGGCGGTCCCGAACAGGTTTTAGTACGCGGAAGCATGCAACGAAGCCGCCGAGGTTCGATCCCATCGAGGAGCGGGTAGAGGCGATTCAAGCGCAGGGGAACCTCGAGAAGGTTCGGTCTGAATCTGGAACCAGTGTGGATTTCTCGAGGAGTCGATGTCAGCCTTGCTCCTATATAATGTCACGATCATGTGCAACCATGCTTTGCGTTGGCCGCCGCCTTCTTGTCCATCTCGCGATCGGCCACCGTAACCTCGCTCTATGCCTGATCATCAGTCCTGCTGGAACACGATCCTTCACACATGAGTCATCGCTGTAACCGTATGCATTACCGTTATCCAGCGTGAGATAGACGGACAGTCGAGTCAATGCAAGTTTGTGTAATTGATACCGATTCCCAAAACCCGCGAACCGAGCTCTGCGCTCAGCACAGATAAATGTTGCGGCAAGATCTCGAACGCACATCAATGATGGATAGAGGGCGTGCATCTATCACAGTGCACGGGTATTCACTAGACATGCTTTGGGCAATTTCGCTACATTATGAGGTATATAGAGTTGTATTATTGTGAGCAGTAAGAGTATTTTCTATTTCCAACACCATTGGATGGCTCGCTGCAGGAGTCCCACATCCGGCGTTCAAGTCAAAGTGACTGTCCATACTATAAGGCTGGATGGCGCTTGATGCGAGTGAATCCGTTCGTCTAACCGGCAATGAAGACGGCCGGGCCAGCGACGATGACGTCGTTCAACAATGACAAGTTGTACGGCGTCACGTAAACGTCTTCGGAAATCAATGCGACAAAGTTGGTGCCGTTGACGACGGCGTCGTCGGAGAATACCACACCGCCAGGGACGACGCATGAACCCGTGTTGTTACCCGTAGCGTTGAAGGGAACGTTGGTAGCGTTCAACTGGCTGATAAAGACGCAATGGGTGGGCACCTGGGAAGTCACGTTGGCGCCGAGGACGGTCTGGTACGAGTTGTTGTACGAGACGTTCTGTCCGGGGGCTTCGTATTGGAAGTACAGCTCGGTCGCGTTCGGGGTGACGAAAGCCGTTCGATTGGTCGATACGGCGGATTGGTAACCGTCGGCCGTCAAGTTGGGGTTATTCTGCGAAGGGGAAGGAAGGTTAATGGAATGCTCCAAATGGATGCAAAGACAGGTGCGACTCACCAAGATGTTCAAGGTGGGAAAGATGGGCCATTCGATTCGAGGGTTCTCTGCCGGGCATTCGACCAAGTACGGGCTAAGCAAGGTCCAGTGCATAGCTTGCGAGATACCGGCTTCGAACCAGACGGGCATGGGGAAGGCACCTGAGTAGATGTAGAAGGAGGGGGGCAAGGTTAGAAACGCTGCATTGAGGGGGTCGCCTAGGGGGAAGGGGGACGCAGCTTACCAGCGAATTGCCGGAAGACCATCTGTTGTCGCGCCTCGACGGATTCAGCTTGCACCAAGAGCGTAGCAGCCGGCCGGGAGTCCAAGTGGGACAGGAAACCCCAGACACCGGATTCACCCCATCGGGTCAGGGTTGCGCAGAATTGCACCCATTCTTGCACGGTTTCAAAATTGTATCGGTATTTGCATTGCTTGGCGCCTTTTCCTTGCAGCATGTTGGACACCAGGGTGGAGTGGCCAACTGTCAAAGTGGGAAAGGATAGTTTAGTAAGAGATTATGGCCAGGTCGTTGAAGCTAGACCCACCTTCCTGGTTGGCCATGTATTCGATCAACGACTGCTGCTCGGCGTCAATCCCCTGGGCCTCGAATTCCTCGGGGGAGAACCTGGCCAACGCATAATGGAACAAGTCCAGCTCGATCCATTCCTGGTTGAGCGCCAGGTTGAGGGACTGGAAGTCGTAGTCGGACAAGGGGACGTACGCGGGCGGCGGAGCGGTGGCGTTGGCGTCCACCCCTCCTGCGGGGGGAGGAGGTGCTGTGGGGAAGGAGAAGCCGAGGGTGGCGGCGGTGGCAAGTGCGGCGATGGATTTGAATAACATTTTGATGAGGACGGGAACCGGTCAAGGGAAGTAGCCAAAAATGCTTGTTGAGACAGTCAGGGCAGAGGTTGGAAATACTTGCTGAATGCTTCCGTATATATAGCTATTCATCATGGCAGCGGGCACGTCCTGATTCTCCACCACCCGTCTGGCCCTGCTCCTCGGGCGGAATAGAAGCCAACGATAATCGTCTCTGCAGTGCAAGTGTACGTTGGAATCCGGAACCGGTGAGCATCATCGTGGGCATGGCTGGGTCCAATGTGTCGGGTAATCCACCGGATACCGTCCTCCCGGGCCTTTTCTGCCACCATGCCGTACTGACCAAAGAAGAAGATGTCAGGCCATCTAAGCCAAATCCATCGCGTCAACTCTGTCTCCACCGAATGACGTCATTTGCAGGACCGAGTATCCACTTACTCCTATCCACGCGCCACCAATTCCGGCTCGGCAAACCGAAATGAGGGCTTTGTCTGTTCCACTACCTCTGCCGGAGAACCGACGGCGAGAGGGCTACCAGATGAAGACCCATTTCGCAGCAGCTTGACGGGCATCATGGCCGAGAGCGGATGTGGAGGCTCGCATAGCGACAGCGGGAGTACGCATGTTCCAGGCTATCATTCCTCTGTTTATCCAAAAGCATTCGAGCCAACATCCGGTCGGCAACGCGAGTCGGGGCGTTAGACTGGGACAGTGATGGATTGCCAACACCAGCGAAGCAGGCTACGGCGTGTTTGGCACGACTGCGTCGAAAAGCAAATTTGAACAGCTCCCTAGCACACACCAAATGACACTCCGCCGTCTCTGAGTACGCCTTTGCCGTCTAGTCCAGTCGCGCCGTCCACCAAGCCTCATAGCGACGTGCAACCGTGGTTGGAGGGTCCGCATAGTTTGCGTTCTCGCCTTGACGCTTACGTCATATCAGATCGAGATCGGCACTGTTTCAGCCTGCAACACACACAAGTCGGGTTTCAGGCCGTGTTTCACCCTCGCTCTCCGCCTGGCAGCGAGACATTGGCACAAATGAGGATGTCGCTTCCACCGTCTTGTCGGATCCTCGTGTCGTATAGCCCCGCCGCGTTCCCCCCGGTCTTTCCATTCTCCCGGCGTGACCTTGTACCGCAAGACAGTGCTCCCGCTTCCGAGTTCTACACCTATTCCCGCCTCGTCAATCATATCGACGAACATGCGATTCAAAGCCTGCAGAAATTCTATGGGCACGTCCTGCCGAGTAACTCGTCGTCGCCGGAACAGCAAGGTTCGTTTACGATCGCCAAGGTTCTGGACATCTGTAGTAGCTGGGTATCGCACATCCCGTACTCGACAAACACCCAGCCCAGTATTTCACCGAGGAACCAGGTGATAGGGATTGGAATGAATGCAAAAGAACTAGAAGCGAATGGAATACTCTCGCATTGGCTGGTTCACGATTTGGATAAAGAACCAGACTTTCGACAAGCGCTAAAGCAAGCTAGTATAGGCAAGACGCACGACGCAATTCAGAAACTCGTAAGAAAACAAGACGGGCAAGGACAGGTGACCCCGGACGGGCCGTACGATGCCGTCATCTGCAACGTCTCGATCGATTACCTTTCACGACCGCTGGAAGTGATGGAGCAGGTCGGACGCAACTTGAAACCAGGCGCATGGGCGTATATGGCCATCTCAAATAGGTGTTTCCCTACAAAGGTGGCGGTCCGCATTGGTTATGGAGATACATTTCCTTGCTGATGTCTCTGCGCTACAGGTTGTTCGACCATGGCTTAACCTATCAACTACAGATCGCCTTCACCTAGTCGCATCCTACTTCTACTTTGCCGGGACGCCGTACAACTCGACCGATCAGACAAGTTCGAGAACGGTAGGCATGGCACTGAAACGTCTTCGGGATGGACTGGGTGCAGGTGCCATCTTCGGTGAGGCACAGCGAGGCACCACATCATCGAGTACGGCCAGAAGCGACACGCTGCAGCCGGGCGAGCTGTTTGAGGATATTCAGTCCGTCGTTCTGGTAGAGAAAGACCCGGATGGATGGGATCCTCTATGGATAGTACGGGCGAGGAGAAAAGAGTCTGCTTAGGAGCTGGCGTATACACAGGTCATCGGCCACGTCAAACTGTAAGGGTTCGTTTTTCGCGACCGTTCGATCTGGTTAGTTGGGGGTTAATGTTGACTACATTACTCGGATCTGTCACTCTTGGATTCTATGACGCTGTTCCGTGTATGGCCCCTGGCCTGGGTAGGAGAGCAAAGACCTGTCTTGTCGGCGACTGGCACATCCTCAACTAGGAAGCGCGGGATATCACCCCATCCTTTGCAGTCCCAATGCCGCTGTATTTTCTCCTGCCGCAGTTCACACGAGCCTCGGTTGTGGGCGATCTGTACGAACGGACGACTACACATAAGGACAACCTCCCAGACAGGGAGTGCTGGTGCAGTTCCTAGAGCAGATTGTTCAGTGGCCGAGCTTTGTGACACTGTGGTCGCGGAGTGCTATCCTGGAATATCGGAATCATTAAACTGCGAGAGTATCGACATTATCGCCCGTTGACAGCGACAGGTAGCGGAACGCGACTCATCGCAGGTGTCAACATCACCACGAAATCACTGCTATCGCTGTCGCTCGAAATCAATCGAATACACCGTGTTGTCCAAATCACTGCCTCTCATGCAAACGACGTGTTTGCGGCTGAACGCCGTCGAGAACGCATAAACATGAGAAAAACAGAAAATGTCCTGATATCAATCTCGTATTGTTACAACCGAGTTCCCTATATTATATAATTTCGCCCTGTTTGTACATACATACTGCTGTAATCATGAACAACAACGTTCCGTCTTATCCGTGCCATTGAGCTTCGTCTCGCCGACATGGCTCTTCTTCTCGCCTTGCTCTACCAAATCGCTGCCTTGCGCCTGATCATCGATCCTGCAGAAGCACGAGACCTTGATATCGACGTCCGCCTTCGCCCCAGCCGTGCGTAATAACGGTCGAATGATCTTGGCTTCGTCCTCTCTACCCATCTTGAGCAGACATTCGTACGCGCCTGTCAACGCCCAGACGTTGTTCGGGTGTTGATGTGCTCGAGCGAGAGTATCGTTGATCCCCAAATCGTCAAAGTACGCAGTGAGCGCATGCTCTGTGGAGCCTTGTTCGAGTTTGAGAGCGGCGTACGCATGTCGAACGGGGGTGAGCCAGGACCATGGCTCACAGTAGATCAAGTTGTCATATCGACGGATAGACTCTTCGAGGTGTGCGAATGCGACGTCGTAGTTTGCCTTTCGGTATTCGAGTTCGCCATCGAGGAAGGCGGTGCCGACGTCTAGGACGTTTCGAGCGGGGTTGGGGAACATGAGACTTGTCGCGGGGACCTTGTCGTACGCTGCGAGGTAGAGAGAGCGTTCGTGTTGGGCAGCAGAAACGTTACGAGTAGCAGAATGGGCAATGGCTTTTGCCCAGTGGGCGAATGCAGTCGTAATCGGGTAGACGGAGGGTTTGCTCGGTATCTCCGCTGCCTTGATTTCCTCCCATCGGCCGAATCGGACGTACACCTGCATGCGAATGGCGTACATTGCTTCGATGAAATGACCCAGGGATTCCATCAAACTCTCCGGCACATGCTGTTCGGTCATTTCGACAAAACGCATCGCCAACTTGTACTGGCCCGCCATCATGGCGCTGTAGACGATAAATTGCATACTGTGGAGTCGGTAGATGAGGTAGAAGCCACCAAATCCACGTTTTGCGACGTATCTCTGGTCGGCGGCGACGCTAAGCATGTTAGCATAGTTGGCACGCTGGTAATCGCCAACCAGAAAGTAGATGTGGGAGGGCATATGCTGGGTATGTCCACCGTCAGGTACGAGGTCCAGGAGGGCATCTGCAGCGGGTAGGGCCTTTTCAGGATAGGGCGACATCTCGGTGAGGTGGATGTAGTAATGGAGAATACCCGGATGTTGATCGGCCGTAGGGAACTGCTTCATGGCGGTTTCGAGAACAGATTGGATCTCAAGCGCTCGTGACTGAGGTGCTGGCCCGCCGGTTTTGAGATCCCACAGTCGCCAAGGGGTGATGATCATCATAGCGTCGGCGTAAAACGCGGCCACGTCGATGTTTTCCGGAAAGTGGTCGTATACGTCTTTCATGGCTGAAGCGTAAGCCAGATTCCACGCCTGGTAATCCCGCGTAGTGATATCTTCCGGCATCCTCGCCTTGAGTGCCCGGATCAAGGCCATCTCCATCTCGTTCCCGGGAGGCAGCTGGTCGACCTGGTCTAGAGCGGCCTTGATCTTGGGCATATTCGCATCCACCTCGCCCGGCGCGAACAGCTCCCATGTCTTGTTGTAATTTGCACCGAGGGAATAGGCGATCCCCCAGAATGCCATCACACAACGCGGATCATGGGCGAGGGTCTGGTAGAAGCAGATAAGCGCCTCTTCATGGTTGAAGGCGTAGCACAGGGTCAGGCCGCGGTCAAACCATTGTTGCGCCGCAGTGGAGGCGGTGGTGACGGGGAAGTGAACCGGGTTGAGGTTGAAGTAGGGCTCCGAAATGGGTATCGGGGCGGGCAGGGGATCCATGGCTGCAGGCTGTGCAGTACTTCGGTGGCGAGGGGAACTGGTGGGCGAGCGGCCGAGCAGTCTACATATAATGTTTATCAGTGGCAGCTGATCTGCAGAGGACGAAGGGGCCGCGTGACTCACCTGCTTCCGCGCGGCTTCCACCCAGAGCTGGCGTGGGAGAACGCGCACAGGTCGCACTGTGCGAGAGCTGGCATGGCGAAAGTCCAGGTCGCCGTGGAAGCGAACGGCAATGTCTGGATCCGGGTGAGTCGCGGTTGACTCTCGGCGTCTAGAACTGGGCAGTGTCCGCCAAGACTATCCGTGCAGTGTACGGCGTGGGGTCATCTGATTTCACGAAAGGTTGACGCGCACAGTTTGCGCGCGTGCGCGACTAAACCTCGCGCCGCTACAAGTGCGCGCCATCGTCTCGTACGGCGGCCGAAATACTAAATTCGCCACGCCCTATATGTCCATCTTGCCGCAGGGTTCATGACTTCTGTACAACTCATAGAGCCAAAAGACTGGATAGACACGTGATATACAGTAAATAATATCAACTGACTACAACTATAGTCCCGGACGCGTTCCTCTGATTGTCCGCTCAGACGCACACAGGGCGCCTTTGGTATCATCAGACCCTCTGGGAGACGCCTGAATACGTTGTAGTATATAGCTATGAAATTTATCACATAATCAAGCTAAATACCGAAGTATTGGTTCTTTTATGGGACCGGTCAATATAGCGTGACGTAGAAAGATACTGTATTGACCGAGAAAGTTGTGTCAGTGACAAAGAAAACTCTGTCGGTGACAGAGACACCTATGTCACGCGGATAAAAATCTATGTAAACCCAAGGCGCCTCTCAGAAGCCCTCTGTTGAGTACCTGTGGTACTATCCACAAGAAAGCTGCAACTTGTTCCAATAGATACAAGTTGTATAAGACTTTACTTCTTGAATATGTAGCTAAGACTGCTTAACTAATCCTAGCGGCTCGGAGCTACGCAGTAGTTATGTAATACTCACCTGTCTTAGCGACTTATAGCCTGTCAATGATACTAAGTGTCTGATGACGTAAGGTCGCGACTCCTTATACTGATACTAAAGTATTGCACTGATTACTAAATCCAATATTGCGTGTCATATCTAGCTGAAGTTACAAGAGAGTGGCAAACTAGCAAGGCTCTTATATAGTTATTTGGCTACTAAGGAACTGCTACGGACAAGTTACATAGTGTTACAATACGAGCAAAAGTCATTGTGGCGAACAGTGATCGAACATCGGGTGCGCAGTGATCCGTGATCAGTGATCAGTGACCAATGACCAGTGCTCTCACTACACGGAGGTTTAAGCAGAATCTATTTCAAGTTATGAAACGCTTTTCATGGCGGCTCTGCGCAATTTCGACTCCGTAGTGCTTCCATAATACGCGAAAATCTGTATGATATCGAGCTTCCAGAGCTTGTGAAAGGTTCTATGCGATCTTGTCTCCGGCCGAGCAGCTGAGGTGGACCAAGTGAAAACGAAAGAATGGAAACCGTCCCTCGCGAACGCTGAGAACGATCTCCTATGGTATGTATCTCTTTCTTGAGTATGTCACTAATGAGTCGCAATGTACTCAGAAAGTCAGAATCGAAAGGTAGTTTGTGCGCAAATTCGGAATGAGCCGTCCTTCCGTACTTTAGCAAACGATGCCCATTGATTTGAGTAGAACAAGCTACATCTCACATTGATCACGGCACGAGCTGCGTCTCGAGCCATGTTTCTTTCGGGCCCCTGTGTTTGCTATGATACATGATGGGACATTTACCCAGGTCGCCACTTTCGTCTTCTTCGAAACCCCGGACCTTCAAGCATATATTTAATATGGTGTTGATCCACACAGCTCTTACTGTGCCTCTTTGCTGTTACATTTTCGTTGTACGGTCATGTACCGCTATCGCTAACCACCTGGGCAACGACAATCAGCTAGTGAGATGTGCAGTCAATAAAAATCATATCCTCTCTCTGTAGTCCCCTGGAGCTTTGCCCTAGCATGACCAGAGGCGACAGCGACTTAGTTAATGTTATGAGCCGCGCTGCGCCACGCGCCACAACGCGCCTTTTCCTTTACTTCTTCGTGTGTCAACTCTCGCCAACTATCCTTGCTCATCTCGTCTTGCCGCCTTTTGATCAACTTTTGCTCAACCTTTGCTCAACCTTTGCCAATATATGACCAACCTCTGTGCAACTTCCTGCCAGCAAGTAACACCGATCGTTCTACAGTACCCAGTCGTGGCGACTAGTCTCCCTTGAGTAGAAAACATCTATATAAACCAGCCTTCTGGCTGTGAGTTGTAACCTCTCTTTTACTTATGACACGCAAATTAGATCAAGATTCATCGCTACTACTTTCAACTACGACTTAGGATTAGCTACCCTTTCCCGTCAGAGTTAGTTTTGTATCTTAGGCAGTCAGCAAGACAGGTGAGTATTACATAACAACTGTGTAGTATCCGGGAAAGTTAGTTGCTTGCTACGAGGCCCCAAGTTACAAGTCGCAACTTCGTTGGACTTGTAATATTTAATCAAAGTATTATACAAGTCCTACTAGCGCGCTTAGGAGAATCGTTAGCGCCCAACAGTTAAGGGTTGGGTTGTCCAGCCAAAAGAAATAATTAAAAAAGAACAAAAGCCTTTGCTTCACGCGTAGTCGAACTCAAGAACATGAGCTTGTTGCTGTGTTGGGCTGCGGCCTGCCTACTTCCCTGATCCTATTCAAACTTGCAATGTACTTTTTCATCATCTAGGCCCTTGATCCCCCAAAAATATGAGTATTGAGTTTTGGTCAGGAAGATGTTCTGAGCTCGCTGGGACACGGGACAAATGTTTTCAGTAGCGCGGGACACGGGACGCCTCAGGACATCCTTTATGTCCCGTACAGTAAGGCACAATGATCATGTGGCACAGATGTGCTAGTGGTGAGACATTGGGGGTGAAGACGAAAGAACGAGTCTGAGCAATAGTCTCACAGAGTCCAGGTACAGATCACCCTCCAAATGTGTATATGAGTGACTAAAAATGTATGGATATCTTCAACGACCATCTTTAGCCGTGTTTGGAGAGAGATAGAGAATGGACGTAGAGACGTAAAATCCGGGTGCCCCCAGCACAAACGTCTTGCGACGGCCTTACAAATACCTGATAAAGCATGCTCACGATTTTCCTCATGTGACATCAAATTGAAAATGCCTGTAACAATGAAGAGCCGAGTTGGTACCGTCGCCTGCCAAAGACATGAATCTCTGTACGCAGAGGACTTTTTCCAAAACATCCAATTCTCATTAGCACAGTGGTAGTTGCGTCGAGCTGTTACTTCCTAGCAAGGATCGACACTCGAAGGTCGTTGGTTCGACCCCAACATGGGAAGCGCACTTTTTGCGTTTCTTTCGGGGATTTGTCTTGCAGTCGACGCTTCTCCTACCAAGAGTGCTAGAATTGTTATGCGGGGAACCCATGTCTGGTCAACTGTTCTATTATTCCTTTACACCGAGTCGAATGGAGGAGAGCATACCTTGCTTGACGGCTGGCACCAGTTGGAGCCACCAGAACACCACATGCTATTTCCGTCGGGCTATTACGCCGCTACCTTCAATATGATCCGAAGTATCATGAAAGGCAAAGCTAACTACTAGGGGAAGCTGAATTGTATTCTCTTTGATTTTGTCAAGCGGAACAAACTACACATGTAAAAAACGATCATGTAGCTGATGGGAAACAGCGGGTGTGATCTGGTACGAGGGCGCGTTCAATATCTATCGCGTCATCTGCAAGCGGAGATGAGTCTGGGGTTCAGCCATATGAGCCTATCACAGACCGGGGAAAGGCAGTTGTAAACGGATATCAGAAGAGTCACTAGGTATTCGACAATGGACTGAATACTCCTTATTGAGCTGGATATAGCGATGAACCTGCAGAACAACACTGATCATGTTCCAATGGTCTTTGTGAAGCGTTATTTCTGCAACATTATATGTGATAGTCAGAAGACGGATTCTCACTACCATTCTTGTATCTCGAAGGAAATTACAGGAAATATAAGGCCGATAAGCCCGATAAGCTGCCTTGCAAGTCGCCCCTACTTTAGTGTTGTCCAAAGTTTGCCACATTCCGCAAGGGGTGCGCGGCTGTAACACCAATCATGTGGCATGAAGCGATATGAATACGTTAAAAATGAACTAGCTGCGGCCTGCCGTTGAAACGTATACCGTACACACTGTATTATGTCGAAGCTCGATCAGGTATCGCGGCGATGACACCTTCATCTGAGTACATTGTGCTCGAACGACGATGTATGAGCGCTATTTCTTTCCCCTAGTCAGATTCTGGGGACTTTATCTGTTGCTCTACTGCTGAAACCTTTCGTGTTAGTCGCTCAAGTCTCTTTAGTGCGGGAATTTTTGACCGGGGGGAACGTCCTATCTTGGTAGAATCTGATAGTTTTTCGACGCCATTGAGAAGATGATCTATGTATGATCGATATACAAGGGCATGGTTATAGTCGACAGGGACCCATAAAGCATAGAAAAATCATGCTTTGGGCACGCCGAACCGCGAAAAATCGGGCACACCAGGTTATTCTGATCTCCGTTGGGTGAGAATATCCGCTCCATGTTCGGTGATGAGTATCTGATGTTCAAATTGTGCGGACCGCGCGTTGCTCTGTAAATGTACAAGTAATCAGCTTGTGATAACGAATGCAAGAACGATTGTTCAGCGCAGAAACTATCCACCTCGGTTGCGAACGTCCACCCATCGTTCCATATATATCCTCTTGACCAATCGCCTTGTACGATGCATGGTTCTATTGTAAAGCAGTGCCCTGGTTGCATGATCCCTGGCTCATCATTGGCTGCAACATCCGGAATGCAAGAGAGGAATATGATAAGACTATTACTCGAAATGATGTATGTTATGGTGGGCGTGAGCAAGCCTGTCATACCGTGATGTAATATCCATGGCGCGGTGTGAAAGCGCTGGCCTATACCATGTCTGATATTTTTACGTGTCAGTTTATGCCGTTGATGCAATTCAATCACGTTTACCCTAAGGAATCCGTTGACGTACCCTGTAAATTGCTGATTGACTGAATATCCGTACTGTTTGACATATGCTCTGAAGATAGCAAATGGACAGTAAATCAGCCGACTCATATAGGCTCGCACTACAGCAGACGCGACTTACTCGATAGCACACCCAATGTCCCTGAACTTTCTTCCCGGTCCACACTGCTTGATACCGATATCCAGTGCCTCCTGCGTAATCTCCACGAGTTCCCGTCCTTGGTCGTCGACTTCGGGCAAACAGATCGTTACTGATGAATCGCCGTGGAAGGGGGTATGACGGTTCACGGCAGGATCAGAAGCAGGATGCTGTGGAAAGGATGCGAAAAGAGTAACATCGACGTTGATGATGTCGGTGGGGAGCAGCGGACGACTAGACCGAACATTGCCACATAACAGTGTGAGCTCTACAGTCGCTGTTCCAAGACTTGAGAACATCTTACTCGTCGGGTATCCCATCTTTTATTGGCAAGCGATGCGTCAGAAACAGACCAAAGTGCAACATCTCAGAATGACTTACGACATATCACATTGTTCACCGATGTCGTCACACTCTTGGTGAACCCTTGGTAGCCCAATGGCGATGGATACGCATTCTTGGAAATTATCAGGTCGTGTATCTTTCTGTCGATAGCTGACGTCGTGATCCCTGGCTGACGCATATCATGTGTGAATACTACAGGGACGGAAGAGCGTAGAACTGATAGACGCAGGCCTCATGCGGTCTGCTGCTTCGCAACTCACCTTGACGAACCTTTCCATTTGTTCCAAGACCTCTGCAGCCAACGCTCCAGAATACCTAACGCCCCGCTCATCATTTCCGCCTAAAGCGATTACCCCGATCTTGCTATTACCCACTCCAGCTTCGCCATGGTACCCCTCCAGCTTGTCAGGCGGGACCTCTGCCAACGCTTCGTCAATTGTCCTCCTCGAAAAGAAGTTTACAGGTACATATGATGGGCGAACAATGTGTGATGGAACTGGTAAGGGCGATACTTGTATTGAAGTCGAAGTGGCGGATGATCCGGACGACTTGCGTATCTTCGGTGGTCGGAGCAGCTCGAATCTGCCAAACGCACTTTCGGTAGGAGGTTTTGCCGCATGCAAGAGCCTGCTGCACCGCATGATGGCCTCGAGTAAAGATATGCTTACGCCGCTCGTAATGTTTCCCTATGCGGAGGATGACACATGAACCCGGAGGTTGGTTGATCGATAATCCATGTAAATTTCGATCGCGCAGGGGCAATAACTATCCCAGTTGAAATTACGACAACTCGTCTGCTTTAGCTTTTGCTCTCTATCTGCGTTCTCTCTCCGACGGTGTTAGGGCGAGGGCCATCGCACCACGACGGCGACCGACGGTCTCAAGACCTCATATACCACGGAAGTCTGGCGTTGGCCTACGGTAAACGCTCAGTGTTGGCGCGCATTCGGTCTTGCAGGAGTCATTCAGGCTTACGAAGCACAGGTTCGGACAAGCACGGTCTCACTCTTCAGCATGACATCGCTACAATCTACAATGTCTGAAGCAAAACCATCCAAGCTGGAGGTGCCCGTCAATATCGTCTTCTCAGTCGCTCAAACGGCTGCGCCACCCGTCAAATCACAAGTCAACCTCGCTTTCACTCCCAGGGGAACGGTGGGACAATGGTATACAGATGGCATCGATTATCAAGGGTCTGAAGATCCAGGACCTTCTGGTGCGACATATGGTGAGTCATGGTCTTCATGAAGTAATGTTTTCTAGAAATGCTGTACTTGCGCGCGTTCGCTATATAGTCTGATACTGTCTGATGTTCAACCAGGTCCCGAACTGTGGAAAGCTCGTCGAGCTGCCTGGCTATCAGGAAACTTGGAACTGAATCCGCCAGCACCTAAAATCGAGATACCTTCGCAAGATGATGAGCGTTCCACACTAGAAACAGCGAGGGTCGCCTCAGGCGATGGTCATCCCGGCGGAGGAGCCTTGAAGACGACATCATCAATAGCTGGGAACGAAGACGGCAATAGTAAACATCTCATGTCGACCATCCAACAACTTTCGGCAAAAGCGCGAGGAAAGCTACCTTCTTTTCTCCATCTTTCATATTCCCCACATACATTGCCACCAGGTTCCAAACCCCAAGAACCGCTCCCAACGGGAACGGCGCCGACGCTCTCCTCGTTAGACAAGCTAGAAATGCTAATGGCCGAACCTGGAGCGGACGAGAACGAGAAGATTTGGCGACAGGGCGGATTGGAAGCCGTCTGGCGAATGCTGACAGATTCGAAAACGTTGAAACATCCGATGAGACTGGGTCTAGTGGTACGTATAACTGGTCCAGTCGTTCGCCTGTAATCTATCTGCTGACATGCCGTCTTCGCTATCGCAAAGATCCAGATCCTGAAAGCCGGATGGATCCGCGATGGCACATGGCCGTCATCGCTTTCCAAGGACGGAAAGTCCAGACGTGCAGTGGCGGCAGTGATCGATGATCCATTCTTCTCATCACCACCGCCTTCGCCCCTTCTCCAGGCTACAGTGGAGACTGAAAGCGAATTGCACACGGAGCGCGAGGAATACAATCCACCGAAAAGACTATAAAAATAATTCGGCTAGGTGCTTATAATTGGGACTCGATAGTTAATCGACGTTGTATCATGGGGCTATGCGCATCGAAATTGTAAGAATGCTTCATATCCGTGGAATACATTTGAATCCCGGATGCAACAGTCATGCGTCTACGACATGTCTTCATGTCTTTTGCTATACTAGGATGCTACCCAAAAATCCAATGACCATGTCATGCACTCAGGAATATATATATGGCGATTCTGCCTTAAGCATTTAAGCCTTGTCGGTGTTATCGTAGGCAGAGTTGTGGAAGCTCTGCGCCCGGCCGGAAGGATCTTCGGGGCAGTTCCATTCCGCCTTGGGCTTCCAACGCATGACAGTGCTAGCGGGACCGTTGCCTGGGAAATGTCGCTCAAAGATGTCCCTGATGTAGTATGCTTCCTTGGTGTTAGGGGTATCGTGAGGGAATCGTTCAGCCGCCTTGGCGAAGTCAGCGTCAGAGACGGCTCGTTCAGTGTGTGCTTTGATGCCGTCGATCCAGCTGTAGCCGACACCATCCGAGAACTGTTCTTTTTGTCTCCACAAAATCGAGTCGGGCAGGTATGGTCGCCCATCTGGCGAAACGTCGAATGCCTTTCGCAGAATGTACTATTTGTGCAAAGTCGAATGAGCGGTTGCCACGAGAAAACTGATTGAACAGGACATACCTTTTCTATTCTAGGCTTGCCATCGGCGTCGGTTTCCTGAGCACTACCCTTGTTGAACATCTTCTCTTTGGCATCAACGTTCATGGCGACTTCCAAGAACTTCTTGTCCAAGAACGGCACACGGGCTTCCAAACCGTAAGCCATAGTAGCTGATAAATAGAACAAGGGGTTTAGCGGGTCGTCCGGTATTCAATTCCACTACATACTACTTACACTTGTTGGCTCGCAAACAATCAGCCTTGTGCAAGTTCTTCACTCGCATCACACATTCCTGGTGGAATTGCGCAGCATCCGGAGCAGCGTGGAAGTACAGGTATCCACCGAAAACTTCGTCAGAACCTTCACCAGACAAAACCATCTTGACACCGATGGACTTGATTTTTCGGGACAATAGACCCATAGGAACGGAAGCTCGGACAGTGGTAACGTCATAAGTTTCCAGGTGGTAAATGATTTCGTCGATTGCATCGAGACCCTCCTCTAATGTGAAGGTGAATTCATGATGCGTTGTTCCCAAATAATCGGCGGCCTTTCGAGCGGCAAGCAGATCGGGGGCTCCCGGCAAACCGATAGAGAAGGAATGCAGTTGAGGCCAAGCAGTCATCGAGACTTCCGGTGTAGCTGAAGAATTATCGAGACATTAATTAGTCATGTTGTGACAGCGGCAGATGTATAACACTCACGATCGTGTAGAAGGTCAGGAGTCTTATATCCTGCGCCTCCTTTCTCCTGCGCCTTGATCTTTGCTTCTCTCCTTTCATGCTGCGCGTTAGCTACCTTTTCCGTTTCCCTGGCAGCAATCGCAGCAATCAACGACGAGTCGAGACCACCAGACAGAAGAACACCATATGGCACTTCAGCCATCAATCGCTTCCTGACAGCATCCTCGAGGGTTTGCCTCAAGAGGGTGTAATCAACAGGGTTGTGAGGGATGTCGGCGGGGTTGCCAGAGTCGCCCTGCCACCAAGATGGCTTAAAGTATCGCTCGAAGGAGTTGGTGCGGGAATCCCAGAAATGCCCAGGCGGGAAAGCGGTAATCACGTCACATTCCTCGTTAATGGCCTTGAGTTCAGAGGCGAAAAATATGGTTTCAGGGGCTTTCGAGTTGTATCCCTGGTACAACGTCGTGATACCGATAGGATCTCGGGCGGCGATGACTCGGGAAGGGGTAACGGATTCATCGAGTAGGACGAACGAGAACATTCCGTCGAGCATGTTGCAGAGACCAGTGTCGTGCTCCTTGTACTGTGGGGACGAGGAAAGTGTGTGAGACTGCTGCAGCCACCACAAACCAACGAGCTAGTACTCACCAAGTGCATGATGACTTCACAGTCGCTGTGAGTCTTGAACACGGCATCCTGGTTCTTAAGACCCTTTCGAAGTGCAACATAGTTGTAGATTTCACCGTTAACAGCCAAGATGGTCTTACCGTCGTCGGAGACAAGAGGCTGGGCGCCAGAGTCTATGTACCCAAAAGCAGATAGTCAGCCCGTGAGTTCGACTACCCGTGTTGTCGCCTGCATCGCGTTATTCTCCAACGTGGTTCGCCTTTCGCGAAACTGGACTTGAAAGTAGACTTACCAACACCGACAATAGCCAATCGCTCGTGACACAGGATGGTTTCCTTTCCGACATAAGTACCACTCCAGTCGGGTCCTCGGTGTCGGAGCTTCTTGGACATGGCGACACATCGTGGTCGGAAGGCGGCGATGTCGCCCTTGTAGTTATAGGAGCAGAAGATACCACACATTGTGAACGGAGTACGACGGAATGTATCTGGTGGTGACTCTGGTGGCGGGAAGGGCAAGAGAGCTCGTTATAATCTTCGAAATTCAAAAGTTCGCCAACACACCCAGCCGGATTGACACACTCTGACTTGCCCGGGCCGTGCGCTTGTCGGGATTTTTCGGGCGCATCTTTTTGGCCCGGCCGGGTTCATAAGCGCGCTATTTCCCTTGGCATATTCTAGATAAGGCGGGACGGTGGCGAAAATAGAGCTCATCAAGATAGTCACCGTAGCTGCCGGGGGGTTGTCAGAGCTCTTCAGCGTTACAGCAGGTACGATCCTTGCCATCTCCAAGCAATGTTTGCCCTCACCCGTATGTACATCCACTCGTGCCTACTGTTTTATCGGGCTTCTCTCGTAACATTCGCAATGCCCCTCATACACCAGGCAGCAGCCAGGTTCTATTATTCATAATGGGTACAATCCCACCTCTCCCTCGAGCCACCAATTATCCTTCTCGTAGCCTTCATCGACAACTCTCAGCCATTTTCCAGAGTCACTGCTGTCGGAAATTGCGCCGGTAGCCATCGAGCCGACTGTGGACCTCGAGTCTTGCGGAACAGCAGATACTGTAGGTGGCTGCTCGACGATTGCGAATCCCTCTGCGCGACCAGCGTCCAGTACCAAGTCTCTAAGTTCTCCCTTCACGAAGAGATGATAGTAGCGATGAAACACTTGCGGGGCAGCTGGTTTCGGTTCGTCCGCTTTATCGCTTTCGCTCGTAACTTGTGGCGGATCAACCGAGGTCTGCCCTTGCGTCTCTGTTGCGTCGGTCGCGGAAGCGGCATCTACTACACCTCTCCCACGGAAACCTCGGGCTTTCTTCTCCTGTTTCTTGATTGTCTTCGGTTTGGGTTGTACTTTGGGCTGCAGGACCCAAGGAACCATGACATCCTGTGTGATCATGTCTTTCTCCGTCGTAGCGCCAACTGCATTGTTTGCGTCGTGCCTTTGCTGCTTTTCTGCGTCTTTGTCTTCAGAAGCTCCACGCGTCGTTGAAGCTAGCACACCCATCTTGCGTTTACTGTTCTCTCCTTGTTCGAACGCCCATACATAAATGAGGAATCTTGCGCATCGAGGGGGACTGCCTTGATCACCATTCGCCTGGGTTACTGATGTTGACGGCGAACTTAGCCGGAGTGGACGGATAAGTGATCTTACTGACTCCATTCTACGAGCCGGAGTTGACAGGTGATGCACTGCAGCAATGGAGATTGCAAAGTCCTTTGTGAAAGCCATATCAGAACAGGTACAATTGACGGGAAATCCTTGATATTGCGACTTACAAAGACCTGGTCCCTCCATCCGTTAAAGCACAGATCGGCTCTTAGGCACTCTTCCAAAACGCTCCGTTCATTCTCCAGCCGCATGGCTTCCATGTCCCCCGCCAGATCATTCTCTTTCCCCTTTCGTTTGGGCGTACCTGTACTCTGGTTTCCCGATGGTTCGCCTGTCCCGCCTTTCTGCGTCCTCGCGATCTCAAGCAAGCCCGAGCTCCGGTCCAGGGCTAACATTATCGACCCAGGGCTCGACGAGCGTAGAACCGGGAGGTACTTTCCATTCCCTGCTCCCGAATCGAGGCCGATTGAGTTTGGTGGAACGTTGGCGAGAAACCGGGATATGATGGGCCAGGGCTGGCGAACAAAAGCGGTTGCCGATAGAGATCAGTAACAGCCCGAATAGCATGGCAAAGTTACACTCGAAATTCTTCTACTCACCTTGTACCGCGTGGCAGAAAAGTGCGGTGCGATGCTCTCGTAGACATCGTGCACGGTCCGCTGCTCTCGCTCTGCTGGAGTCTCCGTCTCTTCCGGCTCGAACTGCGAAGGTATAACGGCAACAGGCATTCCAGGTACAACTTGTGATGGATAGCCCCTCGCAGGTCCGCTACCAATTTATAGGCGGTCAGCTCAATCATCTATCGAAGGTCGACCGGTGACATTCCAGCTGACGATCGGGAAGATTTCGTGTTTCAGATTGGCCTCCACCTGATATCGTCGTGAAGAGTCCATAACTCCCGAGTCTACAATCCCAGCTTCCTAGTCTTATCCCCTCGCCCAGAGACGGCCAATGATGGAACAGCTTTCGACGGCTCTCAGGGGCATAGCAGCAGATCTGGGGTCGACCCAGGATGCTGAAGTCATCTATCAGCACAATGTGGATCTAGCAGAAGCCGATTCATTTCTCAGCCAGAACGACGAGGATGCCATGTAAGTAATCTGGTCTTCCATTCGAGAGTATGCCAAATGTTGAAAGAAAATTTGCGGACAGGATATTGAGACGGGAGATTGCATCGCGTGCAGAAACTGCTCAACATCTTCTGGAAGCATGGAGAACGATATCATCCAGATTACAGAAAGAAGACAACGATAATCGGTCCAATAGAGAAGCAGCAGCAGCAGCAGCTCTCAACAAGGTCACTGCTCCAGCGGCTGATCAGCCAGATGAAGTCGCCCAGCGGATGATATCCCCGGTAACGCTGCAAGTCTACGAGACCATTGTTCATTTAGCGAGGGTGACGAGGGACATGTTGGCGGGTCTTGCTCAAGCGAAAGCTGTGGTGTTGTGAGTATAATTCATCTTCGTGTACCCCATCTAGTCTCCTTTTCAAATATTGTTGAGCATTCTTCACTTGATCTGCACAGGCCATGCGAACCGTTTATGCGCTTAATACTCTATCGGATAACCACTTTCGACCGTATTAAGGAAGCAGAGAGTAGGCCTCATCAATCGACTTCCAGGAAGGACGGGTGTCGTTCATCATATCTTCCATTTGTCACAGTGATCCCCGCACAGCGAGCAATTCTTCAAGCGCTGTCAAATCTTGTGTCGCCTGTAGCTCAGGACACCGCCGAATGGGTCTTTCCGTTATGGCAGACGTATAATACAGGTTCGCGGGAGGATGCAGTGATGTTGTGAGTGTCAGGCATAATAATCCCGTCGATGGTCTAACTTTCAAGATCGGGTATTGCGATAGGCGAGCGCTTGACTCGGACGATGCTATGGCGATCATGTCGTGTATCATGCTTACCGTTAATTTTGTCAGAGCGGATGATAAAGTAACGTACGTTGCCCAAACCTGTGGCGTCTCTTGAGAGAGTTTTGATTAACGAATTTGCGGATGGTCTACAATAGAATGAGTCTGGGCACCCCAGGTCTGAGACCGCTAGTGGCGAAATTGATAAATAAAATTGGAGCGTATTCAGAAGCAGAAAGCGGGAGCATGGAGGAAAGGTGCTTTCATCTTGGGTGAGCCTCATTACCGCTGGCGCGGATGTATGCCACCATTACTTCCCTCTGAATGTCTCTTCATTCAGGTACCAGCTCTTCAGTATGCTGTTTAATCAGAACTTGCAAGGGGCATTATTTTCTATGTTGTCGAGGTGTGTGCGAAGCGTAACAGTGGACGAAGCGCTAGCTTACATGGAGACTCACGGAACACAGTGCGAACGAACCGGTCACGCCTTCACAAACAACCCTACTACAGCTACTTGATGGATATCACCACAACTCGGACTGGGACGCCGGCTCTACAGCAGTCTCTCATCAGGAAGGCTATTCCTTCTTGATTCCTGCATTCTTTGTTATGGCAGAATACGCAATTGCCGCCATGACACCTTCAGTCGCTGGAAACGAGCGAGATCAACAAGCGCTAGACGACGACCCGAAGCTGCCCAAGGTGTTCGAGGCCTGCATCCTAGTTTGCCAGTGCATGATTGCTGTCTGCCTTGCAGAGACCCAACATGAAGCCCAAAACAGCCAGGGTATGCTTTCAGCTGTGCGTACAGCGAGGCATAGGGATAAAGATTTGGTAGCGGTGTTAATAGGTGAGCCGTGACCTTGCCCTTGAGAGGTATTCCGTGAGATGAAGTGAAGATGTCTGACACTTGGCTGGTTTTAGATTTGCTCCGAACGACAGAAACCTTTATTCCCAGAGTAAAGCCTTTCCGGCCTAATGACGCTTCACGTACCGCCGCCTCCGATGAGCCTGTCGGACTTGCGGGTTTCGCCCCTCTAAAGCGAGACCTTGTCCAACTGGCAGGTCTACTTGCGAACGATGACAAGCCAACTCAGGACATGATAAGAGAGTGTGGTGGTATGCAAGTGATTCTCTCGATGTGTGTTACAGACGACCGAAATCCTCGTAAGTGTGATACATTGGTCGATCTAGACCAAAAGAAGCCAAAGAGTAATGTTGCTGAAACCCTCTCTCGCCAGTGATCCGAGAGTATGCATTGCTGGCAGTCCGCAATCTGATGATCAACAACGAAGCAAACCAGGCAGTTATCAAAGAAATGGATCCAGTCGGGATCGTCGGTCCTGACGGAGAGCTACGAGAGCTGCCGGCCAGAATGGGCGCGAAGGATTAGTATAAGATGGAAGCTGATGGGCATGATTACCTGGACATCAGGTTCGCAATCCTGCTGCTACAGTACGCCAGTAGCCTTGTTGCGCCTCAGGAGTTGTCGCTACGTATGAGATGTATGACTTAGACGAGTATTATAAACCGACACCTCGCTTGCCGATGAACGAGTGTTCTGACAGTTTTCTTAGCTGTCTCACCATTCGATGTTGACCAGTATCGAGGACGTTCGTGCAGCACGCTCGGACCGTCGCCGACCGGTCACCAAATCAGATCAGTCAGAGATACGGTATGACGTTGCGTCGAATTTGAGTCAGACACACGGGAACATGATATGCTTCACTCAGAGACCGACTACTCCGAGTATTCAATGAACCGGAGGAGCTACCGGATGACATCCGATTATAGAGGTTCCAATGTCGTTGCTCAAGAACGATTGATGAAGTCGAACTCTAGGACCGCTTGACGGTCCGATGTCGCCGTAGAACAGGACCGATGTGTTGACACTCGACCGCTCATCATGGCTTTTGACGCTTTTCAGCGGTTTCTCTCGTTTCATGCTGGGTTCTCAGCTGGCAGCTGTTTCTCCGCAGCTGCCCCGCAGAAGGCAAAGACTAGTACAGCCCGCGAGGCTCGGAGCTCCACGGGCTGCTTTCCGAGATCGGCGAGGTTTCAGAAAAGTGGATACTGTACGTCACGAGCTAAAGCGCGGCACATTCCGCACATACAGCTTTGGGCTGAACATGTTCATTGCCAAGACCACCTGACAGCCACGGCGCCACCGCCCAGACGCGGCAACAGCTGCAAATGCACTTGAGCCTCCAGAGCTGCTTCCAAATCCAGTTACACTCATAGATGTCAGAGCTCATCGGAGGACCGGCCGGGCATATCCCCCGCCAAGATCTGTCCTACGGATGCATATCGGCTCATTAGGACTACAGCTAATTACAGAGTTGATCACAGACTTGACCTGTCTATTTCCTTAGCTATTCCTATACAGCTTCCTATACGTTTACCGTCCATTACCACGGACCGGCTCGCCGAGTACAGCGCTTGGGGAGTAGCAGACATCAGTTCTTTTTTCTGATCAGAATCACGCTAGTCTCTCGTGTCTGGGTTACCCGTTAGTGTAGTGGGGCAACAAGTCAGCATGATCCAAACTGGGGCGTGGATTCTATATAATCTACGCGTACCTTGCAGCTACTTTTGCCTGCCGTGTCAGTCTACTTCAGAAAGCATAAGGTGTGATATCTCTTCGTCACTCGAACAGATTCCGACACACTCAGCAATCCCCCGACTTCAACTCAACAGGATGGCGACGAGAACCTATTCCGTAGAGGACACCAAGCTCGACACCGAGAACATCGAATATGCAGGCGATTTGAAGCAAGTCAGCAGCGCAGATGCATCCAATGTGCCTGCTGAGACCATCGTTGTGACAGAGGAAGATGTAAGTCGCATATGTGGAATCGACACTCTTGTTGCCAAACTCATCTTTGACCTTTCCTTCATGTAGGACCGTCGAATCAGGAAAGCGATTGACAGAAACATCCTACCCATCCTTATCTGGGTATACTGGTTGCAAATTTTGGACAAGTCATTGCTCGGTTATGCATCGGTCTTTGGTCTTCAACAAGATGCCGTACGTATACTTGTGCTGGTTCGTGAAATGTACCAGACACTGACTCGACAGCCTACTACAGAACCTTAAAGGCACGCAATATTCTTTCATCGGCTCAGTAGCACCTATCGCACAAATCTGTTGGCTTCCGTTCTCCTCGTATTTGATCGTCCGTGTGAAATCGCGTCCTCTTATGGCGTAAGTCCATGTTCTTGTGAAAGTCAAAGGGCAAGGACTCTAACGCAAACCTTATATAGCGTCCTTGTTTTGGGATGGGGAGGTGCATGCATTGGGATGGGTTTCAGCAAGAGTTATGCATCTCTGGTGGCGACCCGTTTCATCCTGGGTCTTTTCGAGGGTAAGCAAGTGAATCGCAAATGGCGGCGATATAAACGAAAATCTGACGTGATATTTTCTTGTGCACAGCTGCCGTCTTGCCACTCTTCTCTATCATAACAAGTCAATGGTACAGGCGAAGTGAGTGTCTTTGGGTATCTTAGACTTCGGAAACTGGGACTTAACTTTTTCTTTGTTCTTCTAGGCGAACAGCCATTGAGAGTGGCCATGTGGGTAAGTTGACGTTGCCTCTCAGTGTGTGACGTGGACCTAAACTTTGGTTTCCTTCGACTACTTCTGCACAGTACGGTACAAACGGTCTTGCCACTATTCTCGGCTCTGTAAGCGCCAAATTCTCGCGAAGATCAATGAGTTGCATCGATAGCATCTGACAAACATTCCATTTCGATAGGCTGGAAGTTATGCTCTAGGCCATGCCAAACCCAAAGGCTTACACAGCTGGCAATTGATCTTCATTGTTGCGGGAATCCTCACTGTCATAACCCCAGTTTGGATCTGGTTCAAACTCGATTCCGATATTGCCAGTGCGCGATTCCTCTCCCCTGAAGACAGACTCAAGGCTGTCGAACGAGTCAAGAGCAACAAAACTGGTGTTGGATCAAACCAATATAAATGGGGTCAGGTCCTCGAGGCATTTTTGGAGCCTAAAACCTGGCTGTGGATCGCGATGTCTCTTGCCGTAAACGTCGGTGCCAGCGTAACCAACGTCTTCGGTCCTCTGATCATTTCCGGGCTTGGTTTCGACAAATACATGGCTTCGCTTCTCAACATGCCCTTCGGCGCTTGTCAATTGCTCGCCATCGTCCTTTCCTCGTACGCAGCCTACAAGTTCCGTATCAAGAGCGCCATTTTGGCGGCCTGCATGGTGCCGGTAGTTGTCGGCCTTGTCATGCTCTACACCTTGAAGAGAGACAAGTCAGCCCCCCTCCTGGTCGCGTACTACTTCTTGGCGTTGATCTTCGCTGCCAATCCCTTGTTGGTCAGTTGGATTGTAAGTACACCGAGAAGAACCACTGGACGACACGGCAAAGTGCTCATTTTATCCTTCCTTTTCTTACGCACAGATGAGCAACACAGCCGGTACTACCAAGAAATCGGTCACCATGATGAACTACAACATTGGTTCTTCCGCCGGTAACATCATCGGACCTCTTCTGTTTAATGCCAAAGACAAGCCCGCTTACAAGCCTGGATTGAAGGCCACTATGGGTATCTTTATCGGTCTCATGGTCATGATCGGTCTGCAAGCCCTCAACCTCGCCATCTTGAACAGGATGAAGGCCAAGGAGAGAGTCAGCAAGGGCATGAGCGCCACAGTCATTGATCACTCAATGGATGTCAAATTCACCACAGAGAGACCTGAAGGGATGGAGGAGGGTACCGAGGTTGAGACTGAAGCCGACTCTGATGCCACTCTTGACATGACAGACAGGAAGCAGATCAAGTTTGTATATGTTCTGTAATCGGCAAATGGTCGCGTTGTATTGTAATCTGTTATCCGTGGGTATTCGAAGCTATATTCATTATTGATCTAGTGCAATCGGTCTTCCAGGCTATATCGTCTCGTAGCGAACTGAGTTGCAATTACCCCTGAATTGCCATGTCATACGCTTCGTCTCAACCATGACACAATTTCAGATTCTACAGCTGATCCCTTCGCGCCAGCCTGTTCCATTATTGGAGTAACATCATCGTAACGCTGGCCCACCAGCTTACTTTCCAGCTTCTGTAAATTGACCTCTGATTGCTGATTGGCCGTTGTTATTCCGATGCTACAATGTGTAATGATGGCGTGTTTTGATGTGATGTCCATTTTCTGTAGTTTTTCGGTATGATCAGCTGATAGAATCGGATTACACATAGGATTAACGTGAAACTTACAATTTGTCCGAAAGAAAGCTTATCTTCCAGGGTGATTGTAAATTCCGGTGTTTGGCCAAAAACCCAGTCCCATGTCTGTTACACGGTTCAGTAAGTCGAACGGACACAGAATCATGAAAGGGTTGGACTGCTTACCTTCAGTCCATCCATATCAGCTTGAATCTTCAAAGCCCGTTCATTCACTGAATTTAAAACTTCCTCTTGGTCAACCTCGACGACCTGGACGTCAGCCGACTTGTTCTGTAGAAGCTGACGGAAGCTATCGGCGCTTAGATCACCTTTGGAGAACACGTAATGAAAACTGTTGGCAACTTGGCGTATGAATTCGTCCTGGGTGACGTCGCGCCGTATTCCGACAAGGTTAGCGACAGGGGATCGTACAGAGTCCACGCCTTTCGTATTCATTTGGGGCTATTGACAAGAATCGAGAGAACAGTAGTAAGAAACAGTAACAGTTGGGCGGAGAGGAGCGCGCGATCGTACCGTCTTTGATCGAAGAAATTTCCCTAAGTTGGCCAAATCGGATGAGATCAACATTGTACCGTGATGGTAGGCACGCTGGGAGACGATCTTGTATGCAGACCCAGAGATGTATAATCCGCAAAGTCAACGATTCGTCATGTCAGTTCAGAGGACCAATTGCCGAGGATGACCTATGTATGGATGAACTTATCTTCCGCTGACCTCCATCAGCTGGATCTTCCAGCACCAAATCACCTCGTTGATTCACTTTGGCTCTCGACATGTGCATACCGTACTTTAGTGCATTCGCAACGATCTCTGCGCCTAGAGAGCGGGAGAACAGGTTCCGTGGCATAAGAAAGGAAAAATTGGTATTTCCCAAATCCTGTTGGCAGAGAAATCCCGCTATCAACTAGAGAAATGAATGAAAAGATGTTTGTAACAACTTACATGGAACACCGCTCCTCCACCACTCCGCCGCCTCACTAATGGAATACCCTCTGCAGCCAACATTGCTGGCGTAGTTTCTTTCCATGGGTTCTTATCCGGAAGGAAGAAAGTTCAATAAGTGAGATTACCCAGAGCAAGACCGAGAGCCACAGCTACCGTACTTGATTCTTTCCAATAACCACGGTTGGGATATTTCGATAGAAGAACAGAATAGGCCTCGTGACAGGAGTATTGCGGAAGAGCCTAGGATAGCCGCCTTTCAGTCCTTTCCAGATAAACTACACCCCAAGAGCATCTCAGATAGCCTACCATTCTTCGTATGAGAGATTGAACCATGGGTCGTGGGATGTTGAGACATATACTTCAGGCTATGAGATACGAGCGGTCTATCAGAGGTGAACAATGAAATCTCAGCCTAAGAATCAGGAGACTCACGTACTGTATCCAGCATTTCCACATCCAACCTGGAGGGCGGCGCCTCCACTACATGTGATATGCTACGTCGTGCACCAGAGCAGATAGGGAAGGCAGTTGACCGTGGAGTTAGAGATTTCAACCGCCGGGCCGTTGAGACGAGCGGTATGGCTGTTATTGAGAAACGACAATGCGGTGCTCTCTGGAGCTCCTGAAGAAGCATATTGGCACTGGAGGATAAAAGCACAGCTCTTTCAGAAAGGTGGGTTGCACTGGCTGAATATGTAACATTCAAATAGGAAGGGATAAAGATGCCAAAGATACCCTAGCATTATTTACTCTGAAAGTGCATCCATCCTCAAAGACACGTCATAGACAACGCGCGACAGGGTGAGCCCGGCCCAGCCGCATGCTATCAGATGCTAACATTACCTCACTTGCTCTTCATAGGTACCACAGGCCACTTTCGAGGTCTACGAGGATCCGATTGTCTCTGCCGGATTCTGCGCTCGCAACATGTCTGACGCAGAGGACGTGAGATCCCATCAGGAGGACGAGGATGATGCCATGACCAGCAGAGCGGAAGAGCCTGCTCGAGGGGACACGCCAGAAATCAGCAAGCAAGACGCCACAAATGCGTTAGGAGACATGGTATGCATAAAGCTATTCCTCTGAAACCCACAACCACCTAAGTCCGGCCTCTGTGCCATCTACCCAATAGTTCGACGATGATCGCAGCGATAACGCAAATAGCAAAGAGCACGATGAAACGGATGACGACGAAAATGTACGTGAGCGAAAGGCAGGAACCCCACGTCAACAATCTGTGGAGGACGACCGTCGATCTGTCTCCAGTGATGGGGATATGGGCCGGGGCGGGGATTCCCGATTCGATAACCACCGGCTCGAATACGAGGAGGAGGAAGAAGGGGTACCTTTGAAAAGAGAAGTCATAGATGCACACGTACACCTGCCTGATGTGCCTAAGCTAAAGGGTACCGATGGTCAGGTAAGATCAAGTTTCTCTGAACCTGACGCTGTTGGAGCGGAGGCTAATTCCGATTACAGACTTGGATTCTCCGTTTGCCGATGGGTATTGGCGCTCCAGCAGAGCCATACGAACCACAGCTATACAAAGAATCGCAGGAACCCCTGCAAGAGAAGGAGGATGCGGAGCTCAAAACAGAGCAGGATAAGAGGCGCAAAGCGTTCGAGAGAATGTACGAGGTTACGAATACAGTCAGGTGGAAGTGGGTTGATGGCAGTGGCGCTCTACCGGTCAGTTGTTGTCGGTTTAATTCCAATGCAGCCAGTTCCTCACACCATACATACATTCATCGTTTACAGGAACGAAGATCGAATTCGAGGGTCATTCGTTGGTCGGATGGATCTGCGTCACTCCAAGTCGGCCAAGAAATCTGGGACATTGATGTGCCTTCTGGAAACACCTCGAAGCCCTTTGCCTCCAAGCCTGAATCAAAAGGTCAAAGTAGTGAGAGTGCCGCCAAGATGAGAGCAAAGAATGACGGTTCCTTGTCGGTGCTGTACGGCACAGAGTTCGACGAGAAAGTCCTCTTCGCGGATCGAGTTGTGAATGGCTATCTCGGGCTTATTCCGGCAACGCCTAACATCCGGAACTACCAGAAGCGACTGCAAGCCCTATCTGGCGCAAGCGTAAAACAGGCCAAAATTAGGTCGTACCATGACAAGAGTGGAATCGCTCCAGACAAACAAGCCGAGATGGAGGTCAAGCGTATTCAAGAACAACAGAGAAGAGTATTGGCAGAAAAGGGAGTCAGATATACTGGTGCGATGACTTCCTGGCGACCTGGAGCGGCGGCTATTGGCAGTAGAGGGTCAAGTCCAAGAAAAAGGGATCGCGCAGGACCAAGCAGTGGCGGTGCGAGTCAGCGCAGTGGACGGGGAAGAGATCTCTCCGGCTCGGAGGAAGACGAACGACCTGGGCTTTCACACTACGGTCGTGGTGGTGGCTATGAGCCAGACGACTTTGTGGTAAGTCCCATAGCGTAAATCCTTGTCTGCGCCATGCTGACAACTATATACATGTAGGTTGAGGACGAGGAAGACGACGAAGAATATTACCTAGCTGGTAGAAACCGTCCGAAGAAGAAGTCAAAGTCTGAAAAGTCAAAGCCCTCGCGCGATTTCTCGGACGATGAAGAAGAGGAGGACGAGGAAGAGGAGGAAGCAGAGGCCGAGGAGTCTGAGGGTGATGTATCAGAGCTGGAAGAAGCCGATCGCGCTGCGGAAAGGGCTGATAAAGAGAGGAGAAAGGCTAAAGATGAACGAAGAGCAAGGGATGCGCCGACCGCCACTGTTCCTGGTGAGTTTTGACCGATGCGCGTCAAATGTTCGGGACACTGATCGCCGTTAACTTTGTTCCAGATGAAGTAAGCGACGAGGAAATAGCCTCCGGGACCGCTCCTGCGAAGAAACGGACTGTGGTGGTCGAAGACGAAGAGGACGAGTAGACGCAGTTGTGACTGCTGGCAATATGAAGAAAGAAGAGGTCGTTGTATAGGCGAAATATCACCTACGCTACTTGTGTAAATTGGCGCGGGCGAACAAAATGTATGTCGAAAGCACATTCAAGCATGTTGGGTGTCCCAGTGCATCCGATCAGCGTGGATCTCTTGTACAACGTTCTGAGGAACCGAGCCACTAAACATATACAGCTACGTCTTCTATGGTGGGAATTTAATTGTTGGTAATATCGATTACCATTTTTTGGTGGGGAGCTGTTGAAGGATAGACGTTCAGCGGTCTTTTCATCATCATGCTTGATACGAGCATAGTAACTTACCTCCGTCCTCCTGGAACTGTAAGCCTTCGGCATGGTATCCACATTTCTCGTAGAAAGGAATAGCGTGTAACTATGTAACCATACAAGAACAGCTTACGTCAATAGAGTGTCATAGGGTGATACGATACCATCAGCGCCTGCTGCTCGAAAACTTGCCTGAGCGTGTAGCAAGATCTGCACCTTCTCGTCATCTCCCTTGAGTTGGGTTTTCGCCCAATCATGGACGGACTCGACCAGTATTTTGCCGAACCCGTATGAGCGATACGGTTTTAAAATAGCGAGTCGGCCGAGCTGAAATAAGAATCAAGTCAACATGCGAGTGAGTCAGCCTCTTCTTCAGAATGGGACCGCCGTTTGGGCGCAGCGGGAGAGCGAGCAAGCAGATGCACACCTTGTTCTTCGCAGTGATGATCCTAACTACTCCCACTGGCACCCGTTTCGGTTCATTATTTTCGGTTGCGTTGGAGGGTTCAAGTACGGTCAATAGCAAATGCACGACCCCAGCTGCGTTATCGTATTGGTCCATCTCGTCGTCAATGCTGAATCCCTGTTCCGTAACGAAGACTGATCATCGCAGCGGACAAAGCGGTATTTAGCGTCTGCCAATAGCATGTGAAAGGACAGTGCATCGGCAAGGGAAATACGTACCTTCGATTCTGATATCATAGCATGCTTGAACCAGTTCTGGCGTATCGGCTACCACTACTTCATACTGCGGCCGTGGTCGATTTGCCTCCCGGGCGCCCATGGTGGGACTGAATGGTTAGGTATATGGCTTCCTCTTGAAGGATTTAGAAGAGACGGTGGGCCCTGTGGAGAGCGTTCCTCAAGGTAGACTGGCCAATTGCTAGAGTATAACTTTCCGCAGAGGTTCAGTGCTAAATATGTCTCTGTTTGATACGCCCAAGGCAATACCAGCTGCAATACCCCTTGTCTTGTTCGGGCGGGGGCGCACCTTTGGTCGCTTCGGCTTCCACATAGCGTTCGGCTTCGACCGCCAAGTTCCAAGTTCCGAGTTCCTTATGATGACGATGAGTCGATGAGCCAGCTTGTTAGCCAGGTCATCTGCTGTTCAAGTCACCTCTAACAGCTCCCTTGACCTGGCCTCTACACAGCTCACCTACGGCCAAACTTGCCCCCAATCGGCTAGGTATGACACGTTCCGAGAAACAATCCAGCATTTGTCGCCCTGAGCACACGTATCACTGCATGGCGGTGCTAGAAGCGGAGCTGAGCAATGATACGGCCCCAGATCCGGACCATTATCTTACCCCAGAGGAACAAGATGCGAGATAGTAAGTAAATTGCCATGATCGGTGCCAAAGTAGCCTTCCTTTGGTAATGCGATTGATTACAATTAACAAACCTTGTGGCCCTTTCTAGTCCTTTATTCATAACCTGGAATAAGTACGTCGGGACTGGCACCACGAGGGAACCACAATTGCGTGGATGTATCGGATGCTTCTCCCCTCTCCGGCTCGAGGAAGGACTGCGAGAATATGCGTTGACCAGGTGAGAGCGCTTTTGCGAGTGGATCGAATGAATGACTTTACAGAGTCCGGACCTCTTCCCTAGTGCGTTGAAAGACTCGAGATTTCAGCCCATCAAGAGTCGCGAACTGCCACTCCTGCAGTGCGGGTAAGCAACACTTCCATCCACCCAACGGTCCACGCTCACGTCCCTCTCCCGGGCAAACACTCACAGCGTGTCTCTTCTGACCCCCTTTCAACCTGCCGAACATCCTCTTGACTGGCAGATCGGCCTCCATGGGATCCACATCACGTTCCACCACGCAGGCCGACGTTATTCAGGCACCTATCTTCCCGACGTGGTGCTAGCTCAAGGGTGGAACAAGGTCGAGGCAATCCAGAGCTTGTGCAGAAAGGCCGGGTATAGGGGCCTGGTTGTCGAGGGGGATGAGGTTTGGCTCGGGATCGAGTTGAAAACTTATACGAGTGAGAAATGTACAAGAGATTGGAAGCATTATCTGGAGTGGAAAGAAGGAAAACGGCTGTAGCCAGACATCGCTATAGCGTTTCGAGTGGACAATTTTTGATAGCGGCGTGACCGAACAGATTTTCGAGACAGCCATGTATAGTGACATTGTAAATTACCCAATACAACCACATCCCCGATCGCGGATCCAATATCCCTCAGATCTGCTCGTCCCCGGAGGGAGAGTTCTGCATACAAGTCCATCAGCAGCCGAGCGTAGCCTTGACAGGCAACCTCGGCTTACAGATAAAGGATGACTATGTGTATTGTTGATCATCATTGGGTGAGGTTTTCGGATCGTTATCGGATCGTCTGGGAGGTGTGAAGGATAAGCATACATTTGCAGGCGACTCATCTGGTTGTACGGGAGGAGGCAGCATGTATCAATAGATTTGCTAGGACCCGAAGCAGAATCTGGCAAACTCACCCTTCTTGTGTCCCAACAACTGTTGACGCTCGACTGATATGCTATCCAGCGTGGGCTTTTTCGTTCCGGTCTGGAGGGCCATTCATGTATCACTCATATTTCCATCAAAGTTCGATGCCGCTCTCCAATGGAGCTGGGTGCGGTCCCCTGCATCGATATACAGAACGCAGGGAGGAGAAGAAGAGGATAAGTAGCTGGATAAGTTGTTTCCCTCTAGAAAATAGCGAATGGATGCGCCCCTCCCAAAAGCGGTCCGTGGAGCGTTCCTAGCTGCGTTCCTTCATGTGCAGTTGTGCATCGACATCTCCAACATCTAGCATTACTGAAGATGTTATCCGGGCCATTGTGTCCTTGAGCTTCAAGATCCCCTCGAATACCCACATATCATGCCTCCCGACCGCTTTCGCACCAACAATTCGCGCGCAGAAGTGTACGCTCGACCGCAAAGCAATATCCCTCCGACCGGTTCCGCGTCGCATCGACCTCCGCCGGTACCATACCCTACAGGCCATTCCTCGTCGAGTACATCAACCATTCCAGGCCAAGATTCCGACCCTTCATTCACTCATGCCTCTGTCCAGCCGTTCTCTTATCCGACCCCGAGCTCGGACAGTATCGGGACAATCCCTCTTTACCCATTGCTTTCTCGCATCAGAATTCATGTTGTTCCTACCAAACTCGACGGTCAGCTCCCCATTATGTATTCCTATGTCGAAGATCTTGGAGGGATCGTTTCACCGATAGAGACATGCTCGATCGCAGTCACCATGCTCAAAGGTCGTCCGCGGCTTCTGAAGGTATTAGGGGAAGACAATGTCGACGACAAATGGATCCTATCGATGGACTGGCTAAAGCGCGTACATGAGATGTGCGTCCATTATCGAACGACATTGTTGGAAGCCAGATCTCAAGGAAGGATCGATAACGGCACAGAGACAGGAGAAAATGCCGATTCTCTTGACGACCAGGACCTGGCGGAATCCCAGCCTACTTCCGATACCGCAGCGATACCGCAAATACACGTGGCTCCACCAGAGCTCCCACCACGAGAAGAGTATGTGATACCTGGAACTGGCTCGAGGGCCCGTGAAAGAGCTTCTGCAGATGACAGCCCATCAGTGGTTGACGATGACGACGAGGAGATTCAAAGCGGGGTCAAGAGCAGTCAGTATAGTAATTTACCCGATCTTGAGCCGTTTCCGGAAGACATCAGACTTGAGGATATACCCAATAGAGCCGTGCAGCGTTGTAGCCCGTTGATCTGTGTTAATCAAGATATCGTATGTCCAATTTTCCACATCAGACACTGCCGATTGGGTATCACTGAGAAACCGCTACGAATATCAAGATAAATGCCATCAAACCGATATTTCAGATGCGGGAATACGATGACCCATCACAAAAAAACAGTAATGTGTTGAGCTACAAGCGTAGTATGAGTGTAAGTCCACGCTCTAGATCTGAATGAGACGCTGAGTTAAAAAAATCATCTCGCGGAAAGATCTTGAAATGTTAGTGGTCATCGACATCGCCTTGCATTAGCAACACTCTTAACATGGTTCTTCTCCTGTTCACAGCGGTACCACGTAGAATACAGAGTGGCAGTGAAGCTCTGCGACTGTTGGACCTTGGCCCGAAAGTAGCGGAACGGGTCAGTTCGGCGCAGAAGGTGCTCGATAACATCAAACATCATTCCTGACGAATTGAAAAACAACTTTGCACACGTATGCAGATTGACGAGTTTCTGGAAAAAGGCCATATCGAAGAGTCGGAAGAAATTCTCGCGTCGGACCGATTCCAGGCATTCGAGCTCTTTTCGTCCATATTCACTATCGGCAATGCCAAAGCACGTGAGCTGTACGACGATTACGGTTGCCGCACTCTGGACGATGTGCTTGAATACTACGCGGTCAAGGAAGCCGCACAATGGGATACGGGTGTGGTGGGACAAGGAACACCGACAAAGTACAAGTCTAAGCCTGGTGGGGAGCGGTTCGGTATCGGTGAACCGAAGCGTCGGAGTCGGGATGGTGCTCGACGTCGGAAGGAAGGCCGAATGAGTCAAGCGGAGATTGTTCGTGAATGGATCACGCTCAAGTCAGATCTAGATAAGAAGATCCCTAGGCAAGAGGTGACCGAGATTGCAGAGTGTATCAAGGTGCACTTGGATGCCTTGATGCCCGGTTGCAAGTATACCGTGACGGGAGGTTATCGTAGAGGAAAGTCGGAATCCAATGATGTAGACGTTGTCATCTCGCCACCCACCGACGATGCGGATGTAGGGCAGTTATTGAGGGATTTGTACACCAGAATGGCAGATCTAGGTGAGTAGAAGTTGATGGCTCCTGTGATTCGCAGCAACTAAGCCGAATACCTTTTCTTAGGGATTGTGACACATGTTTTGCGTAAGCTTTCTTTTCTGCAAAAGGACATGGCTATCGCAGCGCTCATGCATCCTCGACGGTGCAGAATTGACGGCTGCTTCGCATCAATTTGTCGAACACAACAATTTCGACGGCCTTGACAAGGCATTCGTGCTTTTCCGTCTGCCCCCAACGCCGTCGGATGATGGAACAGGTTTAGCACATCGCCGCGTGACAAGAAGAGTGGATTTCATCATGGCGCCGAAGCCGAAATATGCTTTGGCCGTTCTTGGGTGGTCGGGCAGTATGATTTTCGAGCGAGATTTAAAGTAAGTTGTCCTTCTTGAGTCTATATATTTGCGAATTACCGGTCTGACGAAGTGGGTGTATTCCGCTCGTTTCTATTGCCAGGCGATATGCTGAAAATGAAATGTATGTTGCGGCTTTTGCGCCCCTTAATGGCTCTACAGCATCTAAGTGATCTTCGTGTTGTCATTCCCTTAGGGGCCTAAAGTTCGATTCAGGCCGACTCTGTCACCGCTCGACGGGACAAGAGCTATTCCCAAAGACGGAACGCGAAATTTTCAACATGATGCGGCTGCGGTACGTGCGCCCGCAATGGAGGAACGCTGACGGATAAAGAGGAGACTGAGGGTGACGTTCGTGTACGAGCCGCAAGATATTCCATAGGATATCTAGTACATCAGGTCAAGTACAGAATCTTGCGTTCGCCCTTGCCGATGGCCAAGACAGCCATTCTACCGTCCAAAAGATCGGATTCTTGCAAGGCCCTGGACGTATCGCCCAGTTTCCCATTATTTACGTAAAACCCTCCTCCCTTTATGGACCTCGACGCTTCAGCTGTAGGGAGGTCAAGGAAAATCAGTTGCTTGCCTCACGTATGGTGGTCTCGGCGGGACGTACAATTTGATTTTGCAAGTCCATGCGTAGCTGCCAGGCGGGCGAACGGTACTCCAATCACGGTTGATTTATCAACTACGATCAGGCGTTGATCTCCATGCAAAGCCTTATAAACTTGTTCCGCCTTGAGCTGGTTGAAATTCGTGCCGTAAAGAATCGCGGTCGCGGTCTCAGCCTTTTGGATGCCTTCTTCTGCTCGTTCATATCCATGTGTAAGCCGTTGCAATAATATGGTCGACGCAGCCACAATAAAGCACTCACTCCCATGTACCAGTTGCGTGATCTCAGAAGCTAGTAGCCGCTGTGCTTGACGTTGATGAGGATTAGTCTAGCAAAACATCTATCAGCTTGTGCCACACGGTACTTTCTATACTTGAAAGTTTACGTTATGTCGCTTCAGAACCGCATCAATCTCGGAGAGCGGCAAGAATGTAAACAGCCGTAATAGCTTTCCGACATCGGCATCCGGCGTTCGTAAGAAATACTGTCAAGTGTCAATATCTGATCAGTAAAACGATAGGAGCTAACAATGGGAACACAAATCGATTCGCACTTGGTAAAAGTCGAACACGCTTGTCATTTCCGAGTCAAGCCAAACCGCATTTCCAGCGCTCTTTCCGAACTTTTCACCCGTACTGGTCGTCAACAGGGGAATGGTCAATCCATACGCCAATTCCTGGTTGTCGTCTTTTCTTGTTCCTTCTGTAACATCCGTCGGTATTGATGACTTGGTGCGCTTGATGAGATCAATGCCTGATACGATATTTCCCCATTGATCGGAGCCCCCAACTTGGACTCTGCAGTTGTACCGCTCGAACAGGTGGCGGTAATCGTAAGCTTGTAATAATTGGTAACTAAATTCGGTGAAGGAGATACCTTGCTCGGACGAAAGTCGGTTTTTCACACTGTCGAAGAACGATCATGTTAGGAGGCGTTCAGCTCATGTTATGTGGTCTGGAGACTTGCCTTTCTCTGGAAAGCATGTTGTTAACTTTGGCATACTTGCCAACGTCTCTTAAGAAATCCAGTAGCGAAACACCAGCGGTCCACTCGTAGTTGTTCACGACGTCCAGTTTCCCATCCACAGTGCGCAATAGACTTGTCGGTGATCCGGATTCCGGAGACGATTGTATCGGCGAATTTGGCTGTTTCGCACGCACATATTCATTGCCAAGAGAGAAGAATCGTCTCACTTGTGCGGTGATACTCTTTACATTTGCCTCGACCACCGATCTGTCCAGCGCGTTTCGCTCTGTAGATCGCCCTGAAGGATCACCTATTGAGCCGGTTGCCCCGCCTATCTAACGGAATCATTGCACCACTCTTCAGTACCTTTCAGCGACACGATCGTACAAGACAGCTTACGAGTGCCACAACATGGTGCCCTGCTTGTTTGAGATGTAGCAGAGTTAATAGAGGCAGGAGATTTCCCACATGCAACGATCTAGCAGATGGGTCCACGCCGGAGTAAATACATGTCGTCGATTCGAGCTTCTGCGCCAGCGTTGGACTGCATAATATCAGTATTCCATAGGACATTCGAACAGGCTAATGAGCTATGTACAAGCGAAGTTTCTCCAGTCAATAGCGCAACTGACCTCGTCACTGCAGCTACGAAGCCACGAGCCTCGAGCTCGGATAGCACATTAGGACCGCCGTGTGATGATGTGTGGAGTGACTGGCGTCGCTTGAGGAGACTTGGTGAGTATGCTGGGATCTTTCGCAGAGCCAGGAGCAGCATCGTGGAAACTGTGCTCCCTAGAAGTGTAGGATTTCTCGAAACTAGAAAGCCTCTCAACTCTCAACAGGAGGACGGACACTTTCGCCGGCATCTGCGGCGGCCGCTCGGCGGGAAGCGAGCAACACGTGCCCAAATTCGATCGGCGGACTGTCTTCCGACTTGTAACTGGTATGAGGAGAATTTCTGCTCAAGACCGCACGAACTGGAGAGCTACTGCACCCTGCAACACTCGTATACAGGATAGCCTGTCTTATTGCCTTCTGCCAGATGTCACAGACCGCAGCGCAACCCTACACCGGTGGTGACGACCTTGATGACGGACTTGACGTCGCGCCTGAGTATATTCAAACCACGGCGATCGAGGGGGAGGATGCAGACATCCGTCACTCTGATGCAGAGGACGCTCAAGGATTCTTTAGTGAAGACGAAGGAGATGCTCAAGACGGCCTAGATGAAGAGCGGGATGAAGATGACAGCGCAGAGGTGGGGCAGAAGCGGAAAGCTACTGCTGGGGAGAGCGAACGGGGACAAGGTTCCGGCGCGGCTCTCAGTGATCTGGAAAAGAAGAAGAAGAGAAAGCTAAAGGAAAAGGAAAGGAGAGAGAAAGTAGGTAAGAATGCTTTCTTCTTCCCCTCGTTCCCGTTTCACTTGCCATCGCAGGCTAATCTCGGCGCCTATCTACTCCCCTTAGCGCAAAGTCAGAGAGGCTGAAGCACTTCAGCCTTCGGAAATGACGGTATCACAGCTCGATGAATGGCTGTATGGCAATCTGAAGGAGGCGTATCCTAAAGCCTCCGAGATGGAGTTGGCGGATCTCAGGATACCTCGTACGTTGCGCTATCGAAGGCACATCAGGCAAAGCTCACCCGTACTGATTCTCGTACCTCTGATAGCTGGTTTCATAATGTCCACCTCGGAATGGAAAGACGCTCGAGACCTCTCAACGCTTCCTGCCTTCATACAAAAGCGTATGTCATGCCCTCCCAAACTCTCATTCCCTTCGCACGGCTCATCTCCCTTTGTCAATCCACGCATACAGAGCTCCCGCCACTGCCGAAAAATCTCAAAAGAGAAGGAACGCCGTCGATCGTCATACTCTCCCTTTCGGGCATGCGATGCGCAGATGTGGTCAGAAGTCTGAAGACGTTGGATCCAAAGCCCCCAGGAGAGATTGCCAAGGTATGCGTCCGTTTTCCGAATTTGATCAGATAACACGGTTATTTATGCTCTCCTTTTCCTTCCAGCTCTTTGCAAAGCATTTCAAGGTTTCTGAACAGATCGAACACTTGCAAAAGACCAAGATATGTATTGCTGCGGGTACACCGAATCGAATAGGCAAAATCCTTGCAGAGTCGGATGCACTGCACATCCGTCAGCAAACCGTCATTCTCCTTGACCTTTCGTATCACGATTCAAGTACGTTTGTGATCGTCCACTCTGCAGTTATTGATCTGTCAACTGACTAGTATTGCGAAACATCTGTCTAGAAAATCGAACACTCTTGTCCATTCCAGAGATTAGGCAGGACTTCTGGAAGACCTTATTTGCGGACACGACCGTCCGGCAAAAACTGCTGAACTCGGGTGTAAAGATTGGGGTATTCTAGTTATGACAGGCCCGGAGATATCTCATGTAGCCCTAGACCCATAGATTTTTGGATGCAACTGCGCAAATCATATACTTTGGATAAATGAATGTGCATGAACACCCTCTCTGTGACATGATAATACATCGTTACTCCTCGGATGACTCATGAACAATGCAGCGGGCTTGCCTTGTCTCCCACTACAGAAGAAAGGGGTGGTGAGTTGCCCCGTGCGATCAGCAGTCAACCACCTGGGTCAACTCCCTCACCCAATGATCTAATTCCCATACGACAAACCTTCCAGATTTCAGCCAGCCTTCCCGCCTGGCGCAATCCTCCCAACTCCTGCTCATACCGTTCTTGAACGCCCATAGTTCCACTTGCCATCCTCGCGATATGGCAGCGCGAACGCATCCAAGGAAGCCGTGCTCATTGTATTGCCCGCCCCGAGCATCACCCGTGGCGAGGACGATGGTTCCAGGACGCTTTCCAGGGTGGGCGAGTATAGTTTGTAGGATCTTGAGGTGAAGGAGTTCGTCAACGGCTTGCTCCTTCATACGATGTCGACCGACAGGTACTCCAGCAGTCATACGCGGAGACGTAGCAGTTGATAGTACAGCGTTTTTGAATGTATGCTTGGACCCTTCTTCAACCGAGCGTCCTTGAATATGCGCTTCACTATCGGAACACGAAGTAGTCTCGTAGTCTGATGTAGCGGTCAACATATGCGACGCCATCGGTACTCCGAGTGTTTGATCAGGATTAGGCGCGCTACCATTAGCCGGATTCGATGTGTCGTCGAATCTTGTGGAAGACCTTGCCTGCCACTTCGATCCTTTCCTATGATTCTTGGACCGGTTATCATCCACAGCTCCTTGCTTGAGGTCATGCATTACCGCTCCAGCCGGTACTCGTTTCAAGACAGAGCATTCCCAGCCCAACTTGATGGCGGGATCGAAGCTTTGCATAAGCGGGCTGCTGCCAGCAAGGTGTAAACCTTTTGGATGCACGGCCCGCCCTCGCTGTAGAATAAGCGACAGCACTGGTAGCGACAGTATTTTGCGTTTGAACTTGGGCAAATCTTGAAGCGGGTGCTCCCGAAGGGTGGCATCCAAGGAGAGAAAGACATTTGAATGATCCATGAAGATGTGGACGTTTCCGGTCGGAATAGTCTTCCTGGTTTCGTCATCCATACGGAGTGTTCCCACTCCGTTATCCCAAAACACTTGGGCGACGCGCCCATCCATATCAGAAGAACGGTGGGGAATCAAACTCAAGCCTTTGTAGGGGTTTCGAACATAAGGTTCAAGCAATTCCGCTTCCAGAGGGAATGTCTCTTGCAAGGATCTAGCGACGGCTTCAATTCTATCCAGTATCTCCGGCCGAAGAGGTGCAGCGAGAACCACAGTAGGATTGACGAAGTCACGAGGGGTTTCCGCATCGGATGCGTCACATCGTGCTGGATGGAGACGTATATTTGGTAAAGTAATTTGTCCCCGAGGGTATCGGACGGGGTTGTTATTGGCAGTGATGGCGTTTTTCTGTCGACGATCGCGTAGTTGACGAGAAATGGAAACTTGATCGTGTTTCGCTTTGAGAGCTGCCCTTTGGATTGATTCGCTGATATTCAAGGTCGAAAGAGACTGCAGAGGTGCGAGAATAGTGCGGAGTAACAAATTTCGTTGCTCTTCAAGGGTCAGATTCGAAGGGACTTTGGCCGGAACCTCTGACGTTTGAGCAAGACCTTTGTTCTCAAGATCCTTTACCATAAGGGTTCGTCGATACGGCTGAAAGACCAGCTCCTCTTCAATATCATCTGAATCACTGCCTCCACAATTCAGCTCGATATCATTTTGATATTCCGCAATCCGTATGCTGTTGACCATAGCTACGTGACGCGCAGAAGGCTTCAAGTGACTTTTCACTCGTCGTATATCCCAACGTACACGATTTGCTTTATTGATTTTGCGGACTAGTCGCTGTTGCCGATAAATTTGGTTTGATTGTGGTTGCGGAGCAACTTGATGGGCGTGTGGCGAATCCAGAAACTCTTGAGCTACCGGCTCAGACGTTTCCGCCAGAGTCTTGAGATACGCCTCCAACCATGCCTTGCGCTCGAGAAGCGTCGCTATCTTCTCTTCCCTCGAGAGATTCTCTAGAATAGGCAACATGCTTTCGACCGGTGACTCAGGAGACAGGCGTCGCGCGCTTTGTACACCGGATAGGGACTCTTCTGGTTCGACGTCGCTCGAAGGAGGCGTCAATAGCGAGACAATTCCATTTGAATACAAGCTTGTGACGGCGATGTCATGGCTCGATTTTAGGTAGCAATCAAAGCCGGGTTCGCGTAGTGGTGCTGCTTGATCATTCGTGGTATAGTCGCCTAGAATACCTGCGACGTGTTTTGTAAACATGATCCCGGCTGAAAACTATTGTACAGGGGCTTGAAGGGCATAGATTCAGGATGTAGGCACTGGTTAATGTAGTGAACTGGACTTACATATATGGAGTTCTGGTCGGATCGGGTCGTTGTCGTTTGATCCACAACCAAAGGTAAAGGAACTGATATTAGAGGAACAGAAGGAGTGTCGGCGTGAAGAACTGATTAATGGGGTGTGATTAATGTACAAGGGGCGGATGGAGGATGTCTGGATTTGTGCGGCCGACTGCTGAACTGATGAGTATATGAAGAATTATTGCCACCACTGTGCACTCGCTGAGCGCCACAAGCTGAATGTGATCGGGGTTGCGCGATGGGATCTCACCTGATCGCCATCTGCATCCGCTTGATTCGCATCCCGTTCCGAGACATGCTGTTTCGTGCACCGACACCTGACAGCTCGACCGACTGTCGACAATGATCGAGCAGGTCGATATTGGAACCCGCAACAGACGCGTGCCAGCATGCCGATAGCAGTTACTTTTCCTCGCCGACTAGCTGCATTTTACGAGGCCTCGATCACACTGGAAGCTTCTTTCAACGGACACCACATCTAAGCAACTTCAATTAATCGACACTCCGAGTTCACTCGCTTTATAAACGCTGACACTAGTTGGACAACTGGGTGCGGGTCGCTTGATTCAATAATTCAAGCCGGAGAAGATATCACAATGTCAACCGGCACTTCAACGGAATGTTCACAGTAGATGCTTCGAAACGCATCAAGACGAGGGGAATGGCTCCTAAGTGCACAATGGGCCGAAACCACAGACTACAACCAGTTTTACAACTAAAGCACACATACGTGGCTGACTCTATCCATCCTGCCGTTTTGTGGCGTGTTACATCGTTCAGCACTTCCCGGTAGATGCTGAGGCGTATAGAGAGTGAGATCCGCTAAGGAAAAGCCGTGTCGTGGGTCAAAAAGCTGCGTTACCGACGGCATGCGGTATAAAGTGTTATAGAATATCGATAGCTGTGGAGTTCGCGATCGAGTGCTGGTGGATTGCAAAGCCTGCTGGCGGCCATAAAAGCGAGTGTATAGTGTTCGTTATATGGTGGAGACGGGCTGAGTCGTAGTCGTCATAATTGGGATGATAGGTCGCACATTGCTGTGCGGTGTGATTGTCGTTGTGATGGATGAGTTGGCGGGTTTGAGTCGTTTAGTCGGAGGCTCTTCCCGTCTGGCCTGAGACGAAGCTACCGTTGGACTAGGTCGTTTGACGGATGCCGTATTTGATGGTTGCGAATTGTGTGTTTTCCCGTGAGCTGAGAGCTGAAAAGGGGCGGACGAGCTGCTAGCTTGTATCTCTGATTGAAGGGCTGCTCTAACAGCACTAGCCTTTTGTTGCTTTCTTCGTGCTTCTTGCAGCGCTGCTAACTTTTCGAATGTCCATCCGAAAGCAGGCCCAAAACGCGGCACAGGACCAGCTCCAAGGCCTGCTTTACTAAGTTTCGCATATGGTTGCGCGTATTTTGGGAACTGGTACAGTTTAAGGAGAGTGACATCAGTTGATGGGACTGTACCACTGGAGCTTTCAAAGCCACTCACCATGTCTACCAAGTTGGGATTTAAGAGAACGCAAGCGAGCTCATGGGGTATTCCAAGTGCATCCGCCTTCGCCGCCAACAGAGATAAATGTAACCACAATCCGTTTACTTCCGGATAGGACTCATCAGTCACTAGCTCTGCAGCCGGCATTTTCCGGAACTCAGATGTGTCATCCTCCAGGTTCAATGATCGACAAAGGGAAGACACATTGACTATATGGCGGTAATGCAGGAGATCACTTGAGATTCAAAACAAGGCAGGAGAACATGAAACGGTTACTTACTGTAATTAGTGTCAATCCGGCGGAACAGAGAGAAGCCCTTCCAAAGGATAACGAAAAGTGGCACATTCCCAACCATCTTGCCCGTAACGGTTGGAGTTGAAACTCCAGCTGTAGGCAAAGTAGATACAGCCCTCCGGGCATCAGGCCCGACATTTGAAGGTGATGTAAAGCTCGCGATGCTAGGCGTGACCTTCGGATGCCCAGCAGCAATCTTAGCTGGTATCAGTCCATCCTTGTCAGACAGAACTGCAGATTTGCGATTCAACGGTGTGCCTATATTCGATGACTGTGATGCCATTGAAGCCGAATTTCGGGAATGTACTGATGGTGTAGCAGCATCATGTGACCTGGTCCTGAGCGGTTTGACATGATCTTCGTTCACAGGGGCCTGGGGCGCCGCCGCCGATTTAGCTCTTCCTATGCGAAGAGGAACACATTTCATCATAGCTCGAGGCCGAATGGCAAACGGCGGTACGGCCTTCGACCCTTGAGGCAATTTCGGGTTATCGTTCCATGTACTCGTCCGACTTTGTGGAGTCGAAGATCTTCCTGGCAGAGGTATGCTCGGCATTGTAGACGGCAAGAACGAGCACAGCGGTCTCGTTATATTCAAGACGCTGGGATCGACGGAGATTGGGACTGGGTCTCGAACGTCATTCGACGACATCGAATTAGAATCCAATTCCGTTTCACTGTAATTGTCGGGTGTCATTGTCGCAGATCTAGAGAAGGAGTCAGTCGGGACCAAGAAGTGCTGCGCGTCCTCGAGATTGACCGCGCAATGACTTTCTGCCCAATTATAGAGAACTGCGTCGTCTACTTCCTTGATCCCGATCTGGTCACCCTCATCTACTGTCAGACACATATCAGCCGGATGATGGCGACGCTGCGAGGCGATGCAGTTCAGATTTTGCGGAAGAGCTATGTCGGATTGCTGCTTGACATATCCGAGATGTCGAATCCCATCTTGATGTACGGCATCTTCGGCGGATTTGACAAGAGAGACGGATTTTTTGTAGTTCTCAGGCATCAAATTTGTTGGGCTTGGAATATCAACCGAAGAGGCGATATCTGCACTAACACCCAACAAGTTATCCAGTTCCGCCATCTCAACGCTTTCGGGACCCAATTCGGGATCTTCTTCTAGCACCTCTTGTGTCTTCTCGATATTCCAGCAGTATGGAATATGTGAATCCTCCTTGGCACTTTCGACGCTGATGAAACACACCTTTTCCGAATCGATATCAATTTCCGCCATTTGCTTTTGGAGATTGGATAAAAGGTCAAATCCATCAATCTCGCGAATCGTCGTGCGAGTCTCGGTTGAGCGTGAATCTAGAGGCTGCCTCGGTAAAGGAGAGTTGGCACGAGACTCGTCATGGGCGGCTTTCTCCGCATGTGGCGAGGAGAGCGGACTTGCTACGCAGCAAGTTGGTAGCCCAAGTGGCAAGCTGAAGGGTTTTCCGTGACTCAAGAAGGATGAGCGACCTTGTCCACTTCTTCTTTGCGCAGTATGGTTCGTTGTAGGTGAATTCCGATCATTGATAATGGCATCCAGCACGTTTCGTCCAGGTGGCAGTGGTTGCCCAAGCACACAGGCCCCCTTAATAAGGGACTCATCCGCTGTCTCGTCCACATTGGGCAAATTTTCCGTCCAGTCCTCTCGGTCGCAGGACATGGCAACATCCCGTAAAGACGGAATATCAGCTACCATATCTGAATCCTCAGATGATAATGGCGTCGTTGCAGTTGCATCAACGTCTTCTTCAATCAGATCAGGCGGCTCGCTGAATAGAGCTCTTTCTTCATTCCATGAAGACACCTGATAGGTGTCCCGTTCAACGGAGAAGGGCATCTTTGATGAATACGACACGGCCTTCTCGTTGTTTCCGACATCCTGCATGACGGCATCGCTGTCATTACTGAAATGAAAAACATCCCCAGGAGGAGAGTCATCGAAAGAAAAAGAGCCAGATGAGGCCATCGGGCCGTGCTCCCATCTGACAGGTCTGAGCGGATTGTCGGGAAACACAGCTGCATCAGAACCAGCCGAAGTGATAACATGAATCACAGCCCTCCACTCGTCGCCACGAACAGTCGATTCTGCGATAGGTATTGCACTGGCGCAGGCGAGAACCGGAGAGTGCATAAGCGGCTTTCTATAGAGTTCACGTGGCGCCCCAAATGAAGTATCGCTCTCCGTAAGGGATGCAGAATCGAAATGCGAAACCGAATCCGAGTCTTCCAGAGCGAATACTGATTCATTCATATCGGAATCTGCCGAGTATTCGCTGGCGTCGGAAATTCTAAAGTGTTCCTCATCATCATCCCACTCGGACATTTCGAAGTGTTCCTCCTCCTCCTCCTCCTCCTCTTCCGACTCCGAGCTGGTCACACTTTTTCTAGATGTCGCGCTCGACGTATACCTGTATGACGAAGCCCATCTTCTATTTGGGCATTTATCAGGTTTGCATTGCTGTCCAGACCTAGAGATTACTCCCGATCTCTTAGTGAATTGCAAAGGTGGAGGTTGAACCAATTTCGCTTTGGATGCCCTTCGACTCTGTGTTTTGGGTTGTGGGGTGCGCGAGTAGATCATCTCTTTATCTATACCTATCATCATGAATCAGCAGGAGTCTTATTGGATAACCTGGAGGCAGAAACGGTGCTTACCAGGCCTTGAGTTGGCAAAGGGGCTTTCCCAGTGCAACGAGCCATATTCTCCTTCTAGGTACCAAACAGACCCTCTCGTATAGCCATTCCTGTTCGCTCTGGCCGCAGTGCTCGGATGTAGTCCAGGTCGCAGATACACTTCAGCAGAAGTACCCTGAAGAGTTTGCTTCGCGAGCAGTGATCTCCGTTTGGCATTGGTTGATCGCCGTTGATAATTTCGTATAGTATTGTATACGTCCGAAGGCGTCATAGGGGAACTAGAAACCTAGAAGCGTTAGAGACAAGTTTTGAAAGGAAGCTGACAGGTACTGACCTATTCTGCAGCCAGTTGTGCGTCGCATACGTCTCTGCGATTTCTGCAGCACCCATTGCCTTGTTTCCAGTATAATTCAATACCGCACATATAGCCATCAAGGGCATATCTTGGAGATCCTGCGCCGAAAGATACTCGTTTGGTTCAGCAGGCAAACCGGCGGGTGGAAAAGGCACAACTCGATTCGGTTTAGGTGCATTATTCAATTTCAAGCGTATTCGTGGCGTCTTTACAATGGGAATAGTTGAAGTAGGTGTGTTCGGAACGCTAACGTCCCGTTGGCTTCTTCTCCGTCTGCCGGGATCACTGCGTTTCGAACTAGAAGGGCTTGCTGGAAGCGTTTCTTGGATTTGCGCAGGCGGGCTGACTCTCGATAAGTCGAATGACGCATCGGTTGACGGTGTGATCACTTGCATCAGCATGTTTGAACTGGGCTGCACTGACGATGTTGAGGCTGAGTGCCCGGTGCCGGGCACTGGGGTAGATGGACGTCCAAGTGTATTCCCCGATTCCATTTGGGATGGTCGTTCGGACTTCCTCAGTATCTCGCTCAACGGTACAAAGTGGCCGAGCTTGTCCGTCGCCTTCCTTACGCGGCTTCCCCTTCTAGTAATAGATCCCGTATTCGGACTCTCGGTATCGACAACATCTGTATTGCCCCATTTTTGACTTTGCGGTGTTGTCTCGAGAGATTTCACAGCGCAGTTTTGGGATCTTCTATTCGGTGTTGCGGTAGTAGGCGCCTTGCAGGCGGGCAAGGTACTCTGATTACCCTTAGCATCGATCGTCTTCCGTGCTTCATGATCGAATGAATGCTCCCCCTCAAACGTAGGTGTACTTCGATCCGGATTGTGCTGCTTGTCTCCAGAGTAGACACTTTTTTCGTTTCTTGACTTCGGGAGAGTCGATGCAAGATTGTTCTGTTCAGCTTCGAAAAGGCTAGCCCGAACTCTGGCTGACACTCCTCCCCTGTGTGTGACACTTCCTCTTTCAATGGTCCCATTCGATGCGCGACTGATATTCGAAAAGTAGCTCGAGGTTGCAGATAAGGGCGAGGTGCGCGGTGTTGAAGCTGCATTAGGATCGGGAGCCGGTAATACCGGTGAAGCGGTGCGAGCGATGAGGCCAGCCAGATTTATCATCTCCACGTTCTTCTTCCTATTTCTGAGGCCAATCCTGGATGCGATAGGGCTAACGGATTTCCCGCAAGGAAGCAGCGGGACAGATGCGTCGGTACGGCTCGTTGACGAGCTCTTCGAAGGGGAATGTTCACGACTCATTGACGGGCTGCTCAAAGAGCATTGGTGATCCAGTAATGCAGTTGCAACGGTTGCTTCGACAGATCTCGAATGGGCCTCCCCCGCCATTGAGTCAAATCGGGATCCACTCGCTTCGCCCACAGCTGATTTCTCGGGTATCGGGTCCAGTTCCAAAGCCTCCTCTCCTAATGGAAGCGAAATCGAAAGGCCCGAGTTGTCGAGCAATAGTTCCTCTAGTGCCTGCCATTGGACTACACGTCTAGCTTCTTGTTCGATCTGCGACACAAGTCGCCTAGTGGCACCGGCTAGGAGATCTTCTGAATCAACCTGCATCGCTGGTGTAGGTTCGCGAGATGGAAGATATATTGATGCTTCATCGTTAAGGCCGTCCAATTCTGCGCTGGCATCACATACGGACCTCCACTCAGCCGGCTCTTGTGACGATGATCTATGTGCCGAGATCTGTTCAACAGACTCCATGTGTACGGGTGATTGGACCCGTTCAAGGATGTCCTCTTGCCTCGAAGCCACACCCACTTGCCCCAGCAGATCTGGTTCGGCCAGTGCAAGCGGTAAAGGTTCTGGTGGTAAGGTATCGGGCGTTATTGACCGCGCCACTGGTTCATCTTCTACTACTGTCCTCTTCCTTCTCCTTGGCCTGGGTCTTACAGGTGAAATCTCGCCGATGTTCAGTTCCTCATATACATGCTCGATGGGTCTTCCGGACGAAGCTGATGAGGAGGCATTGTTAAGACCTTGAGGCGCCGTTTCCGACGCCCCCTTACTCGGAGTGACAGGTGACCTGTTCCGAGACCTCCGGGTTCCCAGCAACGATTGATTTCCAGCAGGAAGAATTTCGCTTATAACCTCGAACTCTGCAGAAACTGACCGGAGGGGCGTGTATCGGGACGAGGAAAGGAAGATCGGAACGTCATCCTCGTCGCTGTCGGACAGGCTGAGTGTGAGGTCGATTGCGTCGACTCCTGACATGGGAACCCAGTTGCTTTCGAGTGGTGCTGAAATCGATGAAACCTCTTGATATCGACCTCCTTTCCTGGTTTGTAGAGGTTATGTCATCTGTGTTGACGCTGTGAGTGGGTATGAATAACTTGACATCAGTTCCCTTTCTGGGGCTGATGGAGCAGCAAAGGGCTATTCACTGACTACGACAACCCCTTGAGCTCGTCCGAGACTCGTGCTCAAGACTTCTACCGAGTGTTCCGTCGAATGTCCATGTAACGCCTCGGATTCTTCACGGAAGCCGACTGATGTGTCTGGCAGCAAATGGTGCGGTTTAGATAGCTATTCAAGAAAGATGCGTGCCATAACTCGCAATCCAAGAGATGCCGCAAGAACACGTCTATATGCGGAAGCCAAAAGTTAAGTTCTTGTTCTGTCAATCTACGTGAGCCATACAAAACATACAGTCCTCGGGGGCAGCTTCGGGGGCGTTCCCTCGGCGTGAAAAGCTATGGCATTACACATGACGCACGGTTATTTACTTTTTCTGAACAGCGGCTGGCGATGTATCTGGTGGCTAGGAGCGTCCATCTGTGCTCTATCGATAGCAGATCCAGTACATACATTCTCACATCCATCTGCGTGGGAGACACACAGCATCAGCCTTAAATGTCTCTATCAAGACCGCCTTCTCTGGGCCTTGAACCATCGGCCAGCTCACTGGCCCCCCTACTCCCAGCTTGCAAAGTCCAGCAAAAAATAACACCTCATTGGTAAAGCCTCTGTCCGCGCGCAAGCGCAAGCGCGTCAACGAAACTCGTCCTTTCGCAAACAGCCATTCTTTCTGTCGTCTCGCGCACCTGTGAACCTTCTTCCACCTTCCTCCCCACAGGTACAAAAAGCGGCTGGCACTCACACTCTCCTTCCGTTCGTCCCCACGCCTTGCCTTTCCTCCCACGGACCAGAACAGCGCCCTGTTGCAGGTGTTTGCTGTCTGACGGAGAGTGACCCCCTCACGAGGGTTCTCTCCCGTTCCGAACGACAGGCTCGTCTGGTGCCCATCATGTTCTTCATGAAGAAGCTCTCCCATACGATCCACCTCCATCCGTCTTATTTTGGTCCCAAGATTCAAGAAGTCATCCTACAGAAGCTGTATGCGGATGTAGAAGGCACGACCAATGGACGCTATGGGTAATTACCAGGAAAATTTTCAAGTCTCCTTTGCGTCAACTGACTTGAGCTTTTACGTTCGATTAGATATGTCGTTGCTGTGAATAGTATAGATAACCTGACGGATCTGCAGGCAGGAAGCCGGGTCCTGTACGGCTCAGGCGATGCGGAGTTCACCCTTCAGTATTCAGCCATTGTAATGAAGCCTTTCAAAGGTGAAGTTTTAGACGCAATTGTGGACAAGGTCGGCAAGGTGAGCATCTCTCTTTGCACATATCTAGCGATGTAAACTGACTTGTAAATCTCTGCTACATCAGCTTGGATTCTTTGCATACCTCGGCCCCATGCAAATCTTCGTGTCCACCTTCGTACGTATCTTCCTCATTGGTCTAATTTCCGATCGCGTTGCTGTTCGTGCAGAGATGTTGCGATCATTGAGTGATGACTCATTAGCATAGGGACATCTTAGCCTCCGGGCGATGATGTTTTATGTACAAAAGATCCATCGTAGTAGATTGGATCGTAAATGTCCTGACAATAACTTGCACATCTCTGATGGTCGAGCAACGCGATTCGGAGACCGAAAACTGTCCTTTCAGCAAGAGCTGATTGCCATACCTCCCTTTCGCAGTACATTCCAGATGACTTGCGTTTCCAGCCAGAATCAAACCCGCCGTCGTTTGTTTCTGATCAGGCCGGCGAGGTGAGCTTTCATTCACTAGGTTATATACGCGTTCAGTACTGAAGGGCCCTTCTCTATTTCCAGAGCATCAAACGTGGAGCAAAAGTACGGATTCGTCTGATGGGTATCCGAACCGATCAAACCGAGCTTTTCGCTATCGGTAGCATCAAGGGTGATTTCTTGGGTCTTTTAGACCAGTAACAGCAATAATAGGTGGAGGCGCAACTCTGGTCAAACAGCCTGGTTGGCTCGAAAAAGACTGGTAATATCCCAAGCCGTGTATGGGTAAAACAAAACAAAGTTGTATATAATGATGGTATCCAGCCAAGGAACAAAAACAAATTCGAAAACGTCTTACATGTTATGTCTTCGATCTGTGTTGATAGTGGAAACCCCTTGCAGCATTACAATATAGCGAAATAGAACGTCCTGATACAGAAGTACAAATTGAGGAAAATAAAACCACTGCATCTGCAAAAGCCCCGTCGAGGTGACAGCAACACCTGAACACGTTTGGTTTCGGTACTCCGTCAGATCCGTTTTACATGGCTAAAGGTCAAACAAAGATACATTGATCAGCAAGCGTTCTCTGTTGGACAAGGAGACGGGAAGAAGGACGCACTAGAACAACATCCTTGCTGAGGAGGTGCATAGGGGTCTTCGCCTTTTTGGAGCGGTCCCCATACCGAAGGAAGAAGGGGATCTCGCGTGGCCTTGCAGTATCGTATTAGCCTAGCGTGGGACCGATATCATCGGCAGTCAATGTTGGAGGCTCACTCTGCGCCAGTATATACTGATGGATAATGAATACTTACGACATACTGGCTTCACTAACCCTGATTCGCGGCCTGGCCAAATCTTCACGAAGTCGCTGATTGTGTTCGGTCAACCGCCGGAGCTTGAGCTCTGACATGGATTGCTTGTGAGGTCGAGAGTACATGATGGTGGTTGTGCGCCGGTTTGCTACGTTGTGAGGCAAGGGGGCGGGGTTACCGTCAGTTGTGTACGCAAATGTTGATGATGATATAGATGTCGGGGGGATGAATGTCGTCTGTGAAGCGTTGATATAACGGAAAGTCGAAAGAAGCTCTGCTCTTTCAGCTCAGTTTTCACTCCTTAGATGCTTGATGACTGATGGAAACGGGCTCTCGATCAACTCCTTCCTGAACGGTGATCAATAGGTCAATCAGAACGTCGAAAGCGATCGCGCAAAGTGGAAGGATGCCGTGTTCTCAATGCAGGATCCAGGCTAGCGGACCTTGAGATGATGGGGGGATGGATGAGGTATCAAGTACTGGGTCCGCTTTCCTGCATGACGATGATCAGATATTCGAAAGAGTTCACCGCACCAGACCAGGCTTGATATGCCGGTGACATGCTAAGCTCACTTCTCTATTGTCCTCTTCTCGTGAGTTGTAAGCGAGGAGCTCTGATCCCGGCGACGAATCAGCCACTCCGGGCCCCGGCGGATGCAGAACATAAAACGCTCGTCGGGAGATCGCCAATGCAGCGTCTCCTGCAATCTGGTAAAGAGCAAACTCGGTGCGCCCTCTTGCGCAAACGGTCGGCTGGGGAGAAGAATATGACCAACGATGTGCAGCTGGACCAGTCGGAAACCCACTAGACATTCGTCCTCCAAATCCTCTACGAAAGAGAAAGGCCGGCTGAAACCATCATGTCCGACATATCTTCTCCGCTGACGGCCATGTCGTCGCCTTTAACCGAACTTGGCGAGCCAGTTGGTAGTCCGGAGCCATTCTCGCTACCACCGCCACTTCCGCTCAGCATACCAGAGGCCGACGTTCAGCAACGAGATGATGCCAATCATATTATCCTGCCGTCACCTGCAGAGCATTCGATAACCGAGGTTCAGCCCACAGAGCTCTTGGTATCCACCGAAGACGCCGATGTGGAAGCGTTATTTCAGGACCATCCGGTCTCACAGCAAGAAAACGACGACGTCATCCACGTGCCGGACAGCCCACCCCGTCTCGCGGACGTCATCGACTTGGTCCACGAACCAGAACTAATCCGGCGTGGCAATATAGTAGAATTACGCTGGGCTGCTGGGCCCGGGATGGAGCACGATCTTGTGGTTGAAGTCGATGAGAATGGCTACGAAGTCGCAAAGGATACTGCTCAGATCGGACCACCAGAAGGGCGGCTTAACACGGAGATTGATAGCGAGGAAGATGACCTTATTGTTGAAGGCCAAAAGGGTGTGCGATCGCTATTGGACTGTTGTCGTGGCAGTAAGTTTAGATCTCACTCTTGCTTGGATTTCTGCTGACTTTCGAACAACGTCTAGTTATGATGCGATGTGCGCCTCGGTACGACGACATAGGAGACCTGCAATATCAACAGCACCCTCTGTTCTTCAACACCATGTCCGCAAAGCAGCTCGAAGAGCTAGAAACAAATTCTCCGGTATGTGGGTTCCACTGGCGGTTTGAGGTATCTCACTGACCCATCCTGCGAAAACCGTTTAGAGCATCAAAGATGATACAGATCGTGCGTTTGGAACACTTGTCATGGGAAAACGCCGCTCCTGTCTAACCCAATCTTGCGATGTAGACCTTTGGAAACGATTTGTGATGCAGAAAAGCCTCGTCGCCTACAAGAGCTACGACGAAAATCGACCTCCTAAATCATGGCGAAAAGTATACAAGGTGAGTATCCAGCAGCAGAGGCATGAGAGGACGTAAACTGATTGAGGCCTGCCATCGGCTCAGCGTCTGTTGCGGGAGGAAGAGAGAAAGATGCTACAAGCGGCGGAAGAGATGAAGGCTCGATACGCCGCAGAAGAGATGGAGAAACGCGCCAAACGAACGCAAATCACGATGGCGACACTGAATGATCTCGGATATCGAAGGAAACCTGCACCCCATATGGGGTCTAGTCGAGGCAAGGCGACGTCTCTGTTGGGTAAGGTAAGGGAAAAGACCGTGCAAGACCGTAAATTTCGCGCCCCACCATCCATTCAGTCGGTCCCCCGGTCCGCTATAGAAAGCCTAGTGTTTCCCACCAGCGGGCCCTTTGCCACCCTCGGCGCATTCGAGCCGACTGCGAGGCCAAAGACTGGCGTGGGTATGGGATCGAAACGTCCAGACTTGCCCGCCCCTCCATTCGTCAACCCGAATCATGTCATACAGCAGACTATCAGTCAGGCGTCTGCCGCCAGGAGTATGGCCGAACGGAATGTGACCGTTACTTCGACATCCAAGGCTATGAAGCGTGCTGCCACATTGGATGATTCGGATGACGACGACGATGAAGAAATCGTTTTCCTTGCGGCATCTTCAAAGACGAAACCGCCCAGTCAAAAGACGACTCGTGTCCAGAACAGCAACAAATCACCAATAGATGGGGATCTACCCCCAGACGTGCAGCAGCCGGTCAATATGGACTTTTTCAGTGTTCCGGTTGCCGCTTCATCAGTCCCTCGTCAAAAGATGCGGAAAGTGGCAACACCACAGCGGAATCATCGCGTCATCGCACGTTCTAGCGATCTAGGAAGCAGCATGGAACAGAGAATAGTGGAGAAGGCAGCACCAGGTAAACAGAGTGGCTCAAGCGGAAGCCGACGAGAGAGTCAGCATGAAGGCACAACATCCAGTTGGGTATTGTCGGGGAGTAGTCCTTCAGGTGAGGGGTCGCAGAGGAGAGGCCAGCCGCCGTTGTTTGTGCCCAAGCGACGTAAAGTCTATTAGGACGAGGCGTTCCGTTCGCGGGTTGACGTAGAGTCGGGTCTTTGCTCCACGTTGAGATAGTTGTATTGCGAATTTGAACATATTGTAGCAGAGCATCAGCTTCATGCTACCGAGCGGTTCTCGGCAGCGGGGTTAAAGGTCTTGCTTTGAAGCGAAACTAGGAATCCTATTCTACAGCGTCATAAGTCGGAACCGTGCAATGATCCCATCATCTTTGCAGCCAGCTATGCGGGCCAGTCCAGCGCAAGCGGCGAGAAAGATTCCTCGTTGATGATGGTGCTGTGGTACACCTGATACCGTAGAAAATAGTCCCGGACTGCGTCGGCGGCTGCTATTTGGCATTTCAGCTGATTCATCTGCTGATTCGACCGCGACCGGTCATCAATGATTGCCCGTAAAAGCGGAACTAATTCTGTAAATACCCCACAAATAAAGACACCGTCAACAAAGTGGCTATGCCCGCGTGACCGTTCTTACGACTTCCATCCAACTGCCACAGCGGACGACACCGTATCTGCACACAGCAACGGCATAGTGGCGTCTGGCGCGTACCACCAAAGCAACGGCCCGCATCCTTCCAGAAATGGTCGGCTTCACGGGGTCTCTAGATCCGTCATCACCTCCACCATCGGCGCTCGTTCAACTGCCTCCTATCGCCCCGGCTCTTTCTCCCACCTCGGAAGCCGCCTCGCCGCGCTACCTCTTCAACGATGACCAGACACAAACACGCCTGCTCTTGTCGCACTACGACTCTTCCGTCGCCGGCCAGGGGAAACTCCCGCCCATGTCGCGGATAGACCCGGAGATGGTACAGAGGAAGCCTCCCCCGCCGCTCCGATTTGGGCTGAGGAGCATGAGTGGAAGCGGAGCAGGATCAGGTGTCAGTACGCCCACAAGAGGCGAGTCCACCGGCGCACGGAGCAGAAGACGTACTTCTCAGGGACGGGGAACGTCCTCGCCACGAGAATCCGGAAAGAATGGCCGACAGTCCGAGGGCGGTCCCGAGGTGGTTTTTCATCCAGATCGAGAGAACAATGATTTCACCCTTGATGATCGCAAAGCTCTTGGTGCACAGCGATTAGACGATCAGCTAGCACCTGGCTCAACTTCCAGCCTGATCCACTCGAAGCAGCATTCATCGGATTCCGAAGACGATGACGAAGGCCAAAGGGATAGTACTGTGGCTGCAAGTGAAACCGCTCAAGGCCTTCTACGCTGGGTGTATGACAATTGGTATGACTTTGGATGGATGATAGGTCGGAAGAGCTTTGATATCGGTTGGAGTCTGCTCAAGTACGGAGTACAGGGAGGTCCGAAAAAGTCGTGGGGGATTGAGTGAGTCGATTTGCTTACGGGTTTGTTTTTGTGACTTGCACCGAGCTAATGTCATCCTGAATTGCTTTTCAAGAATGACTCTTGTGGCAGCTATCATGCGCAATCTTTCTGCACACTCCTCCTTGGCGGACATTGTGCGTATTTCGCATTCCAGTGTGTTCGAACTTCATTCTTCTTACTATACAAATCCGCGAATAGACCCTAGTTAGAAATTTGATCTCCATCCATCACCTTTTGCCTTTACCACCAGATGCTATCGTCACTCCCATTACGTTCAAAATCCGAAAACGGGGGAAACATGAAGCGCTACAAGGGTTTCTCAGGTACGTCGCTACCTGGGCCGAAACATTCGAAAAATCGCAACGCCTCACTGATACTATCCTTTCTCTGCAGTGAGCTGGACGATATGAACACCGGCAATCGAGAACTATCAGGTGAATGGGTGGTCAATAAAGCTGTATGGGCTCGACTGAAGGCGAAGAAGAAGGAGAGGGATAGGCAGAGAACGATGGAAAGGGAGGGGCGAACACGAGGCCATTCATCGTCGAAACGTACCGCTTCAAACGCAAAGACGAAGGAAGGAGAGAAGATCATCTACTATATCCATGGTGGCAAGTCTCCTATCGTTAAACCTGCGTTTTTTGACATTGGCTAATTCTCTTGCTCTGCTGCTCCCAGGCGCGTATTACGTAGGGCAAGCGGCAACTCATCGGCTGATTACCATAGCTTTGAGCAAAGCATGTAATGCCCGTGTATTCGGTATGCACGGGATGTCTCTCCCTGCTATGCTTTATGGCTGAACACACCCTCGCTCTAGCTATCAACTATAGACTAGCGCCCGAATCCCGGTTCCCTGAGCCATTGCTCGACGTTGTTTACGGATACTTTCGCTTGATTGAATCGTTAAAGATTGATCCCTCCAATATCGTAAGTCTCACAGCCAACGCTTTTCCTTATGAATAACCATTCATACGGTCTTCCCTTCTCAGCTTGTGATGGGAGATTCTGCAGGAGGTGGTCTGAGTCTGGCCCTGTCAATGTACCTCCGAGACGCCGGCTATCAACACCTTCTTCCGCGGGGACTGGTGCTAATGAGTCCATGGGTGGATCTTACCATGTCCTGTGGTAGCTGGGATGAAAATGCACCGTATGATGTCGTACCCCAACCTGGTCAAGGCGGTAAGTCGACCCCATGCAATTTCTCGACCCAAATAGCATACTGATACGCACTTGGAAACAGATCATCTGAATCCCGTCGCCTGCTACCTCGGACCCGAAGGCATCAAGCAGTACCTGACTCATCCATATGCGTCACCCCTTTTCGGGGACTTTCACAACTTGCCCCCAATGTTGATTCAAGCGTGAGTCTTGACTGTAGTTTCGGGATTTTCTGCTAGGTCCTGATTTACTACGCTGCAGCGGGGATTCCGAGGTTCTTCGAGACGAAATTACGTTACTGGCCCACAAGGCCACGTTGGCCGGAGTCAAGGTTAAGCACGAGATGTATGTTGACCAGGTTCACGTCTTCCAATCTTTCCCATTTCAAAGCGCGGCAACTGTCGCTTTTCGATCTATCGCAAAGTTTGCAGCCAGTCTGCGAGAGTCGCCGCTCCGACCTCGACCGGAATCTTCGCTCGACGCGAGCTCACGACAACCGTCCTCGACGCTTCCTTCGCGTTCAACTTCAGAGGACATTCTAGGCCGATCGACTACTCCTACGGATATTGATACTGTTGCATCGGAAATGGAGCGCGGGCAGACAAGACTTGTCAAGGGAGATGGCACAGAAGTTGATATTGAAAGTTCGGAAGAAGAAGTCGACGTGAAAGGCGGACGCATACCGCCACCTAAATCTCGCCAACGAACGAAAGTACCGGGCAATCACGATACTATGGCGTCCAACAATACGAGCGATTCTGGATATCAAGCCACTAAACCAATGCTACATCGTGCTTTTTCGTCATTTAGCAGAGCCAAAGCGCCTCCCGGGATATCGACAGCCTATATGTCCCCTGTCGAGGGTAGTAGCACAACTTTACCTTCTCCGGTGGATCCGAAGTCGCCCGATTCGGCGAAGAGCGCTTCTGCTTCGTCCACCATGCGAGGCTCTCGACGTTCCCGTCGTCCTACCATCTCCATGCAGCTCACGCTGTCTCCTGCGAAACCTACTACACGGCTCCGCTCGCAGAGTCATGCGGATATGGTACAACTCGTAGAAACGTATAACCAAGCCGGAGGAGCCAATCAGACGACGGTGTTCACTCCGGCTAGTGAAACGCTGCCGTTTGATTTCCCTCCCGCCACGGCCACGACTGACAAAGAAGGGAACGGTTTACAGCTGAACATGGCGGAGTAATGTTTCCCTCAGTATCGCCTCTGGGAGGCATTCCCAGCATCACTTTACAAGCATTTGCCATCTCAGCGCCTGTACTTGGCATTCGCTTAATATCAAGCAAGTTGTATTCCTTCAGTCGAAGCCGTTTTCAGTATAGTCTGTAACATGGTTATAGCATGGCATTGTCACCTTATTACAACGTTGTCATCTTAGTAGTATCCGCATGTCTTCGACAGGAGGCAACCATTTCCCGACTCGCGTACCGGCGTCCGGCGAGGAGGCTTCTTCTACAGCGTCCGCTCGAGTATACGCCTCGATCCTCCTTGCAAGGAGTTTGCAAGCCGCCTACGTAAAACCCAATGCTAAATCGGAATAACGGGGCACAGAGGGTCTCATCTGCCACTAACCTTGTGCGACTCTATCAGGGCCTGCTGTTCCGCTCCTCGCGGCCTTTTCCTCGATATCTGCGAATAAACATCCTCAAAATAACCTCGAGCCAAGTCGAACGAGCGGTCAATCTCGTTTAGTAGAGTATGCGTCTGCGAGGGGCAGAATAGGCACAAGGGCAGGAGGATGAACACCGCCAGCAGGTAAAACCGAAGGTAATCACAGGTGTACACTCACAGGCATCTGCTTCACCTCTTGACACGCTGCTACGTAATCCCCGTAGCTCAACGCCGACGACGCCTCGCCGGCCGTTTCACCAGGCGCAAAGAGCGCATCCGTGAAGGGTGCGAATCGATGCTCGAAGAGCGCCCTCCGTCGCGCCTCTCTCCCTGTACTCGATCTATCGTTAGTTTCCTCGTTTTCTGCATCTGTGAATGCAAAGGCCTGTTGAAGCGTTGGGGCACAGGGTTGGGAGGGAGGGCCACGTCTCATTAGCCCGGCCAACCATTTTTTCGTCAAAGAAGACATGTAAGTGGACTTGCAAGGAACAACGCCCTGCCGACCTCTGCCCATCCGCCGGCCCATACACGCTTCCAGTGGACCCTACCACCGCCCCCGCCGTCATCGCCATGCACGGCCTCCCCATCCTCACCGCGGAGGAACGCACAATCTCCCGCAACAAGGGAAATGAACCAATACATCCAGCGGTATTCTCCGGCGCCTCCACTATCTTTGGTAGCACGGGCGTCGGCAGGGGTAATAAGATCAAGATCAAATGTTGCCAGCAGCGCGTCAAGCAGACTATCCCCATGCATGGCGACCAACGCATTTCTCAGTCGGGGAAGAGCGTCGGAGAGGGCAGGTGGAATGCCGTATGTGGCGGAATCGCGCCATCGGCGAGCAGAGAGGGGGAGGAGACGGTGTTGGCGCGCGCGGTTTTGGGAGCGGTCGTGCATGTCCATTCGGATATTCTAAGACCAAGCCAAGGAAACTGCTCAGTAATGGGGTCAAGTGAGGATAGGAGGATAAGGTGGGGGATACGTTTGCGGGATGCGGCTAGGGATACGAGCAGTGGGGGAGGCGCAAGTGGACGGACGTACTTCGTATAAATGATGGAAAAACCAACGAACGGTTTCGATTATTTCGTACCGACCATTACCGCCGGGCGTAGCGGGAGCAGACGACGAGACACGATACATGACGCCCTCGAGATCCATCGCTGCGCCTCCTCGAGCCGGGCGGGGAATCACACCGTGCGCCTCCATCCACTGTGTGAGCAGCGGCGCTTGATCGGGGAATGCTGTCGTCGTCGGCAGGGCAAAGGAACGGTGTCCCTCCACAGAGGTCATCTAAGATTTCCAAGTGATTCAGCCTACGCATTCGTCGAACGGGAGGGAGAAGGGAACGTACGATTGACCAGGAGAGACAGGACCTAACCGCCGGCGCCCATTCGCCCACCTCCCCCTCCGCAGTCGCACACGTCGCGAACACCCACATCGCGTCCTCCCTCTCGGCCCAACTACCCTCTTCCCGCAGCTCCGTCACCAGTGTGAGTCCGTCGACGATGCGGCTCATCAGGCTCGCGGTTTCCTGGAGGCGCAAGGGCGGGATACGCGGGACGGGCATGGATTGGCGGAATAGGCGGGCGGAGTGGGCGTCGAAGCATGCGTTGATGCGTGCAGAGGGTGGATGGTGTTGCAAAAGGCCGAGGGAAGCGGTTGAGGAGGAGGAAGAAGGTGAAGGGGAGGAGGAGGAAGGTGAAGGAAGGGAGGAAGGTGGGGACGAAGAGCCACTGATGCAGGTTATTAGGAGGGAAAGTAGGGTCTACCCTCAGTTTTCGGGCATCACGTAGGCCTGTCAGCGGTGAGGTCCGACGATGATGGGTGTGACCCACTCCCAAGAGAGCAAGGGAGGGGATACGCACGTAGCGAATTTGTAGGCGCAGCTGTAGCTGTTGTTTCAGGTCATCGGCTGCGCGTTCGTTCGTTTGTACACGAGGCGACAGAGAAATCAGCATTTTGCCGCCCCTTTGCTGACGAATATCAACGATCAACAAGGAGGCCACAAGGAAAGCTCGTACGGCCTTGGGAAGACTTGAAGCTCGCCCGCCGCCGCCGTACCGCGGCTTTGCGAAAACCATAGCCCAGCGCTTGTCAGGGTGTCAGGCAGGCGCGCACGCGAGTAAACCACTGCCAAGATCTTCCCCCAGCGCGGATGAAGACAACTTGCGCTACCCTACCCTCGGCCTTCGGCAACGCACCAGACCATGGGTTGGGTACTGCACACTGCCGCGCGAGTGATACCTCCTCGTGGCCGATACAAACACAGGTCCCGCGCGTGGCCTTTGCCCTCGGAAGAATCCTCCGGAATTGATGCCTGCGACCCGGAATCGCGTGTCGATCGGAAGAGCCTTGCTTCGCTCGCATCACTCTCGAGCGGTCCGCGCCCTGTGAAGAAGAGGGGACGGCGGGGTCCTTTAAACCGGTAGCCTGCGGAGCGGACTCGAGTCTCGGCCGTCCTTTGGCAACATCGGGGTCCTTTGGACGCGTAGCCTGCGGGTCCTCTGGACCCCTATCCTGCGGCGAGGAGGAATTCTTGGCCGGCCTACGTGGCCTCGGGGTCCTTTGGACTCATAGCCTGCGGCGCAGACACTGACTCTCGGCCGTCCTACGACGGCCTCGGAGGGCGCGGGCGGCCTACGCCGCCCTCGGAGGGGTCGGTCGTCCCTCCCTCCCCCGGCCCTCCGGGCTTAGAGCCTGCGGCGCAATCTCGCTTCGCTCGAAGACTCTCGGCCGCCCTACGGCGGTCTCGGGGAGTTTCCTCGCTACGCTCGGCGCTCGGCGCTCCTCTCTCGCGCCTCTCACGCCTCGCATCGCACGCACCTATCTCCAACTCCCTTACTACCCCCCTCGCCTCCTGCAACGCCGTCAGCACGCTCTCCCCCTCGTCCTCGGCGCCCTGCAACGCCCACTCCTCGCCCTCGTTCCACATCCCCGCGGTATCCCCGGCCCAATCCTCGCCCTCGGGCAGTGCGGCGCGGGTGACGAGCTCTGACCAGGCGTAAGCGAGGGAGAGGTTGTATGCCTCGATATACGGCATGACGACGGTTCTCATTAGCGGGGGCAGGTCGCGCAGGCGGAGCGCCGGGAGCCGGCGGAGGAGGTGGGCGGTGAACACTGTGGGGACGAGGGGCCAACCGTGGTTGAATTGCATCTAGGGCGGGCGGGCGGGAAGGGAGGTATCAGGTAACAGAAACGTGCGCACGTCGCGGGGACGTACCTCGTTCTCCGTAAGACGATCGAACAACGCGCACGCCTCTCCCGGGGCGATATCCCGCTGCTCCGCGTCCTCTCGCGGGGCCACATCCCGCTGCTCCCCATCCTCCACCCAGGGCACGCGGCGGCGGCTCTCGGTGCGGCTGATGGCCCCGCTATCCATGCGTGGATCCAGCACGGTGAGCGCATTCATGGCGTCCAGCATGCTCAGGCTGGCGGCGCGGACGAGCGGCGCATCGGGCGGGAGGGCGGTGCAGGCGCGGCGGAACGGGCCGGTGATCGGCGTCAGGCCCGGGACGCGGGCGGGCATGTTGGCTGGCAGGGGGCCTATGGCATGCCTGCTTCCGCTCAGGGGCAGCCGGTCTCACTCTGTTGCACTCGGGGTGTCTCGAGTCCACCAGCCTGCATCCGCGCCCACCTGCTTCCGCGCGCCTCCACCCGCGCCGCAACGGCCAAAAGTCTGACGGGCGCCATCCTCCCCCGACTCCTCCCGACCGCCGCCCCAGTCACCGCCACCATGCCGCCGCTCTCCCCCGAGACCTTCAAGCATCTCCTCAAGAAACTCGTCCAGACGCCCGACGCATTCACCCCGGCCGACGTCGCCCACTGCTTTGAGCATTTCTGCGCGAGCCAGGGCGGCGCGTCCGAGGCCCAGGTGGGCGCGTTCCTGACCGCACTCACCTTGTCCGGCATCGACAGCGATCCCGAGGTCGTCGCCGCGTGTGCAAAGGTATTGCGCGCACATGCGGTGCAGGTGACCGATCTCGCGCAAGAGGCGGGGGGCGAGGCAGGCGAGGCCGGGTGGGACTATGAGGAGACGGATAGCGAGGGGGACGGGTATAGGGGCTTGGTCGATGTCGTAGGAACGGGAGGCGATGGTCATGATGCGTTTAATGTGTCGACGACGGCCGCGGTGGTCGTCGCGGGGACGGGTGTGAGGGTGGCAAAGGTGAGCGAGCCGAGCGAAGCGAGGCGAGAGAGGCACGAGAGAGGAGGGCGGAGCGCCGAGCGCCGAGCGTAGCGAGGAAACTCCCCGAGGCCGCCGTAGGGCGGCCGAGAGTCTTCGAGCGAAGCGAGATTGCGCCGCAGGCTCTAAGCCCGGAGGGCCGGGGGAGGGAGGGACGACCGACCCCTCCGAGGGCGGCGTAGGCCGCCCGAGCGTAGTCGCCCCGGAGCGAAGCGAGGAAACTCCCCCGAGGGCGGCGTAGGCCGCCCGAGCATCGTCGCCTTCACCGAGCGCGCAAGCGCGAGGGAACACCGGGGGAGGTAGGGACGCGGGGGAGGGAGGGACGACCGACGCTTCCGAGGCCGTCGTAGGACGGCCGAGAGTCAGTGTCTGCGCCGCAGGCTATGAGTCCAAAGGACCCCGAGGCCGCGTAGGCCGGCCGAGAATCCCTCCTCGCCGCAGGATAAAAGTCCAAAGGACCCTCGCCGTCCCGCAGACTACGCGTCCAAAGGACCCTGATGTTGCCAAAGTACCCCGAGGCTACCTTGCACGTGCGCACACGAGAATCCGCTGGAGCACTGCGGACCGCCCTACCGAACGACCGACCCCACCGCACCTCCTTTCGAGCCTGTGCTGACCCCCTGCATCCCCTGCACCCTCGCCCCGCACCCCCGCACCGCATCCTCGCCCCGCACCCTCGCTCCGCACCCCGCACCGCACCGCACCCCTCTAGCACGGCAGCAAGGCCGCCACGTCGTCCTCTGGAAGCGCCGACTTGTTGCTCTCGCTCTCATGCACACTCACCTTCCCGCCTTCCAAGCTGCCCTTGATTCTCCCGCGCACGCCGTTCCTTTTCCTCTTTGCGCCGCACTACCATCCGGCGTTGGCACACATCGCGCCCGTCCGACGGCAGCTCAACTTTCGTACCGTGTTCAACGTCCTCGGGCCGCTGATCAACCCGGCGAAACCGGGACGAATGGTGTTGGGTGTCGCGAAAAAAGAGCTGGGGGACACGTTTGCGCGTGTGCTGCAGTTGTTGGACGTGGAGCGTGCAATGGTCGTTTGCGGTAAAGAAGGGTTGGATGAGATTAGTCCGGAAGGCGAGACCTGGGTACGCGCTTTCGTTTCTCTCGCGGAAATTACCCAACCTGACCCCTGATGTGCGCGCGCCCGCAGGTATGGGAGCTGTCCAACGGAAAGATCACCACCTCGACCATCCACCCGACGCGGGACTTTGGGCTCGCCACGCACCCGCTCACCTCTGTCCGTGGGGCCACGCCCGAGTTGAACGCCCTCACCTTCCGGGCGCTCCTGACCCCCGGCTCTGCGCCCCCGGCACACCTCTCCTCCCCCGCTGGCCCGGACTCACCCAACATGGACGCCATCCGAGACTTTGTCCTCCTCAACGCTGCCGCTTTGCTCAAAGTCGCCGGAAAAGTCACGACGTATGCGCAAGGGGTCGAGATGGCGCGCAAGAGCATCGAGTCTGGTGCCGCCATGCGCGCGTTTGACGGGTTTGTCGTTGCCGGGCGCGAAGCGATGCGCGATGCTCAGGGAGAGGTGGAGCCTGAGGATGATGGTGGTGTGGCCGCCAAGGGAGGCGCGGTCAGTGCGTGGTTGCATCCCCACCACCACCAGCAGGAGACCGCGCAGGAGCAAGGCAAGTAGCGTGGTGTAGCATGGTATATAGAGAATAGAATATGGTCCAAAGTGGCGTACGCCTCCAACGATGTCGTGCGAGTAGCTCCGGTTGCTCCGGAACCGCCGACACGTCTTCATTCGACATCTCCGGGCCATGACATGTCCCGACACCGATGGCGGTTAGCTCTATTTAACCGGCGGCAGTCGACAGCACACGTGACGGTTACCGAGGGCGCCCCTGTGATTACGTAAGCCCGGTGTCTGCAGCGGAAGCAAACCGCGAAAAATGGGCAGCGCGAGACCCGCGCCCGAAGCCCATGCATGACTCGTCGTCACCCACAAGAGCAAGTCCTTGGTGACCCGCACTGCTAGCCCCCCCCCCCCGCCTGCGACCGACCACACCACCATGTCTTCCGACACTACAATGGACGACTCGCGAATCGCGGGCTACGACCCGCTGATCCCGCCCAGCCTACTGCGGCACGACCTGCCCTCGTCGGACCTGTCGCGGCAGACGATCGCCGCGGCACGTCAAGCGGCGGCCAAGATCGTGCATGGGGAGGACGACAGGCTGCTTGTCGTCGTCGGTCCTTGTTCGATCCATGACCCTGCTCAGGCCCTTGAATACGCGCATCTCCTCAGGGACGGGGTAAAGGCTGGGCGATGGCCCGAGTTGGCGATCGTGATGCGTGCTTATTTCGAGAAACCGAGAACGACGGTCGGGTGGAAGGGCATGATCAATGACCCGGGCCTCGATTCGTCGTTCCAGATCAACCGGGGGCTAAGGATGGCCCGGGAGTTGTTGAGGGATATCACCGAGTTGGGCATGCCTGTCGGGTGTGAACTGTTGGACACGATTTCGCCCCAGTTTATTGCGGACTTGATCTCGTGGGGTGCGATTGGCGCGCGGACGACCGAGTCGCAGTTGCATCGGGAGTTGGCGTCCGGGTCTGGGTTCCCTATCGGTAGGTCGTCTTGCCCTTGTCGTGGTGGGTCTTTCTGACTCGTCTACGCCGCAGGATTCAAGAATGGCACGGACGGCTCTGTCGGTGTCGCCGTTGACGCCATGGGCTCGGCGGAACACCCGCACTGTTTCATGGGTATCAACAACCAAGGCATGGCGGCCATCGTCAAGACCAACGGCAACAAGGACGTGCACGTCATCCTCCGCGGGGGCACGGGCGGACCCAACTATGCGACGGAACACGTGCAGGCTGCGCTCGCCGACATGCGCAAGAAACGACCGCACGACCCGCATGCGAGCGTGATGATCGACTGCTCGCACGGCAACTCGAACAAGAACCACATGAACCAGCCGCTCGTCGTCGCGGACATTTGTGCGCAACTGGAGCGCGGCGAGATGGGCATCACGGGGGTCATGTTCGAGTCCAACTTGAAAGCGGGCAAGCAGAGCAGTGACGGCAAGACGCTGGCGCAGCTCGAGTACGGGGTCTCGATCACCGACGCGTGTGTGGACTGGGAGGTGGGTGCTTGTGTGTGTTCCGCTGTTGCTGCGCTGACCGCCTCGGCCTCGGTTGCAGACGACGGTCGACATGCTCGACCGGCTGAACGTGTCCGTGGGCAAGCGCAGACAGGCCCGGGCCTAGGCGCCGATCGTTATTCTGTAGCCGTGTATTGTGCGCTAGTGGCGTCCTTTGTAGCGCTAGTGACCGTTTTGCATCCGAGACACCGTTGCCTGCCACAAGTTTATTGTCCACGAACAATGCCGGGTAGAAATAGGGCAGCTCCCTGCGCCGCAAAGGACCCTCCCCCGCCGCAAAGGACCCTCCCCCGCCCCTCTCCTCCCCCGCCCCGCCACCATGTCCCCGCCCGTCCTCCCCGCGCCCACAAAGTACACTCCCTCCGGCACGATCCCCAACACGCCGTTCTGGGCCTCGTTCATCTCGTGGTGCCTCGGCGGGCTCTTCTGGGCCTGCCTCACAGCCGCCGCGTCATCCTGCTGCGCACGGCCCCAGCTCTTGCTGTATCTCGCCGCGTGGGCCTTGTTCCATTCGCTCGAGTTCTGGACGACGGCCGCTTGCAATACGGACAGGCTTAGCGTCGATGGTATGTCTCCCCCTGCCTCCGCTCGTACACCCGAACTGACCGGCGCACGGCTCGCTCCCGGGAAGCGTTCCTGCTCAACAACGGCACCCAGTACCACGCAGCACACCTCTTCGGCCTGCTGGAATACTTTATCACTTGTTACTTGATCGACGATGCGCCCCCGGCCGCGATGGCGGGTGACTCAGTGTTGCCGAGCAGTGTGTGGGCCTTCCGCAGATGGTGGATGGGCCATGGGTCACTCATCTTCGGTACGTTTGCCGTGTCCTTTTCTCGCACCGCTGGCCTCGCCCTAGCATCATCGCGTGCATAGCGTCGGACTTACCCCCGCCCTGCTAGCTCTCCCACTCCTGATCGCCGCTCAAGCACTACGCGCACTCGCCATGATCCACGCCGCCGGGTCGTTCTCCCACGTCGTCAGCAGATCAAGCAGCAAGCAGGAAGGACATGTGCTTGTTACTTCTGGTGTATATCGGTACGCTTCGTGTCCGCCTCTGCCACGACGCAAGGCTGGCTGGCGCTGACCCCCCCCCTCAATCCCCCGGATTTGTTGTGTAGCATTTCCCGACACCCAGCATACACCGGGTTCTTCTACTGGGCGCTCTCCACCCAACTCCTACTCGGGAACACGATCTCCTTCGTCGGGTTCTGGCTCGTTCTCACTCGGTTCTTCAAATGGCGGATTATCGGTTCGTCCCGTTCCCGCTCTCATCCTGTACCTTGACGCAACCCTTTGCTAACCGCCCCCCCCCCCCTCTTTCTCGGGCCCTTACCTTCATCTCCAACGAAACGTGGACCGGCGTTGCAGATGAGGAAATCCACCTGGTGAGGTACTTTGGAGACGCATACCTCCGTTTCAGGGAACGCACGGGCCACTGGTTGCCCGTGAGCACGACGTATGTTCCCCCGACGTCCTCGGCGGCGGCCACGCGGATGAAGATAACTCCTCCGATGAATGGTGGTTCGGGCGGTGCATCTCGGACAAAGGATCAATAGGGGCAGGTACCCTGCGGGCATGGCTGTTGTACGAGTATTCATGTCGGCATGATTCATCGGGGATGGAAGGCCTCAAACGAATGGCTCTCCTTCCGTCCTATCGTAGGGCTGGCATACAACCGAGCCCCTGAGCCGTGAATCCGGGAGAAGAATAACGTGTTATCCTGCGCATGAGGAACTTTTAGGCTACCTATCTGGCTGCCTGGTTGCCCTCCATCTCACCGAGCCTCAACAGGCTGTCGCTTCCACAGATACAGATCGGGGTGGCTGTGAACATCAAATCGTCTCCTCCCGACGGCGGTTCCCCGTCGAGCGCCCTCCCCTAGTGTTGGCATGTCCGCACGGAGTATACCATTTCGTGTAAGGAGAGACCTGACTTATATACTTGCAAGTTATGGGCGCTGTGTCGCCACATGCCTCTGCGCAAACTCACTTATTCATCGGCTGTCACGATCTACTGTCAGAGCGCTAGCCAGCTTCGTACTATCCTACACACCTCTCGCGACGATACAGGTAAGCCCACCGCCGCCGTACAGCCGTTCGCGATCGAGTAGTCCGTGGACCGTGGGAGAAGATTGACGAATGCCCGCGCCGCCGGAAAATCGTCGTCCAGCCGTTAACAAGGTCAATCACAGCCGCATCCGTACATTTCGCGGAGATGGCAGGAATGCGGAGATTGAGAAGAGACCCGCCACCTTCGTCGTTCGTATGTTCACCGCGGCTCAATGATGGGCAGTGGAGGACGGCAAGGAATAACGTAGGCTTGACCCTCCACCCTGCCCATCACTCACGGCACTCGCTCGTTCGGACCTCCCTCCTCCCTCCCCCTCTGCATATTTGCGCTCCGCCTCCACGCTCAAGTATTCCAGCGTTGTGGCAAGAAGGTACCATGGTGCATCGAGATCAATGTAGTAGTAGAATGTTCAAGCTACATCCAGTGTCTCTCCTTTTCAGTGTGTTTGCTCTGTTATACCCATCGACGTTCGATGTATTCGCGGGAAGCGTTCCCCGTCGAACGGAAATGCAAGCAGAAATACTGATCGACTATCCAAGATCCTGGGCGAACAACTGAAGGACTTGCCAGGGTGGTTTCTGAAACCCCATCCTAATAGCCAGGCCCGCTTCGAAATCCAGGGCTGAAAGTCTTCAGCGGATGTCGATCTTCTCCCCCAAAGCGGCAACCAAGGTCGCATGAGCTGCACTACGAGCAAGGATACGAACTCTTCTCTGGCCCTCCCGGCGGCTCGGTCGCGCGACAGTCTTGCCTCTCTTCCTTGGCGGCGTTTCCGACGAGGGCACACGGAAAGAGATGATGGGATCTACAGCTTTGCCTCTCCTCAAGTCTATGTTAACAGGGATACCTCTTTCAGATACAAACCAAGGTCTTAAAAAGAACGAGGTTCGGAAGTTTACCAGCAACCGTAAGAAGTTCTTGCATCTTTCCATGCGAAATTCGTTGAAACTAAAGACCGACTACGTGAGTCGCATGCGGCGAGATAGTTGCGTGCGCCTTCTCCATATTAAGAATGGACAGCCTCTCTGCCCCTGATCAACATCCTCTGCTTGCACTGGGTAAGTTTCCTTCTTTTCGCCATTCTCCCCATGCTTGATGTATTTCCACACATGTGTCATAGTAGGATCATACGATCTCTATTGGAGAACTCATGCATTCGCTTCATCAACTGGTGGTCAATTGCAAAGTTATCCACCTCGGCATCAGCGATACGCCAGCGTGGATCACGGCTACTACCAACACATACGCCGAGTGTAAACCCCCCCCCGCCTGGTTCTGCTCCGAACAGTAATGCTGGAACTGAAAGTCCGGTTATACATACAGGCGGGAAGCATCAACACCGTTCGTCGTGTACAAAGGCTAAATGGAACGTGATGATGCGCGTAGCAGTACCTGCAGGCTTGCGTGGTCGGGACGCCTTTCCTGCTTCCTTACCTGCTGCAAATTGTCGTGCATTATAGGAGGGGCCATTTTGGTGAGACGCCTTAGGCGGTGGGTGGTAGACTGCAGTTCAAGAAGCAGGTATGTTGTACAAGGTTCAATTGGCGGTATTATCGCCCACTAAGCGTCACTGTTGGTAGCTGGAAAAGCGAAAGAGGCAAGGCGATGGTCTTCGTACCATGTTCGACTGCCAAGAGCTCTTCGAGATGACAACCAAGTACTCGGAAGTCTGATCCTTAATTGCCGAACAGCATCAGATCGAGTCGGCCACCACTACCGCTTTAACTTGCGTCTTAGCTTACGTCTTGCAGAGAGCGCCGTATTTTTCCTTATCATTGGCAGTAGGAAAAAAGAGATACGGCTGTCTTGCCATATGTCACCGGACATCCTGCTGAATTTGCACGTTTCCGCATGTAGCATGTGAAATTCAACATCATGGCCTTGGAAATTGTGTGTACCGATGCGCAAATTAAGGAGATTGAAGGTTCTCACGCTGCCTTCGGTTCCATGAGAATCTTACCGCTATCCGAATAACATATGTCATGTTCCGCATCATACAGCCATCCAACCATTTGAACCCGGATTCTCAAAGACTTATGTCGGGCCGCGACCTAACAACAACAACAGCGTCGGAGGTGTATTTGCCACTGCCCAGACTAGGTTCGATAATGCATGTCTGCCTGAAACCATGACGAGTCGATAGCGTGCGCTGTGACATTTGCGCGGGACAAGTAGTAGTAGCGGCAGCTATAGCAGCTCGAGTGGCTAAGTACTGTAAACTGCATCGGATCCAAATCATAGGGCAATCGACAAGAGGTTGAGTGAATATTCGACTCCTTTGACGCAATGTTCCTCGACAACCCGCACATCGCCTCGCCGCCATATATCGCATGAGTGCTACATTACAGGTCTTCCATGCTCGCGCAACCTTCTCATCAGCCATGATGAACCGCTCTCTGACCTCTCTGGCTTCAGGCGCAAGGTCGCGGCCGCAGAGAACCGGGTCCACATCATCTCTCCACAAGGTAGCAACTGAGGCAGCGACAGGAGAATCCGACGATACGCGGTCCCTCGCGTCGGACTTTTCGAGGATATCCATATCGGAGACATCGGAGAGTGGCTCGGTTTTGTTGGCGAGAAGAGATCGTCGTGATTCAGCTAGATTACACGCTAAGCCCCCTGTCCCGGGAAAGGAGAAACGTAACAGGCCTCGGAAAAGAAACCAGTCCGATACGGAAGGCCGAGATGGAGAACTAAAGGAAGAGAGTTCTGACAATCTCGATGGGTCCGGTCATCAGTCCACATCAACATGGAAGCCGACACGTGCCGTTGGTGAAAGTTCAGTACGGGGAGGACCTTCCATGCGTCCAGAAAGACGTGCTGCCGGGACATCATCGAGGAGAAAGGAGCCCCAAAGGACCCTTTTCGACGATAATCATCCTTTATCAGGTCCACCAAGCTGGAAGCAACCAACCAGCCAGGATACAAAGCGTCATCAATACCAACTTCGAAGCCATGCTCCTGCTGTCGCTGCTGGCAAGGACACTCGCTTGCAAGGCTATCCAAGGCCCATCAACTACCAGACACATTCGAGAAATTCGCATCCCGGTCCAGTCACCGAGCGCATACCGATGCCTAGAAAAGTCAGCCATCAAGGAATATCGAGTCCACACATCAAATTGAAGCCTATAACGCAATCATCTACGATACCGCCTCATCTTGAGCACCCTTTCCGCCTGTTTCCGAGCGGCAAAACATTTGACATCAGCCACGCCCTGCAAGCAGAACCAGTAACGGAACGCCACCCATCTCCGGATTACTTCGAATTGGCTAAGGAATCTCCCAATGTATACTATGGCAGCGACACCTCGAATCCACTAGATTCGAGGAAACTAGTAGTACTCGACTTGAACGGTGCCCTGTTGGTCCGATCCAAGCCGTCGAGCATTCCTTCTGCGAATATCCGACGCCAAGTGTACCCACGTCCCTTTCTCGATTCGTTCCTCGACTATATCTTCTCCCCCGCTCGGGCTGCGCCAGCTATCCCTCTCGCCTCCTCTCCACCTCCAGAAGACGCACAGGAAATGCGGCCGTACGAGGCTTTCGTATGGAGCAGCGCGCAGCCTGTGAATGTGGATAGCATGATACGCTACGCTTTCGGAAAATGGGCAAAGTCCGCGAGTCCGAATCCGCGGGACAGGGTGGAATGCGAAGAAGCGTTGTTGAGGGCTGAGCGACTGGAGAATCGAGCCGGGCGGATCTTGGGCGTGTGGACTAGAGATCAAATGGATCTGACGAGACAGGAGTATGGTGAGTGGTATCGCATGTTGGATGTGTAGGCATCTCTGAAGAAATCCATACCTTGACATCGTTGCTGTCATAGGTAGAAAGTCTACAACATACAAAGATCTAAGCAAGGTGTTCCACCATTTCGCCAGCTTCCTGGTAACGAATGCTCAGGCGTCGCGATTCTATTGGCCCGATCCAGACTTTACGCCTTGCGTAAACTCGACTCTACTCATCGACGACTCGACAATCAAGGCTTGCATGCAGCCGTTCAACCATATTCCGATTCCCGAATATACTTTGGACTCTTTGGGGGAAGCGGAAGGTCTCATGCACAGTATGCGGCAGGAGTTCGAGGGAGAAGGGGAGCGCGAAAACGGTGCGGCGGAAGCTTACGACGCTGGGATAAAGCGACGAGCACATATGCTGCGCTTAATCTTTGGCTCTAGTGCATTGGAGTTCTACTCGCGACACGGCGTTTCCCACAACGACGCTTCACCAACACCCCGCGAGGAACAGCCAACGTTAGATGGTATACTGTTGGCAGTTACCGGCATCCTGTCGGAAGTAAAGGACGTGGTCAATCTACCGGCTTGGATCGCTGCCGGGGGGTTGATTCCTGATATCCGACATACGTTCACTCCTGAGATGGCGGAGCAAGGGTGGCAGCACGTGTCATTCGTTGATTCGTTGAAAGTATTTCCTACAGGGACGGAGAACGGCAAAACGGATGGAGTAGCGTTGTCGCAATCGAGACTGCCACCACATCATAGTGTTCCTGATTTACTACCCTCGCATCCGGAGTACAAGCACTGGTATCAGTCCCCGTTGCACTTGCTTTATTGGGTGCGGAGAGGACTCGTCGCCCTAGACGAGAGAGGAATTCCGGTTAGTATGATGTGAAGGATACATAGGTGAATGTTGCAGTATTATTGGTTGTAGTCTTATAGTATGGCGGACACCTCGCATGAGGGCGTAAACAGAGGCGGGACGATTTGATTGCTGTAGTAGGAGGGATAGCCAAAGGTCGTGCAACAGCTCGACAGCGCTGCCGTAGGTCGGCTATTTTCATTCATCTATATTCATGTCGCAGGGCGGCGCAAAAGTCGCTATGGACCCCTGTTGACAGCGGGCTGTTGGACCAGGGACGGAAGAGGGAGGTCGTGACGTTGGCATTTACACCCTCTGTGAACTGTCCAACAACTCTCTCTCAAAAAGCGCACATCACCGCCGTCAAGTTGAAACCTGGTGTGAAACCGTCTCCTTTTTAGCGCGCCTGCGCTCACGTCGATCGCCCTCCAACGTCTATTCCTCCAGAATTCCTTTCCACGGGCTCATCAGCACCTATTCTGGAGAACCATAAACGGTTACCAGGAACCACTGCGAATCAAAGACCAACAGAAACCAGCAGGATGGCTCGTACGTTGTCTGTTTCTCTTAGCGCAGCCGACTCGGGCGTGAATCCGCTCACTCTCGTTCTTGAGCTCTTCCGCAGGGGGTAATCAGCGGGATAAGGTTAGTAGTACAGTACAATCTGTCGGGAATAGTGGAGACGAGGTTGAGCCTTATCATATGGGTTGCTAGGCTCGAGAGAAGAACCTTAAGAAGTAAGTAGTTTGTACGACCCAGCTGCGTGCCTAATTTCGTTTCTTACATCGTCCTTGCCCAATGTTGACTTTGTTTTGCGTCTGTTCTGCGTCACTAAAGCCAAGATAGTTCGGGGAAAAAGCAAACAGGTGACCCTAAAAAGAGGCTCGAAGAGTGGGTGTCTAGGAAACGGCTCCTGAAATGAGAGATACTATACTGATATAGTCCTCGAAATCTGTTCGTGTAGGCAAGCAAATGCATTGAAGGCCAAGTGAGTTGACTTTTCCCAAAACGGCCTTCAGGGATTAAAGACTGAAGCCTTATTATCGTCCACAGGATCGCTGTACGTTACACTTTGTCCTTTCGCGAATGTCCATCGATCAGAATAACACTAAGGCTACCATCGTATATTTTGCACGAGTTCAGGCTAAACAGGCAGCGGCAGCGAACGGCGGAGCAGCTCCTGACGCTTCAAAGACCAAGAAATAGGACCAAGAAATAGCTGGACCTCGGTTATCCCTCTCACGTTGTGTTGCAAAAGGAAGAGGAGAAATTGCATTGTCAGGCATCGTATAATATCACATCTGATCTCGTACAATCCATGGGTGTTTTAACACACATGCTCAACCTTGCTTCGACTGGTCGATCGAGGTCCGAGGTCTCGCACAACACATCGGTCAAACAACTCCATCATCATACCGAATAGACTTCGTGTAAGAGCTGCATCCCATCGACCCTTTGAACTGTTGTCCCGGATGAAGGCATGTTGCGCTTGGACTTCCATGAGCTAGGAAGAACAAGATGATGCAGAATGTCAGTGCTCGCTATATGTCAAGCTTGTCTACTATGGATGTTTTGGCCTACAGTGAAAGCGATGTCACGGTCCTCTAATGTCTTTCTGATCAAGTCTCGACCCTCCCTTGGTACATGGGTGTCCTAACAGGGGGCATGGACAAATCAGACAGAATAACTGGCTTGCTAAAACGTGCTTCTACCGACCTGTTTCCCGAATACCAATGCAACTTCACCCTTGCCATCCATGTCTCCGTTTTGGATCTTGATCAGCGTGTCGTCTGACTGTCCTTTACCAAGGGTAGCCGAGTGCACACTATGGAATAGGAACACGAGTTGTTACCAAAAGATAGTATACGTTTTGTGGAGCGGTATATCGAAAGGTAAAACACCTACTCGGTTGCAAACCAACAAAAAGTCGCTAGGACTCTGGGGTCAAAGGCAGCCTATGCGTTTACTCTTTAGCAATATCCACGAGTTCTGCCGGATTCAACATTTAGACATACCCGAAGAGCCTGATTACGCCGCGCAAGATATAGTCAGTCTAAACGTGCGTCTACAGCATGCTTCCAATGAATCAGCTTACGAGATGCCCGCCGAGACACATGCCGGTTGCTGCGATCCTCCCAGTGCATTGAGGTAACGATGTCAGCAAGTCGACGGATAGAGTACAGTCCTACACCGCACAGCGCAGCACGGGTGACACCCGAGTTTCGTGAGTGATTTAGTACATATTGTGTATTTTGGAAATACATTAGAGTAACATACCTCGTCATAGCCTTCCACGGTCTTGTCAAACTTGTACTTGTTGCCACGGTCGGTTCCTGTTGAAATGTTACCCGGAAGCCAAGGCGGGTAGTATGAGCAGGTCGCATTAACAATGGGTAAACAGCGCAAAGTAGTATCCTCTGTAGGCTGCATACCTTCTGTGTCGTAGGGAATCGGCTCGGGTCCTTCAAACTCATGGAAGGAAGAGGGGCAGGCTACAACGAAGCCTTGTGGGTGCGAATAAATGGTGAGGTGCCATGAGATGACCATGCCAACGAACAGGTTTAAAGGGCCAAGCACGTACCTTGAGATGCAATGTTTCCGGCGAACCGTTCCACAGGGCCTATACAGCGAGGCACCAAGGGCGCATTCAGCAAGCTCTTCGGTGTCACCTTGTCCAGAGTGTACACTGACCGGTGACCTGATAAATCTACAAGCATCGCATTGATCAGTTGAAGCCGATGAATGACATGCCCCAGAACGATGAATGACCTACTTCGCTGAACACGACGCATCCCGGGAACTTTGCGGACGGATACTCGGGAACGTGGGGCTCTATGATGAACACCCTCATTGTGCCCCCTGCCTTGGTCGGTACATCGCGGTGAGACTGTTTGATCAACATTCCGGGAGAGTGTTTGGGTGGGACGGCTGAGCTGGAGCGTGGACCGAGAGCCTGACCTCTTGCTGTCAACTGGTAACTAACTGGCTGGCAACTAACTGGCTGGGTGCTCTCAACGCCGACTAGTCACGGACATGATCTCCGCGCCTCGCACGCGCCACAGCAGCTCGCGGGTCAAATGCCATCTCGTTCTATACCACTCCTCATGCCAGCGGGATATGCACTCTCTACTAAACCAGAAGCCTTCCCATCGCCGCAATGTCCGACATAGATGAGGATATCCTCGATCTCGCCGAGCCTTCAGCGTCAAACGATGCAGGTCGACCGAAGAACCGAAAGCGGAAGAGCGGAAACGCAACCGCTGCTTCGGCGAACAAGTCTACCAAAAAGAGGAAAACAGGGCAAGTATCCGGGCAGTGGGCGCAATATGCTGCTCAAGTATAATGACACCTCCAATCACGGACTGAACAGGCTAAGCAAGGAAACGATCGATGACGACGACGAAGAGACAGAGGATGAGTATCCGCAAATGGATCCTTCTAGGTTGTCTCCCCCGGATAGGGGATACGATGACAAGGGGTCGGGCGACAATGCAAAAGGATCCGGCAATGATGATGAAGACGATGAAGACGATGATGAGGATGCGGATGATATGGATCTGGAATCGGAGGACGGGTATTCTGCTCCCGCGCCCGGTACCGTGGTGAAAGAGGAGAAAACGGCTCCGGCGACTTCGAATGCGAGCAAACGGTCATCCGTTCCTAAAAGGGAATCTTCCAGTACGAAGAAAGCAACAGCAGCCAGTGCTAAAAAAGCTAGCACTATTGCAAAGGAGAAGGCGGCGGGAAAGGCCGTTGGAAGAGCTGTAAAGAAAGCGGGAGGTGCTGTCTCTGCAAAGGCAGTCTCCATAGCCAAGAACAAGGTCGCCGCCAGCTCCAACATTCCCTTTCCGCTGGAAGGAAAGTACAAGGACGAAAATGACCGAGAATAGTATGTTGATTGGGACACATCTTTGAATTATTACCTTGCTCATTTCACTCTATTTTAACGCCAGTCTGTTGAACCTGCCTGAAATCGAGAGAGAACAGATTCTTGCCGAACGTGCAGATGATCGTCAGAAACATTTGGACAGCTTGGCTTTGGGAGAACTGTACAAAGCTACTCGGGGCGCTGAATCAGACGAAGATGAAGAGCAGGAAGGCGCTACTCTTCAGGCTGAGGCTCAGCCAACGGCAGATGACGATGATGAGAGCGAGGCGATGGATCTGGTGGACAGTGATGAGGATGCGGAAGGAGAAGAAGATAACAGTGCAGAAGATCTCGGCCAAAGACGTGAGTTGCGCTATTGCTTGCTTGCGTACGTAGCAGAAAGTGCTTATGTCATGGTTGGAACGCAGGGGTAGCCAAGCCGGAACATAAGAACAGGGCGATGGCTGCTCTGAATGAGAAGAGGAAGCAACGTGCAGACAGGGTAAGCGACTTGTTCTGAACCACGCATGTTATAGAATCTGATTGTGATGTCTTGTCAGGCTGAGAGAAGACAACGTGGATCTGTCTCTCCATCTCGAGATCGCGTAAAGGACATGTTTAGCGATGAAGACTCTGAGGGCAATATCGAACGTCCGTCAAGCGGAGGCAAAGATCGAAAGACTAATCGTCGAGACGGCTATGACGATTATTCTGACGATGAGGATTATCTTCGCTCTACCAAAGAAAACAGAGAGCGCCGAGGTGACTCTACAAAGGCGAGAGATCGTCGAGGCGGTGATGCTCGCTCTTCGAGAAAAGAGCCCTTGAAAGCCGCTGCGCTGAATCAGGCGAGACTGAGTCGAGCGGATCTGGCGGAATACAAGCATAGAAACTTCTTCGAGGCGATGTTGAAAGGTAGGGTGCGAGTCTTATTCTCTATATTTGACCATTGCTAAATGTGTTGCGCTATCCGTCCAGATTCTTATGTCAAATGCCCATTCGGGCGGGATGAACAAGGCCAGACAAAGTACAGGTGCTATCTGGTCCTTGGTAGGTCGATTCTTGCCCAACCATCGAGGCTCCTCGGCTTATTTACTGGAATACGTATCAGGTCTGGCGCCGGAAGGGAGTACATACGAAATTGAACATCGGGGAAAGACATTCCCGGAAAATCGTAAACTTGCAGTTCAGTATGGACGGGCAAAACAGGCGGTTCGGATGAGCGATATTTCTAATCGACCTTTTGATGATGTGAGCCCTCGAGCGTGTTTCAATGAAAGGTAGTTCTACGGGCTGACAAAATCCTTTCCAGTCGGAGGTCTTCCGGTGGTGGTCGACAATGAATGCTGATGATCAGGATTTGCCCACTGCGAGTGACCTGGAAAACAAGGCACAATCGTTGCAGAAGCAGCGGGAGACCCTTGTGACTGATGTAAGCGGGACGTCTCGCGCGATTCCCCAAGTGTTTGTGACTGACACTTACAATATTGTAGGCGGAAGTACGCGCGCGAATCGATGCTTTTAAGAGGCTAGGTCGACTTGGACAGCCATCAGAGAGGGAGCGCTCGCGCTTAGAATCCGAGAGGTCTCTTGCTGAGCGTAGAGGTGATCTAGAGGCCGTCAGAGCTCTGGACGAACAGCTGAGGGAGTTGGCGCAGAACATTACCGCTCATCGACGTAAATCACAAGATGGTAAAGAGCAGGATGACTTGGCTATCAAACTAGCCATAGTCAATGAGAAGAACAGAAAGGCAGCTTTGGCGAATTCCCGACGTGCGCATCAGGCCGAACTGACGAAACGAAAGCAAATAGAAGACGGGACGATATATGATGCCAGTGCAAGGGTAAAAACAAGGCTGAAACAACACGATGCAGCGTAAGTTTTTCTTATAGTTGGTTCCACAGAGACTGGTAGCTCATTTCGATAATTTTTCTTATAGCATGCCGAAAAGTTTGGCAGTTCTTCAGGGCGAAGCCAGCGCCGCTGCACCTATCGCCGACTTGACCACGGAGAATAAAGCTGCGGCCGACGCTGCGGCTAAGGCTGCCGTACTCAACACAAAATCAGGAGCTCTTGCAGTGGACTTGGATCTTGGCGATTTCTAGGCATCACCACTCTCATTAGACGTTGTATCAAATTGGAAAATGGTCATACAATGCCATATTTTTACTCTACAATGGAGTCAATCTATTTTTTCTATCTAACCGTGACCGCCATTATTTCGGAAGGGCGATGTGCCAGTCGAGCTTGTCGGCCCACTTAGGCAACATTTGCGAGATCTGTTCCACATCTTTGTCACCTCGGCCAGACAAGCACTAGAGAGGCATGAGAGTTTGAGTTGATGAACGGGCAAGAACCAGCCGCATGGATGGGCTTACCATAACAATGTTTGCTTCCTTGGGCAGTGTTTTAGCTAATTGAATAGTGCCCCAGACGGCGTGGGCAGACTCGAGAGCTATCGACCGAAATACAACAGTCAGTAGGATCTACTGGAAAGAGGGAAGAATACAAAACTCACCAGGAATAATGCCTTCCTTCTGAGTCAGAATTCGGAAGCCACGCAATGCCTCTTCGTCGGTTGCGACAATATATTCAGCACGACCTGAATCCTTCAACCAGGCGTGTTCAGGACCAACACCCTTGTAGGAAAAACAGAATAAGAGTCAGTCTTTTCGATAGAAGGGTGATCGACAGTAGTCGCTTACAGGATAATCAAGACCCGCAGAAATCGAGTGGGTTTCCATGATTTGTCCAGTTTTGGACTGGAGCAAGTAGGTCCTCACCCCGTGCAAGACACCGGGTGTTCCCAGCGACAAAGTGGCGGAGTGTCTTGCGGTTTCAACACCTATATATAGAAGCGGCCATATCAGCCAGGAAGCTCCGAGGTGCATCTCACAGATAGAATTCTTACCATCGCCACCTGCCTCAACACCTACCAACCGCACTCCTTCATCCTTGATAAAGTCATAGAAAGTACCGATGGCGTTGCTTCCCCCGCCAACGCACGCTACAACAGCGTCGGGAAGCTTGCCAGTCTTTTCAAAGAGCTGCTGCTTGATTTCACGACCAATGACTCTCTGGTAGTCTCGGACGATGGTAGGGAAGGGATGGGGACCGATTGCAGAACCAACACAATAATGTGTGTCGGAAAGGTTGGAAACCCAGGCTCGCATTGCCTCATTGACAGCGTCCTTCAGAGTCTGCGAGCCAGATGTAACGGGAACGACCTTGAGTAGAGATAAAGAGGTTAGGCGTGAACAATCAGGATGTGCATCGAGGAAAATGACACACTTTGGCACCCAGCATGTTGATTCGGAAAACGTTCAAAGCTTGACGGCGAACGTCTTCAGCGCCCATGTAAACAATACATTCGAGGCCGAATCGAGCACAAGCTGTTGCGGTAGCAACACCGTGTTGGCCGGCACCTGTTTCAGCAATGATCTTTGTTTTGCCGAGACGTCGCGCAAGGAGGACCTATCGTTATACGTAAGGATATTGTTAATTCGTCTGATCGGTTGCTTTTCTGGAGAGCAAATTGTGACTTGCCTGTCCAATAGCGTTGTTGATCTTGTGCGAACCTGTGTGGTTCAAGTCTTCTCGTCTAACATATTGTGAAAGGGCAAATGTCAATTCCAATACTAGATTGCTTGGACAGTTGAAAGCTAAAGCACTCACTTCATCCAAATCTTGGCACCACCGGCATATTCCGTCAACCTCTCGGCCTCGTACAGGTTACTTGGCCTGTTCATGTACGTGTACATGCCTTCAAACTCCTTCCAAAACTCGGGATCCGCAAGAGCAGCCTTGTGTGCTTCCTCCAGCTCGGTCAAAGAGTCCACCAGTGCTTCAGCGACGTACTGACCACCAAAAGCGCCAAATCGGGCAGGAAGAGTGGTGCCTGCCTCGACCTTTGCTTGTTCTGAAGGATTGATGTCGCTGAGCGGGTCCGCAGGGGGGATGGGAAGAGCAGGTGAGACATGACCGTTGCCGTTGCCATTAGTTTCGACAGGCAAGGGAACGGGCTTCTTTGTCGGACCATCGGGTTTGGGTTGACCTTTGAGCGTGATCTCCCGACAGTAGGCTTCTAAAGCACTCGTTCCTTGGCCTTGCGGAGCTTGCTTGATGACATCGATAATACGGGAACCAACGACGACAGCATCGGCACCAGAAGCGGTCACTGCTTCAAAATGCACACGGGTGGAAACGCCGAAACCGACAGCAAGGGGAACGGGAGTGAAAGCCCGAATACGGGCGATGATCTCGGGGAGACCGGTGTTCATCTCTGCTTCTCGTGTAGATCCAGTGGTTCCCATCTGTAAGGAAGAAGGGATTTGCGTGAGTTACAACACCGCCCGAAAGGCCACAGGACGCGAGAGAGAAGACGCTACCTTGGAGACGACATAGATGAACGAATCCGCGATACCGGCCAAAAACTTGACTCGTCCAACGCTAGTGCTGGGTGCGATTAGAGGAACATATGAAATACTGGGTGTGGGAGTGGTGATCAGCAAAATATCCGGATGAAAGCATAAGAATTGTAGGATCATCGTACCCTGTTGAGGTACAGATCTCTCGGAACTTGATAGCCTCCTCGGGAGGCAAATCGACCACAATGAAACCGTTGGCTCCGGCTTCACGAGCATCTTGCACGGCCTTTTCTTCGCCATACGACAGAATAGGGTTATAGTAACCTGTGCGAGGGCAATGAGGATTTATAATCAGCGTGGACCTCGATTTGTTCAAGGGCCATTGAATACTGACCCATCAACATGACGGGCGCTTTCAGTCCTTGAGATCTAGCCTGCTTGACAAATTCTAGGCAGTCCGTATAGGTGACATTGTTGTTAATCGCAACCTAAGAACAGGCAGTAATGTTGAGAACCCTTCAAGGAGCCGAGTTTAACACGAGCCTTGGGCTTACAGTGTTTGCCGCTTGAATTGTCGGTCCATCCGCAGTGGGATCACTGAAAGGAATTCCCAGCTCGATGATATCCGCTCCACCTGCTTCAAGGGCGAGCATGTTGGGCACCGTGTCTTCCGGCTTTGGGTAGCCTGCTGTCACAAAAGTGACAAACGCGGGCTCGCCCTCGGCCTTCTTCGCGGCGAATACCTGCTTGATCTGTTCTGCCATTGGGAGAGTATGTGTGCAAGGAGAAGGGGAGCGTGAATGACTGCCCTGAGGATGGTACGTGGTTATGTATGTACTCGAGGGAATATAGTCTCACCCGATGCACTGCTTGACTCAGTAATTCGCTCGGGATGCGACAAATGGAGAGGCAACGGAAGCAAAACATGCAACAGAAGCCAGGCGCTCGGCGGGCCATCGATCGCCAACTGGATATATTTCACGACACCATGGGGAGACGTCCTTATTCAGTCCCCTGGAGTGATTCTAGAGGTCATTTGTCCTACGCTGAGATATTGCTACAGCATGGGAGGTCTCAGATGTAATAACATATAATGTATGCTTGGGTGACCTGATCACCGTACACATCCCATACTCCTTTTGCTGGTACAAACCGACGACTTGGTGGAACATACACTCCGACGCTAATCCTCCACATACGTCCCTGCAACCAGGCAAAGATTGCGTGGCGTAAACTGTGCGGTAGTGATGGGTGTGCGTTTAGTTTTGTACGTTGTCAGCAGATCAACGCTGTGCACCGAGGGGATCATCAGCTGCAATCTTAGTACCTCGAAAACAGAAGCAGCTCACCTCTCGGGTACTTCTAGCCCTGTTAAAGCCCCATTGATACCGTTTGACAAAGACTTCTTCATCCCTCCTGAAGTCTTGACATCCCATACGCGAACGGTGCAATCGAGCCCTCCACTAACAAGCGTTGACGACTCCGCGCTGAAGGACAGTGAGGTGATGGGTTGAGTGTGGCCGGACATGGTTTTGACTTCCTGCCCATGTAGCATATCCCAGAGTTTGATCGTCAAGTCTTGCGCTATATGGTACGGGACAGTCAGGTTTAGCTGCTCCACACTCAGTCAATGATGTTACGTACATGCACTAGCCAAATATCGACCGTCAGGACTGATGGCGAGACAGTCTACGGCGTCATTATGTCCTAGGAATACCCGTACACATTCCCCACGCTGCACATCCCATAGCCGACATGTCTTGTCACTTGAACCCGTCGCGAGATATAGCGAATTCGGATGGAATTTCAGGCACTAGAGATGAATGGGTACGATAAGCCGAGCGCGGATACCACTCCGACAATCAATGATAACAAGACTCACGTCAACATCTGACAAATGACCCGCAAACATCCTCAATGGCGTAACCCTATCCGTAACCCAAAGCCGCGCTGTTCTGTCCCTACTGGCCGTCGCAAAGTATGCTCCAAGAGGACCCCATTCGACTGCCCAAACGGGATCGGTATGGCCTTTGTAGACAACAAGGTTCTTATATGTTTCTAGTCCCCACAGGCGGACTGAACCGTCTTGTGAGGAAGACAAGAGATGTTGTGGTGGCGCCACACTTCCACCCAGGGGATCAAATGAGAGTGAGTACACTGGGCCCGAATGACCGATCAGTTTTCGAACAGTCGGCGCTTGGTCTTCATCTCCTGTCGTATTACCTGTTTATCATGCTCGTAAGTTAGGTGAATAATCTTCACGACAACGGAACCTTGCAACTCACCGTTCGTTTCAGATTCGTCGTCGTGATCCTGTTGTAAACGCTTGCTCTTCAAGCCCTCCCCACGAAGATTCCACAGACGTATGCAGCTTTCTGCGGATCCAGCGGCCAAGTACGTAGCATCTTGAGAAATGGCTGTCGACGTTGTACTGTTGTATGAAACGGGAGATAGGCATTCAACTAGTCACTTTTCAGGACCTCTGGAATCACTTACCCTTCACCATTGTCAAACACTGTATACGCACATACACTCGGTAAGCTGGGTTTCGCATACCCACTCATACCATAATCGTCACCCAGCCTTGCCGTTGGGTCCCGTCCTAGCTTTATCCGTTTCCTCCTATCTGCCACCGCGCGTAACTCTTTTTCCACCTCGATGGGACTGAACATGCCTCCTGTGGTTGGTCCCACCAGATTCTTGTATTGCGGCTGTATCAGTTCCTCTTCGCCCGTGTTGTCCTCCTCGGCCGATTTATCTGATGTTGATTTCTGGATCGACTTTCCCGTTCTATTTGGTGCGTCGGCCTCTGTCACCGCAGAGGCGTCCCGCATCTCGACATCTCCGTCCTTGTCGGTGTTGTCAGCATTGTCTGTCTCTTCCCTTTTCATTTCCGCTTCTTCTTCTGCTCCAAGGACTTTTCCCTGCTTTGCCAACCGTTTGATCTCGAAATCAACATGCTCTTGCAGTTTTTCAGAGATGACTTTGGTTCCCAGAACAATGTTTTTATTTGCTTTGTTGAACTCTTCTGTGCTAGGTGCAGACCTGGTGCGAGGTGCATCACCGGACGTCGTAGGTTGCGAGGGGACGACAAGATCAATAAAACCGTTATCCCGGATTAGCGAGACAGGTAATGGCGTGGCTGAGTCCGCGACTAAAGGATATGATACTGAACTATTAGCTTCTGCAAGTTCAGGAGATGCCTCATCATTGTACCTTTCAACTTCAACCGCTGATTTATGATTGTTCGCACAGCTTCCTTGTATCGCGAGGCGTCCTTGGAAACATCCCATATTGCTTCCAAGCCAAGGTCACTCAGCCATCCAATGAGCAGACCAAAGCTTCCTCTAGAAAGATTGACCGTGTACATATTGCGTCTAGAGAAATAGTGGAAAAGTGAGCAATCAATAAGCGGCCATGATCATGCAACAGCAGTAAAACAAGGAACGTACCTGAAACGAACGACCAATGGGTTGACGATCAAATGCGCTGAACTCGTGACGTTTTTGAGCTGTAACAGATCCACATGATGCAAGGTTTCGTGAAACTTCATATGTCTAGCGAAGAATTCACGGGCTATCGTTTGATGAATACGTTAGATATATATCGGTCGCAAGTGAACCTCACGTATCACGCACCTGCTTGAGTCAAGTCCGAATCGATCAAATCTAAGAAAGTGTGAACGAATACGGGATAAAGAATTTCGCGCAATTCAGGCTATTGTACGAATGAGCCCATAAGGCGATATTGAACATAAGAATAAGCGTTTGCCAACCGCCACAGCTTGAAAAAATGTGTTAAAGCGTACCTTCCATCCTTCGAGACCAGCCTCTACCCACTGCCTGAGTTTGACATACCCCATAATCCTATCTGTTGAATCTAGTAATACGCCCTGAGACCCAAGAATGCCTTGCGTACCAGCCGAACCTCCTGCGCCCCCAGATTGAACCACGGCTTGGGCGATACTCGCATTTGTGGCCGCGGCTCCAGCCTGCGCTCCAGCTTTGTGCCGGTTAATGATGTCTTCTGCTTGTGCCATGAACTCGGGAGTTAGGTAGTATGCCGATGTGGACGCTGAGGATGCTTGGGCTTGCGGAAGGTTCCTCTTAATCAAGTCCTTTGCTGGTAGACCCTCGCCGGGTGTAGGGATGGGCCGTTGTTGCGTTGAAGAGGTGGATGTTGAGGGCATCACAGGTGTGATGTTTGAGGACTCTGAGATACTGGATTTGACTGTATCCCCTAGGGGCTGTGAGCGCTTGGCTACATCTCCAGGGGTCGCAGATGTTTTTGCTGTCCCACTGCCCGATATTGCCTGCGCCTGTTCTTCTTCGAGCTTCTTTTTCTCAAACATCTCCACTGCCTTTGTATGCGTATTCCTTTTCAGGTACTCCAGAACATTGGTGTTCGCTCCAGCGCCTTCCTGGTTGGAATCTTCAGCTTCCTCTTCCCCATCTCCGGCTTGGTCGACACCCCCCTCCGCTTCAGACTGCTGAGCCCCACCAGCATTGGTTTCCGTGTCAGAAGGGTTGCCTCCCGGTTTTGAGCCATTCTCCTCCTTACGAGAGGAGTCCTGTCTTGCTGGCGTCGACATAGTGCCACTGCTAGGAGCTCCTTTGATCTGCGTACGTACGCCGGTCTTCAACTGCCTGCCAAGTATCTGCAAGGAAGAGGCAGGAAGACAATGATGAGGCTCTTCCTAAACACCGAGCTCCCATCTGAAGACGAGGTAGAAGGTGCCTCCCAATCTACCTATCGATTGCGAGGTTCGGTCTCGAGTACTACTTCAGCTCGAGACATCCAGCTAGTCAGTCATACTTATCGTTTGGCATCTGTTCGACCTCCAATTCGTCTAGTCGCTTGATTACAACAAGAGCGGAAATGCGGATCATATTTCTTATGTGAGCCGACTGCCGAAAGCCACTGATTCGTGCAACAACATAGCTAACACGTTTTAAGTATCCTCTGACAGCTCCGTGATCTGCACTTGGATCCGATCTGTCTGCGCTGTGGACCTCACGGGATCAGCGGCGTGGAACCAGCACCTCACAGGTGAGTCATTTCAGGCAGTAATCCTGCAGCAAATCTTTCTCCAACTTGTCTTATCATTTGTGCTCACGGTCGGATCAACGTGCAGCGCAAGAAGGGCTATCTCCTAGTACTTCTGTAGTGCTGAATTATGGAGAGTACAAAACCTTGATACGGAAAGACGGCTCCTTCGTTATGTGAGTTCATTCTCTGATTCGGCGATCTGGCAGACAGTTCTTTCAATGCCTGTCAATCTTCATCGCCGCTTATGCCCTTCACTCTCTTTACAGTCCCGGTGTCAAAGAAGGCAATTACATCCTAGACGTGAAATCCAAGACGCACATATTTGACTCCGTACGTCGTGATGCCTAGGCATACTTACGCATTTGATGGCTCAATATTCTCCTTTGTAGATTTACCTCACCATTACACCGACGACGATCCACCTTCAACCGTATCATCCAGCTCGGCTCCCTATCACTCCAACGGAGACAACGCCATCCTTAGCATATCCGATACAACTGATCCCGCTTGCACGGATCCAGTATTACGAGCAACCTCAGGGCGCGAACATCATGGGATTGCTGAAGAACCCGATGGTCTTGATGCTTGGATTCACTGCGGTGATGGCTTTCGTCATGCCAAAGATGCTGGTACGCTAGCTTTCCCCTCAATCTTTAGTGCTCCCTTTGGTGTTTCGCTTACGACTGCGCTTCTCTCTCGCGTCCCGTATACCTAGGCAAATATGGAACTTGACCCTGAGGAAGCCAAGGAGATGGCGGACATGCAGCAGCGTATTAAAGGCTTGCAGAACACGGATTGGTCTGAAAAGTATGTGTATCCATATACTACTCATAAGATTAGCTTATCTGACATTGTCTGTATTACTGCTACCAGACTTGCGGGCGCTCTGGCAGGAAAAGCCGGAGGATCAGGTGAAGTTGCGGAGACTGCCGACGCCCGGGCGATCAAGGTGTCCGGCGCGAGTAGCTCGGCAAATATAAACGCTAGGAAGCGGAAAGGACGTTGAGACGGTGCGCTGTGTAAACAGATAGAGAAGTGACGGCCGGATTAATCGGTGACAAGTGGGATCAGTGCAGGATGAATCGGAATCTTGTGAAATCGCGACATTCACGTTATGTGATTCTTGCTTGGCTTGGAGCTCTTCGTCGATGTGCACCAGCGTATTGCGCCGTTGGCGAAAGGGCCATAGTTCATGTATGCCGGAGAGGGCGACTCCTCTAGTATTCCTCGTGTGTTACGGGGAAGTAACGCGACAGTTTAGACAATGGCCGTCTAGATAAACCCTTGGCCACTCACTGAGCTCCGTTAATTTTGCATTTGCAAACTGGCTGACCGAGTTTCGTGAACCGGGCTAAATTTCGCAACGCACCTGGGTACAGCCCCGTACTCTCTTTAGGACAACTTAAACAACTTTTAGCAGCTCCCGATGCAGTCGATGATTATTGCTGTATGGGCAGCGACTGACTACGTCCTCGGTGGATAGATTGGGGATACCGAGTGATGAGCAGTGACCGTCCACCTTCGCGGTCGCCTGACTACCTAAGGCGATTCTGGCGGGGATCATGCTTGACCGCATACCAGCTAGTAGTTTTCCGGCTACTACGTGCCATTTGATGAACCGCCCTGTAGGACCCGAGAAAACCGGGGGGAGGAAGCTGAGGAGGAAGGGGCAGCTGCGGAGGCCGGGGAAACATCCGCTGTCACCCGATGGGACCCCGCCGACTACTTGAGCCAGAAGAAACGCCTATTGCCCAAGCGGGGCTTTGCCGCAGTGAGACATGAATCGAAGACGATTCGGGGAATTTGCTCTCATGTTCGCTCAGCTATTTGCGTACAGGGCAGTGGTACTAATGTCTCCCTCTTTTTGATATGCAGAACCAGTCCACATTCGCTTCTCATGCATCTCGGTGGCACAACAATTCTCCGCATCAGTTGCAATGCTCCTCGAGAATGGGGTCGCAGAGATATATAAGGTGAAGATCCTGCCGTCCATCCCCGGTTGCAAGGGCGAACCCTCCATGTCCAACACATTGACCTACTAGGGAGTGCTCTTCAGTATGCCAAATATCACCAACGCTGCCTTAATCGGCCTCGCCGCCGCCGTTGGGGCGACGGCATGGAAGGACCAGTGTGAAGGCTTCGAGGCGAACATACCCAATGTGGTTATCAAGCCTACTTATTACCCGGCTGGGTCTTTGGTTAACCTGACCTCTCCGTCGAGTACCGTCAATACCAACAAGTTGCCTGCGTTCTGTCGTAAGCTTTAATCTAATTCCACTCGTCGCATCTAGGATTACCCCAACTCATGTAATGTTACATTGCTCTTGTCCCAAAGGACTGGCTTTGACCATCACGACCAATGTCACCTCTGGCAATCAGGCGTTGACCGAGGTATGGATGCCGGACGGCTGGAACAATCGTTTACTTGGCTTTGGTAACGGCGGATTGAGCGGCGGAGGTGCATATGATTCGGTCCTCACGACGATATAATCTCTAACCACTATGTCTCCTCACAGTCGTTTACAGTAGCTTGTCATACGACGGGGTGCAGCAGGGATACTCCTCCTTTAGCACTAACACGGGTGAGTTCCCTACCACTTCCCTCTAAAGGCAAACCGTTACTCACGTCGCATTTGCAGGTCATCAAAGCTCTTCCATCAACGGCTCATGGGCTTTGAACGACGTAAACGCACAGCTCGACTTTGGGTTCCGCGCCTTCCAGTTAAGCTACCAAGCTGCCAAGAGCCTTACCGAGCAGTATTACGGAAAACCTATTGCCAAAAAATACTACTTGGGCTGTAGTACTGCTGGAAGAATGGGGCTTGTTGAAGCCCAAAGATATCCCGAAGACTTTGACGGAATTGTAAGTTCAAGTTTGTATATCACGCTCGAGGCAGATCAATAATCATTCTGCTTTCAACTCGTAGGTTGTTGGATCTCCCGCCAATCCTATTGCTCGCCTTGCAGCATGGAACATCTACCAAGGTCGACAAGTTCTTCCGGTCAATGGAACCCGTTGGATTCCTGCTGCCATGTGGCCTGTCATTCACAAGGAAGTGATGAGGCAGTGCGACGGTATTGACGGCGTGAGTAGCCATCAGTCGCACATTTCGTTCAAAGGCACTGATGTCTTGATTGTCTACAGGTCATGGACGATGTCATCGATGACCCTCGACAATGCAAGTGAGTTCTTTCGTGCCCATACTAGCTTTAAATCGCCAGAAGAGGCTCACCCGCCGCGGACACTCAAGCTTCCGCCCTGAAGCAATCGCTTGTAGCCCTTCCAGCGACCGTGCTACCTGCCTTACTTTGGGTCAGATTTCTGCGTTGAGAGCATTATACACGGACTGGCATAGCAACAATGGTACCTTTCTCTTCTCACGATTCGAGCCCGGAGGTGAATTGGCGTACGCAAATTCATATGTTTCCGGACCCAATATCGCTCTCGGACCGGAATACTGGAAAAACATAGTATTCTCGTAAGTCACGGATCCTTCAACTTGCTGTGGTCCAAGGATTGACGGCTGTGCAACTACAGAGATCCTAACTGGGACTACAACACTTTGACTGTTGACGACGTTTTCCGAGCCATTGAACACAATCCAGGACAAATTGATGTGAGTTCTCCACAGTCTCCTTTTCGCCAAGCACTGTATGGCTGACTGCGCCTAGCAAAATAGAACCATTCATTCAACTATACCAGCTACTTTGCCCGCGGCGGAAAGTTGCTGCACTATGCTGGATTGGCTGATCAAACGATTTCTTCAGGCAACAGTGTAGGTGTTGAAACGAGTTACGAAATGGTGGACAGTACTTACTTTCCTACTGTTGGCTTGTTCAGTATTACCTTTATAACTCGGTATCGGCATTCACCAAGGAAAACACCAACTTGGACCCTTACGATTACTACCGATTCTTCCCTGTTCCCGGTAAGTAACTGTTCCTTGCAGTATCTATGAGTTCTCACTGAAATCTCCACTTCAGGCATGTACCATTGCAATGGCGGAACCGGAGCCAGCGCGCTCGGGGGCAACAATCAACGAAGTAATGGTATGCCTCCGCTATCTGTTGATCCAGCTCACGATAGTAAGCTTTCCAGACCGTTGTGGTTTGCCGTGTTACCTGCTGAAAAAACGCCTCCGATTATACAGTCTTGGCTGCCATGGTCGATTGGGTTGAAAACGGCAACGCGCCTACTCAACTGATTGCTGCCAAGTACAACAACAACAATGTGACCCAAGGTGTCCAGTTTACTCGAAAATTGTGTCCGGTAAGCCTCATTGCGCTGTCATCACCCAGCTATGCACTTACGAAAGGCTGCTGTCCTGCAATATAGTACCCGAAGAAGGGCGTCTACATGGGGGGTGATCAGAACTCGTCGGATTCTTTCATCTGCGCCTGAGCGAAGATGCAATCATGGGGATTTCGGAAAGCGCAAGGGATTTATACGGTATGGAAAAAGGCATCGCACCTATTTGCAAGCTTTGTTTGGCAAATAGTACTAGCCACGGATAGTCTCAGAAGTTTATACTCAAGTTATAGTGATACCAGCATAAAATGAATATGGAATGAAGTTGGCTACTGCAAGAGTCGTACGCAACTGTCCTTTCTATCCGGCGTGACATCTATCACCATCTCTGGTGTCACATGGTACAAATCAGTCTAAAAACGAAGCACACATTCGACCACAAGACAGGACATGCCCATTCAACAAACCGAAAGATTAAGACAATGTAAATGAACAAAGACTACAATCATTTGCTAAACGAGAACTACAACCAGACCTTTTCTTCGCCTACCCAATCCACCTTTCACTCTCACAGGCTACTCATCAATCCTAATAACGCGCAACACCTCCCCCATCTGCCTCTGCAGATCCAGATGTCCCTCAATCACGTCAGAAATATCCACATCCTCCACCCCTGGCTGCTTGACGGCCCGCAGACCGGCGACGTAGACTCCGTTCTGGAGCGTGACGGCACGGGAGAAGACTTCGTGCAGTCTTCAGCCAGGATTTGGGTCACGTTAGCTCGACGCAGGAACCATGTTGGAACGGGAAGAGAAGGGAGGGGAAGCAGCGACGTACCTGACGATCCCAGCAAGCACAAGATCCCTCTCGCACCACGCATTCACCAATCGGCGGGCGACGACTTGCCGACATGCTTGCCATTCCTCACCGGACGGCGCGGAAGGAAGGGAGATGAGGAACGCCGAGTCAACGATTTGCGGGAGCGCGTGGGCGGATGATTTGTTGGCGCGGGAGGAAAGGTACAGGAGCGCATGGAGGACTGTTAGCGCTCCTAGTGAGGATCCGATCTATTCTCACCGGACAGGTGCGAGTCGGTCCCAGGCGTGGAAGGTCAGTCGCCCGAGGTGCCTTACGCGGAGGGGTACATAGCAAAGCAGTCTATTACGCACAAGAACGACGGGGCGTTGCCCCTGTACCCGATTTTCTAGGACTTCACCTAATAGACGACCGGCTTTGATCGCCTTGTCCTGAGATTGGACCCAAGTGTTGTCCAAGCCTAGGCTTGCCATGTTGTATACGGACCTAAGCAGCGGGGGGCAGCCGGGGGAGCGAGGGAAAATAAGCGACCGAGTGCGGGCGACTTTCGAGGGGGACATGAGATGCGAACGTACATGGGCAATGCCACCGCCGTGAAATACGCCGACAAAACAGTCCGTTTTATAATCTCCTTCTTCACATACCCCTTGACCTTGTTGGTGATCCAAGCATCGATCGCCTTGCCCGTCCGTAACATGTGGGCGGTTTCATATTTCAAGACGTAGATATCCCGCCCGTCCGAGAGCGCGAGGGAGGAAGGAACGATCGTGGATTGCCAGGCTTGAAGAGCTTCTGTACGTGATTTTGTAAGAAGGCCGGGGACGACGATTGTCGCCTGCGTTAAGGTAAGGGATTAGCAGGAGTGAGGGGTGCAGAGCAAAGGAACGTACGATGAGACTGGGCGCTGCTGTTTCCCGTTGGAAAGAAGCTTTCCCCTCGCCCTCCTTGACGTCCGCGCGCTTCTCCCCATCCGGTTGTTCCCCTTCCTCGGGCGCCTTTTCGCCTCCTTGACCCGTTCGTCCTTCACCCTTGACGTCGAGAGCAGGAACGACCCCCTCGGACCCGACCTTGACATCAACAAACTCAAACTCGTCGACGCCACGCCACCTCTCCCTCACCCTTCTACTCGTCAACCCACCACCAGCGATCCCAAACACGCTTCCAAGCACCAGTGGAGCACTAGCGGTAGTCAACAACCCAAACGTCATGAACCCGGGCACCAATGCCGCGATTGCCGGTGCTGCCAGGCCACCGGTCAGACCGAGGGCGACACCGCCGATAAGTGCGCCCGCGCCGGTCGCGAGCCATCGCCCTGTAGAGCCGCCCCACCCTTCCGCGTGTTGTGCGCGGGCGGATTCGACAGCTGCAGCAGAGGAGGTCGGGGTCGGGGTGGTGTCCCCCGAGGAGGCGGTGGTGGATTGAAGGGCGGTGAAGAGGGAGGTAGCGAGGTGGTGCTCGATGGTTGGAAGGAGGGGCGAGGCGGGGATCCGTAAGAGGTGAAGGGTTGTATAGATGAGAAGGCGGGCTGAAGGGGTGTATGACAGCGTAGGGACTGTATCCTCGGCTGGAGGTTGTATCTTGGCTTTCTCCTCGTCCGAGAGGGCGGCGGCGGCGGCGGCGGCGGCGGAGGAGGCCGAGGTCAAAGCGTCTTTCGCTCGCTTGACGTCAACCATCGTCACCTCCTCCCCCTCCGTCGGCGGTTGAAATACACTTGCGAGCACCAGCAGGTGTACGACTTTCCTCTGCTCCTCCCGCCTCTCCTCGGCATCTGCGAGATCACCCCAGTAGGCGTTGGCAGCGGCGGTGACTTGGTTCGACGCGGGTGTGGCGCGTGGCAGCCTCTCGGCGTCGATAGGGAGCAAGCGCTGCACGGCTTGCGCCCATTCTTGTGCCATCTTGCGCCATGCTGGTATGGCAGAAGCCGAGGGAGAGGAAAGAAAGGCGGGGGACTGGGAGGCCGCGGAGAGAGTGGCGAGTGCGACGATCAGTCGGAGGGGCTGCGGCAGGACGGGCGGGGCGGGGAGACCTGCGAGTGGCTCCGGGCGGGCCGGGTGGGTGAGGGAGGAGAGCAGAGTCATGGCGTGCTCACTTTACGGCACAAACGCCGAGCGGAGCAAGGAGGAGGTCGAGTTGGCTGGATTTCAGCCACGACGGGCAGGGATGACGTCATCGGCAACCCAGCAGGAGAAGGTGATCGAACACGGGGAGAACGCCGATAGGGGCTGGGGGATAGCACGACGTGGTTGACAGGTTGGGAGTTGGGAAAGTGCCTTGCCCTCGAGCCAGCCGTGAATGGCCCGCTATCCGCCATCGCCGTCTTCGAGACCGGTGTTTCGTAGCTTGTTTCACCCGCGTTTCACCTGCGTTTCACCCCGCGTTTCATGTCGACATGGGCATCACGCCGGTGATGGGCAGGAAGGAGGGGGGCTTTGTTTACTGGCGACAAGGTTGTTTACCCATAAATAGCCACGGAGCCATCGTCGCTGCATGTGTCCCTCTCGGCGGAAGCAAGACTGTCCGCAATGTCGCCTCCGCCGGTGCCCGTCATCTCCCCCTCGCCGCAACGAGTCGGAAGCAGGACCCAGCACGTGATGGATGATGTCGAACAGATGCTCGAGGAGCTGCAAGCAAGGAGCCGCGCTCGCGCTGATGCGCAGGAGGAGGGTGAGCGGCAGTTCCCTCCTCCGATACTGGCGACTAGCGGGGGAGGCAGTCCGAGACAGTCTCCTCGCCCGAGAGCTGCGTGGCACGGGCGATCCTATTCCGGCACCAGCAGCACTTCTTCCACTAGGACCCACGGAGGAACGCCGTTCGTCACTCCTCCTCCGTATTCACCGACACATTCCGCTCCGTCCCCGTCTACATCCCCTTTTGGGCCGAGAAGTAGATATACCGAGGCGGGTCCGGCGCGGCGTACGTCCCCTCTGAAGCATGGCTTTTTGGCCTCTTTCAATGACGGAGATCCACCGGCGGCAGAAGAGAATAAGGAGGAAAGAGAAATTGAAACGGGAAACTGGGAGGGAAGACAACCACCACCAGCACCTGCCGGTAATGAGCAGGAACCCAGGGTGCACCGGTTCCCGGCGCCAAAGCTTGCTACTTCCCGCGCACAAGAAGAAGAAGAAGAACATGTCGACCATCACCATCGGCAACAAGACCGAGAAGCAGACGCCACCACCACTCCTCGCGCCGCGGACCATCGTACTCTGGGAAAACCGACCGCCTTCTCACGCGCATGGCTCGACCCGGCTTCCTGGGCCGCAAAAGGGGAAGAGGAAGTGCATGAGGGCGTGCATGGGTGGGGAATGGTAAAGAAGCGGGAGATGACGCCAGTCGAGGAACGCACGGAGCGGTCTAGGGATTCTGCGGGGAGTGAGAAAAGCAGAGGGGATGCAGGGGATTGCTACTGTACGTCCTTTTCCGTGTTACGGCTTGGTCCGTTGCGTTTCAGCGCCTGATGCAAGCCCCATTCTTTTCTCTTTTGCGGCAATGCCGTGTGTTTTGCTTGTGTGGATGGGCATACGAAACGGTTGACGGGATCAGCAAAACCACTACCGTCTACACCTACCTCATCAACGGCATCACTTCCAAACCAACCGCACCGACAAGTCGCCTCAACTTCCAGCAGGCAGGACCTCACGCCCACCACTCCGCGACACGCACCAGCGGCCGCATCACTGATCGCGTTTTTTGAATCGGCTACCGCTACCCCGACCCAAGCTTCCCAACAAGGAAAGGGAAAGGGAAAGGCCGCGGAGGATACGGTGAGCCGCGGGAAAGAACGTCCCAGGGGGCATGGACGGGGAACGAGCGAGTACACGGTTCCCTTGCGCTTCCAAGACGAGCAGGACCTCCCCCCTGCCCAACAACAACTCGGAGGAACGGCTGGAGGAGAAACGCCTACCACGTCCGCGCTTCATGTACGGTCCGCGTCGATGCCTGATCCCTCATCTGTCGGGACCACCCATAGCACAGGAGCGCGGAACGATGTCGAAGGGGAGGATGAGGAATGGGAGCATGCATGGACCAAAGAGGCGTTGGGCGAGCGGGATAGGGACTCGGACACGGGAACGGCGATTCGGCCCTGTGATTCCGCTTCCGAGGTGTTTCGGGCCACGACGACACCGGCACCACCAGCATCGGCACCTGCACCTGCGTCCAGTGATGAGACCCAAGAACCTCCAGCCGCCGCCGGCGAGGGTGCGCTGCTGCGGACGATCGGCATCGCCACTGCCGTTGGGGCAGGAAAGGAAAGGGATATCTCCCCGCTTCGGAACGTACGGAATATTGTGGCTGCGTGGAGAGGGAGACTTGCTCCGTCTGTCACGCCACAGATGTACGATACGCCCGCGCTGAGGATCGGCACTGCCGAGGGCGGCGGCGGCGGCGGTGGATTTTTAGATGGGGAGAAGAGGACGGAGCGGGGAGAGGGTGAAGGAGAAGGGAAAGATCGGAACGTGTTTGAAGAAGCGTTTTTCACGATCCGGAGGATGAGCACGAGGCGGCGTACCCCGGGCGGCGGGAAGAAACGGGCGACGACGGAAGCGGGACAAGGTGCGGAGCAGGAAGGGAGGGATGGGGAAAGGCCGTGGGCGGGGAGGGAAAAGCCGTTGCCGGCGCTTCAACTTGCTGCGGAAGGTCAGGAGGAGTCCAGTACAACAGAGAGGGAGGTGAGAGGCAAGTTGGTCTCTGTGGTTTCCGAGATCACGAGCGAGGTGAGTCTTTTCCTCCCTCCCGTCTATCCCTTTTCGCCCGTTAGCTAACGCCTGCCGCCCCGCCACACGCCTAGCCCCTGCGACTAGGCGAATTGTGGTACCTCAACGTCCATGATCCTTCGCAAGAGTACAAGTGGATCAAATGTGACGCCCAGTTGTTTGCTGATCGGTTGATCTTGACCTGGATCCCCGAATTCGGGGATGGAAGTCGGGGGATCATCACGCTTGATCTCATTCATTGCTTGGGTGCGTGGTTGTTCCCCCGCTCGCAGATCTAACAAGTACTGACGTCGCCCCTCCCACGAACGTAGAGGTCCGATCCATTCCCTCGCCGAATCACCCAAGTGCGGAGAGCGATATCGGCTCGATCGCTGCAAAGGCCGTCCCGGACTTGAGCAACAACTTGTATCCGTTTCAGCTTGTATATGACGACGGAGTGGAACGCCTCGGGTCAGAATCCGCTAGGGATCGAGTGCGTTGGGTATCTGCTATTTGGTATGTGTTGGAACAGCGTTTTTGGCATTCAGTTTAGCTTTTACTCATTTCGCGGCCCGTAGGGACGTGCTTGAGCGCATGCCGGGGGAACTAGAGGTCGATCAAGATACAGCCGCTTCCTCCGAACAGGGATCGCGGTCAACGATTTTCCAGCCACCAGAAGCACTTGCGCTTGCACCACAGGATATGATCAGGGATATTCCGACACGCTCGCGTCCGTTTTTCCCGGACCATCGCTTTTCCCGCGTGTCCGACGACTTTTACTTGGGCGATTCTCAGACCGGAGTATTGCCGTTGAAGCGGAGCAGCAGTAAGCAGCTGGGAAGAAGCCATGGCTCATTGCTTCGCCGCGTTGCGTCCGAGGCGGATCTGGATCTCGATGCGTTGGCGGGCGGACCGGTGAACCTTGTCGGGGGTCGACACTCGCCCGATCAAGCAGTCTCAGTGGGTACTGCCGGTGCCGGAGCGTCAGACGTCAACATCAGATCAAGGCCAAGGATGACGCCTCTTAGTCGACTTCAACCTTCGACTGTCAGCGGTGGAACAGGTTCTCGGTACGAAACAGCGTGCAGCGTAACCGGCTGCGAAACAGCGTGCAGCGTAACCGGCTTGACTGCGGGCCAGGAAGGGGTGGAGGGATCTCCAACTTCTTCCATAACTAGCAGAGCCATGCCCAGCACGTTCTCTTCCCAGTCGTCCAAATCTTCCGAGCGCCTACCATCGTATTCCTCGGCAGTTACTGTCCTTCCTGTTCGCGAGCTTGAAACCCGCCCCCTCGCTTCTGGTCTGCCTTCTTCGCACCGGGATTCTAATTATGCATCACCAGCAGAGTCTCCGCGCTCGAACATACCGCCCAGATTACCGCCTCGGCGGCAAGTCCCATCCAGTGACTCTGCAAGAGAAGCCTCTTGGCCACTCTTTGAAGGATTGCCGTCTGGGACGGCCACGGAAATGTACCATACTGTCAGTGGACTTGCGAGTCCTTCTTTGGATGCCCCAATCGCTACCCCCGTTGAACCTAGACCACAACCCCGGTCCGAACAACTATCTATGCATTCAGATTACTTTACCGCAACAGAAGGATCCCGGACTTATTACACCGCGCAAAGTGGTCCTCCCAGTCGATTGTTTTCCATCGCGCCATCATCAGTATCACATGCCGCATCATCCCTTGATAGGATGACGCCTCTAGCCACGCCCACAGCCAGCGGGAAAGCATTCAGCGAAAACACTGGTTCGGGTCGTGGATCCGAGACCAGTGGATCAGGCGTCCCCGTTCCGAGCTTCCCTTCTTCGTCTTCCTCTAGCTCGTCTTCGACTACCAGAACGTTATCGAGCTCGACTTCCAGCTCGACTACGCGACCTATCGCCTCTCGGTTGAGCACCGTTTCCTCAACTCCGTCGCTGGCTCCTCTTCTACTTGAAACCGTGGTGGGTAACGAACAGGCACGGATCAATGATACGAGATTCATGACCTCTCAGCTCGATCGGATCGAAACAGCTGTCGCCGATATTGGCACCTTCTTGTCGATTCCTGTGGTACTGCCATCCCAGGAGGCGACTTTGCCGGTCACGCAGGTGGGGGCGGCTTCGATGGATCATGGGTCACCTTCTAGCCCGTCATCCTCCAGTTCGTCGTCATCGTCCTCGAGCGGCACGCCTACCCATCCCGGTACCCCTGTAGAGGATGCACGAATCTTCAGAGATCTCGCTTCGATCAAACATCAGAACAATACTCTTCTGGAACAACAGCAAAAATTGCAGGGTATGTTGGAAGGTGGAGATCTGGCCAAAGACCGAGTTCCTGCGTTGGACAGGCTGGAGGACCTGCTGCTTCGACTTTTGGTTCGTACGGGCGATTCAGAGATCCTTAAGGAAATGGGCCGGGAGGGCCAACCCAGGCAACAAGACAGAAGAGCACCGCCTTCTTTTTTCACTCACAGTCAGCGGTATTCGGTTTCAGTCCCCGACAGCGGTTATTCAGACGAGGAAGGGATTAAAGCTCCGGCTCCGGCGCCATCTATCGATAGCGAGTACGAAAAACGACGACAGGCAAGGATGAGCGGCCTGCCGGATTCCTTACTCCAAAGCAGTCCCCGGTTGTCTGAGGAACTGGATGAAGAGTGGGAGATGCAAAATTTGCCACCGCCATCGCCTGATGTCGACCTCGAACCGCGGCCTCGAGCTATGCCTCCGCATATCCTTACTCAGAGGACTGCTCAGGCTCAGTACGGTTATGACTCCGACTCCGTATCAGAAAGCAGCACGGCTACTCCAGTGGGTCCAACGCAACCAACGCAACCAACGAACGACGGACCGAATAGGGCAGAAGCAACGCCTCGACCAGTTCAAAGACCCATCGTCATCCCAAGGCCCCTTACCCCCGAAACGGAATCCGACACGACAATGACATCCACTCCACCTTCACCACCCCGAAGACGTTTCCGACCTGGTCCTTTTCCCCAGCCGGTCGGAATACCCAGCCCAGTACGGCCCGAAGGCTACCCATCTGTTATGCCGCCACCCTCATTCCGCCCCGGATTTAGACCGTCAAGAATGGGGGGTATTCGAGAGCCAATGACAACGACTTAGTAAGCAAATTCCACCTTCTTCTGCTAAACCCACCCTTACTATTCTCATGTGTAGTTTCCGAAGAGGATTTCCGCCTCCTATCCCGGGTGCTCCAATGGTCGGGCCACATATGGGGCCATTCATGAGCGGAGTCGGGCCTGGGTTGCCCGGATTCGGGGGTCCATTTGGACCCAACGTCTATCCGCGACCCGGATACATGCCTCCAGGAGCCGCAGGAGGTAGTTATGGTATACCTCGACGGCCATTCTTCCCTCCCAGGCCGCCTCGAGGGGGCTCACCCACGCCATCTTCAAGTAGGCATTATACTTCTAGCTACTACAGCCAATCAGATCCAGGAACTCACCACACCGATCAAGAGCTACTCGATGCTGTCCACCATATCGACCAGAGCCAACATGACGCCAACGAGAAAGCTGAAGCATTAGCCGAGGCACAAGGACTGCAAAGCAACGAAATTGGCCGTTACCTTCATCAGCTTGGCTCGGTCATGGACAAGAACAGAGCGGAGCAGTTGCAGGAACTGGCCACACTGCATGATGATATAGGCAGGATTCGGGATGTCCTCAACCATCCACCGCCACCTTTGCCTGCGAAATCGCCCACTAGGGTAATTGTTCCAGATCCGCCCGTTCAGGTAACTGTAAATCCAGCAACTCACGAACCAGTGAGACCGGCTGTAAGCCAAGTGCCCTCTATGCACCCAACGCCTCCGGCAGCGGTCATGAATATTACAGAGCAATCAGAAAGCGGCGGGAGTCCGATCTTCGCCGCGGTGCCCAATGAGACGGCAAAGGATCATCAGCAAGATGCAATGCTTCGGGATCTACAAGATAAAGTCGCCGAGCTAGCAAGAAGATTGGCGGAATCAGATAGACACCAACAACAGCCAAATGAGAAAATCATAATCAAAGAAACTGAATATAATCCGCATAATCTGGAGTCCTCGAAGCCTTTGCCGCCACAGCCTTCTATTGACCTTGCTCCACCTGTCGCCTTTCCGCCAACAGCCCCGTCCGAGCTTGGCACCCAACATGTGCACTTCGGTCCAGAACACGTCAAAGAGACCACTACAGAGGTACAGTGATTTGCTTGCTGATCACTCATATAATTAAGCTGACAGATGTTGCCGTAGGTTATCCGTGGTCCTGCTGGACATGACGTTGAAACGGAATTCGTGCGGGAATACGATCGCTCGGCCTCTGAAGTAGCTGCAGGGCTGCCTCCTAGCCATGAGACAATTACAGAGACAAAAAGAATGCATGACATCGCCGGACCAACCCACCATGACCGAAGTAAGTCATGAGCCCTTCATTATTGATGCGAATGTGTACAAAAGCTGATTCCCTTTTCGCGAAACGTCTACCGATAGCTGGTAGCACTCTGCCACACGCCACAACCGTTGAAGATGAGATACTCAACAATCCGGTGGGAAACCGCTATCCAGCATCGCATACTCCCCCGTCGACTGCTGCGCCCTCTGTGATCCATCTTCGAGATACCACTGGAAGGCCTGTAACGATTGTTGGGGATGCGCCAAATCGTACAGCTCCACCGACAGTACTTGGCGTCTCTGACTTGCATAATCGACCTCCTACGGTGCCTGGAGACCGGCCTGGAGTTTTGGTAGAAGACCACCCCAACGGTCTGCTGGTGAAACCTGTCCCGCCCCAGTAAGTCGTTCATGATATTGTTCAGGTTGTTACCCTTCACTTCGTGCTTATATACGTGAATCACAGGACGACAAGGCCCACTATAGACAGAGAAAATCCAGTCCAACTATCGAATATACCAACTCAACTGTCTCAACCGCCTGCGGTACATGACATGCCTGGTTCGATCGTGTCTCCAATTCCACCAGTCGCTCATGCGGACCCATCGGTTCCCCAATCTCGGCCAGCTTCAGTGCATCAGGCCCCCACATTTGCTGATCCATATCATGGTACAGCAGCATTGGCAGACCCTGTCGAACGCCATAATGTATCTTCGGAAGATGGTCGAGATTCTCGAAGTGGAGCCGTTGAAAACAACAAGCTACGAAAGCCGCCGGCCTCTGTCCGCTTCCACGACCAGGCTGATACAACGCACGCAAACATTCCTTCCGGGGCTCAAGGTGACCCAAAGGGATCCGGCGATGCGGATGAGCCTCATGCGTTGGATATGGCAAACGTACCTGTTCATCGTCAACCCACCGGATCGTCAGCGACCTCACAAGAAGGAAGCTCTGGATTCGTTCCCCATGGTACACAAGCAGCTGACCAACAAGGGAAAAGGCCGAAACCAAGCAGGGACCGCCCCGCGAGCAAACCAGGTAGCCATATTCCTGCAGTCCTTTCTACCCCGCCTTTGCTGGGTCAGTACAATGTTCCGCCCTCGATAAGTCCTCCTTCAGATGCAGAGGAGTTTGGAAACATCCCAGTAGCCAGTAACCAACATCATCGGAAGACGGAAACCGGTTCCAACGTTGTTCATGCGGATACACCATTAGAGGGCGAACGTCCAAACGTACTCAAGAAGAAGCCCTCGAAAGCGCAAACGTCGACGAAACAGCATGCCCCATCAGGGATTCAAGAAGAGCAGGATGATGGAGCACACACGAATGTTAATATCACTCTGGATAATTCGGATGGCAAACACGTCCACGATGAAGAGAACCCACTGGAACGTCCTGTTCCACCATCGATCCGTAAAGGTCATCCTGCTACGGAGCATCAACAGGTCTCACACCCAGGTATGCTAAATCTCCCAGGTGAAACAATACATCATGACCACGCAGTTCCTGGAAGCACTAAGGCCGACAGGCGAAGTGCAAGTCCTGATCGGCTTCTGACTGGAAATGAACGGCTAGCCAGTAAGTTGTCAGAGGCGATAGCTAGAGAAATCAACTAATCCACACTCTGCCTTAATCAGCACAAGCCAAGGCGAAAGCGGAGCTGGCTGGTGAGTTCTCCGTTGAAACGGCATCTTGCGCTTTCTCGCTGAAGACTAAAGTATTCCCAGAACACGAACGTTTAGAAAAGGAAAACATTCAACGAGAAAAGGAACACCTTGCAAAGATCTCCGCTGACAGGCATCAGGAGCAAATTGAAGCATTGGCTGATTTGAAAAAGGTTATTGCTGATCATCACAGCAAGGATGACAAATGGAAAATGACTTATGCAGACGCCGCCAAAGACAAAGAAACACGTCGAAAGGAAAAGATTGCGCGAGAGAAAACCTGGCAGAGTGCTTTCGACAAGTTGTTGGCTGAAGTCGAAACCGACAAGAAATGGCGAGATGCACAGGGCAAGAAACCCGGAGCGGATGCCGTGATAGACTTCTTGAAGAAGAGTAACGAAGATCAAACTGCCTTCCTGCGAGCTTTGGCTTCCGACATTATGGCACAAAACGCTGACCAACACAAAAATACCAAGGAAGCTGCTAAAGCAATGGCGAGAGAACAGGTTGCCTTCAATGTTGCAGGGTACTTGGATGACTTTAGTAAAGCATTATCAGTTAGTCGTCTCCACTCGGCGCGCGAGTTCCAAAATGTGTTAATTCAATGTGTCACTTTAGAGCGAGGTTCGAGCTTTGTTGAAGGAGGTCGGTGAACTTCGAGAAACACGAAGAGCTCTGTACTAGTACGTTGCATTCCTATTCCACGTAAGATGCTTACGCCGACATGCCGTATACCCAAACAGCGAGCTTGCAGAACTATTGCTACTGAAGGGCCGGCAAAGCGCTGGAGATCTGATGGCAGTCATGGTGCGCAAGAATCGATTTCTCAACTTACCTGTTTGCGCTTATCTTTTCATTGTTGATACTACAGCCATGGCCAGGAGCAGGCAATGCCAGTGGACCCGCTCGACCTATACCCCCACCTGCTGGTGCTCCCAAAACCCAACCTCCGAAGCAAGATGCGAAACCTGCCCATCCTCCAGCTCCTGCACCGGCGTGGCAGTCGTTCAACATACCGCCAGCTATGAACTTGGGTAGGTTTCTTTGGACCGTACCTAAAAGATTGAGAAAATGCTGAGGGCGCGTCACTCTCTATTTGAAAAAGGTGGGCCAACGATTGTTTCGGCTGCTGCTCCAACTACGAAACCGGTTCCACCCGCACCTGGGGTATGTTGGCTGTTTAACCATGGGATGTTTGGTGGATGAGAAACTGACGCCTTCTGGCGATCTAGAGCCGGCCATTACCCGTCCCGGGTAACGCAGACCCAAAATGAACTCCGTCAAGTCACGATATTTGCGATTCCGAACGACCTTTCTACTTTCTTTCTTCAGCTTGATTATCGACTCTTATGTAGCTTAATCGTGACAGGGAGAAATTTGCCTGTTCCGACCTAATCTGTTCCGTCGTATTGATATAAACAAAATGACCACATGTTCCTCGTTTCCGCGAAGTATCTTGCCTATTGCGATTGAACGCTTACTTCGAGCATTCCTCTGTCCAGCACTTTTTTCATTCTCAATGTCACACACGTTTGCCGTTCTATGCGCTTGGACTCTAATACAAAGGCTTTTTAATCTTTCGATTTATGGGTTCTCTGGAAGTGCCACTATAGATAGAGCAATTCCGTTGTCTGTGTGGCCGCGCCTGCCGACTTCTATTTCCAAGTCTCAACCGCCACCAGGGCGGTCTTTTTTCCCGTCTCATACGCCGCTCATTGTAACCGTCCAGCTCCCTCCCTCGGCCTCACCCTGATTGATAAGAAGGGTTACCAAAGAAGCGTTTGAAATCTGCTTGCTGTTCTGCCCGACCACCTCAACCGTTGTGCATTGGAATGCAACGTCTTCACCATCCACCGAGATTCGGATCCCCTTGTCAACTTCCTGCGAGCCTAGGACGATGAATCCTAATGTTCCGTCGTAGATCACATCACAGATTACAGAATCTGTCATCCACGCAGCATTAGCTCATGTTTATAACCTTGAGACAGCTGATTGAGCAGACAGGACATACCTTGGGTTGAGTGCAAGCTCTTGAGCCCGGACAAGCCCGCAAGCTTATCAACCAGTCCCAAAGGAGCGACACGCACTCCTTTTCCACTTGAACCCTTCAACGAATGCAGCTTCGACACGGTGAACGCCTCACATGTGGTATGCTCGAGCGTAAATGGTAACACTTCGCCCTTGCCATCCATCTCTTCCTCCGGCTCGATAACGGCGACCTGTCGTAATTCATCCTGCACAGGAAGACCCTTTGCGTATCCCTGTCGGTAAAGAACGTATGACCCCGGTAGACGTATCTCCTCGGCTCGCTCTCCACTGGCGACGGGCAATTCGAGCGCGTCAAAGACGTCGACACGGGTAATGGTATCCCTGGTAACACCCGGATGATCCGTATCCCTTGTATTCCAGGCAGCGATCGTCGCCGCATGAAGAGCAGGATAGGCGACGGCGGCGATCACGGCTGTTCCGTCGCCCTTGCCGACGGGTACATCGATATCCTGCGGCGAGACGGGGAACACACGGTTTGCAAGCGGTTTTGCGGGCGTTTCTTTGGCCTTGACGACGTGGACTTGGTGTTTCTTGTCCCTTGCCAGAAGAGAGGAGATGATCGCTTGATCGTGCTGGTCTGGTTTATCGGAAAGGAGGAGCGGACCGGGGAAGACAGCACGCAAAAGAGCGTGGTAGAGTGGGTGCTGAGCGGCCGTCATGAACATGTCGGCGTCCGGGACGTGAGCCAAGTGGGAGGTCAGAATGGCTGTGTACACGTTGTAGAAGACGTGAAGCTGGTGGGCGTTGTACCTCCATTCGAGACCAAAGTCGTCCGAATTTCTGGCATGGAGAAGGTAAGTTTAGGATCCTTACAAAAACAGGAGGAGTGGAAACGAAGCTCACCGAACGACAAGTTTGTTATCCTGCGAGGCAACACCCAACGCCGCATCGCCATTATACATCCTCTCCGAATGACTCATGCAATAGACGACCCTCCCCGCGCTCCACACCTCCTCCGCGGCCCGCGTCATCCCTTCCCACATCCCCGTATGCGCTTCGGCTCCACGTACCCCGGCGACGAAACTCAAGCTCGCCTGATTATCCACCTTGACCCACGTCACGCCCTGTTCGCGGAGGTAAGTGAACCAATCACGCCAAAAGGCAAAAGCATCGTCCGGATGGGGAAGGAACCATGTCCCGTGGCCTGTAGGCAAGTGGCTCACGTTTCCGGGCTCGTTGGTAATGCCGGGCATGTAGGCGCGGTCAAGGGCGTACGGCTCGATCCGGTATTTGCGGGCAAGAGGAGAGTCTGGGTGGATGGCTTTCCAGTACCCTTCAAGGCTACATGGTAGAGGGGGCGGCAAGGATGATAAAGAGGATGACATTCTGGTAAGAGAAGGAAGGACTCACGTCATCCACACGCCGACATCTTTCACGCTCGGCAGCTTCTCCTTTATCAGCTGTACAACGCCACCCATAGTAGTGCCGAGGGAAGCAGCCGCCTCGAATGCCCAAAGAGCAGCGTTCCATCCAGGAATCCCATCGTATTCGGTTCCATCATCCGAATCGATGTAGTGTCGCGTATCGAGCCACCCATCATCGAGCATGAACGATTGTATGGGAAGATGGGCGTTGGCAAGTGAAGTGAGGAGATGGGTAAGGTTACTGGTGTTTGGTTTGACGCCTGGATGGGACCGGGGCGTAAAGTCAGAATGTGAGAATATGGGTAGCGATTAGCATGAAGACAAACCTTCTCCGATAGAGCTCCAGGTACAGAAGCCAACTCCTTGTAGCGGACTCGGGTCTTCGAGACCGTTAAACGGACGTATCTCCTCCTCAGCAACCTGTCGCCCTTCCTCCACCCCTCGCAACCACATACGTGCCGTTATGATTGCACGCTCCATCACCTGATGCACCTCTCTCTCATTGTCCGCACGAACAACCACTACGCATGCCCTTTCCCGTTCCCGCGGGACGCCGTCGGCAACTTTTCGTACTCGGAGGAACAAGGCGTTTGTTTGTTCGTTTTCCTCTTTCCTTCCCGCGCTCAAGGTCGCATGTACGCTCTTGGAGCAGACGGGATACAGCGCGACGACGCCGGTGGATGCCGATCCCTTTGCGCTCTGTGGTTTGCGGTGGGCGAGAAGAAGCAGGTGGGAAGCAATGTAGGGATCTACATCCTCCATCCCAGCAGGGAGATATCTGGGCTCGATCCACGTCGTTCGAGGACGGTCCCATGTCCATCCTGACCAGGCGTTGGAGAAGAGGTCATCGACGGCGGGAACAGGAAACGAAGCTAGGTCGGCGCCAGTGCGGGCGGGAAAGGAAACCTCGTGGATGGCGGCGGTGAGCTGCGGCATGTTGTTGAGCGGACATGCTGCGGGTGGCAAGGGGCGGCGGGGCAGTGTAATTATATACCGCCGCGTGGGAAGGTCCTTTACGGTCCTCTAAACGTCCTTTACCGCCCTTTGACTGTCCTTTGCGGCCCTTGTTCCGAGTTTCCATCGAGGTTACTCCGCGCGGTAGACACTGCCTCAACATGCCCTCACAATCTCGGTCGTCTCCGGCAGCCCATGGACATCGCCTTTCAATATCCGTGCGTCAGCTCGATTGGGGTTTGTAGCGTCTGCCTCGTGCATCCTATTATTATGATCGTCACTTCAGTCCCCACCGTACACTCGCACTCCCTCTTCTCCACAACCAAACACACATCCGCACCGAGACCTTCGCCATGTCAGACATTCAGGCAATCGCGCAGCAGGTGCGTCTCTGGCTTGGCCCCGTCGCCGCTGCTCAGTCATGCTGATCCCCCGGCCTTCCCTTCCAACAGTTTACAAGTGAGCCGCTCTGCGCACAATGATAGCAACCTATGACCGACTGTTCCTCCTGCCTCTACTCCCGACTTGGAACAGACTTCTACTACCAGACGTTCGATCAGGCTGGGAAAGATCGATCCGCCTTGGCTTCGCTCTACGTATGTCCCTCTCCTTTCCTTCCGTATTCCATCTCGTCTCCGACCCCACGACTGACATCACGGGACCTCATGTCCCTTTCGCGTAGAGGGATAACTCGATGATGACCTGGGAGGGAACGCAGATCATGGGCACACAAGCGATTATCGAAAAGCTCAACGTACGTATCGGCAAGGAGCTTGCGTTCTGCTGTCTGTGACAGAAAACCCTGAAAACTAACAGTGCTCCTCCTTCTCCATCACTACCGCCTCCGTCGTATAGTCTCTCCCCTTTGAGAGTGTCCAACATCGGGTGTCCATGATCGACGCCCAACCGTCCTCGGCAACCGTTGCCTCGTTGATCGTACTCGTCACCGGCCACCTAGTCGTCGATGGAAACGTCGATCAGCCGATGCCGTATAGTCAGATGTTCCAGGTAAGTGTTTGATGAGCTGGGTAAAACGGGGTGCAGGCTGGGCGGAATACCTGGGCGAGCAGCATGGCTACGTCCAGAGGAATACTATCGAGACCGCATATGGCCAGACAAGGGAATACCAATTCTTCCTTCCAAAGCGATCGTAACGCGGCGGAGAGTAATCCTTCTGGTGCAGAATACGAGCGTGGGAGACAGACGATGACGGAACGACAGCTCGAGAGATATCTTGCTCCTCGTTCAAGCAAGTCGGTATGCGCATCATCGTGATACTGTCAACAGAACGATTCCGACTCGGTGATGATGGATTCCAAGCGTGTAGAAGAGGACAAGCTGTTTGGCTTGGCTTGGCTTGCTCGAGGGCATGTAGGGGGGTGGGGGGCTCTTGCCTTCGGTGCACCTCGTGGAGCTTACACAGCAGCTGGGTAATGCAGCAAGGCGACAGCCCCCTTAGCCGATGCTTTTCTTGTTTGCGACGGTGCTTGACAGAACCTTGGATGGCGATGCGTTTCACATTCGGTTTCCCATTACTGACTCGCTTGACCCTTTGTCATCTAGCTCGTGCCCGACAATGGCTCATACTACGTGTACGTGGCCCTCCTCTGTATCTCTCCCTTGTTCTTGTGCGATCGTGCTAACCTTACCCCTACCGCCTTACCGGAATAGCCAAAACGACGTGTTCCGACTGTAAGTCTCCCCCTTTTTCGCGGTGTGGCCAACGATCTAGGCTGACTCTTCTAATTTCGACTCGGTATTTAGTGTATTGGGTTAAACGAAGGAAGGGGAGCCAACTTGACCTGAAGACTATGCGAGGTGTAGGCGGAAAGGAGAGCGGAGATGCGCAATTTTGTCCTAGGTTGGATTTATTGCAATCGAGTTTTACCGATGCAATGTGTGTAGCTGCCTCGCAAGTGATCATGGAATGGTTTGATACCGCGATGTGCGTTCGATCAGGAAGGAGCAAGGCTGTTCAAATCGTGAGACACTGGCCTTTGAGCCGCGGCAGCGGGCATTGCCAGCGGGACTTTTCTCGCGCTTCATGGGTTTGGTGTCATCAACCAAACAAGGAGACGGCCCCCAGTCGTCGGCTCTTCTTTATAGCAGACGAGTCAAAGCCATGCTCCTGGATCTTCGAAAGAGCAACCATAAGTCTGGATTGAGTGCACATGTGTGTGAGGGAAAACACTGGTTGATGAATTGTAAGGCTCATTTGACGCGCTCACTAAACCCTGTCGCTCTTGTAAACATTGCTGATCGATAGGCAAGATGTTCTTTGTGACAAGGGATGCACCCCCATTTCCATAATCAATTCTTGAGGGCGTGTAATAGCCCTTATGTGGAAGGCGTGAAGAGCTGCCTGCCAGCTGCTCTACTGCCGAGCTACATGATGCTGAGGAGAATTACCTCCACCTCTCGTTTCGCCGGCGATCGAAAGTTGAAACGTGAAACGATGCAGAACGCTTAAACTGCAAGTCTTCCACCTTTGACCATATCACAGTTGTCGAAAAGTACAGCCCCATAACGCAACGAGGTTGAAGGATGAAGGGGCTTTCCCAAAGCAAAAAGCTCGTCTCAGCTGGAGTCCTTGCTCTCATCGTCTGTGCCTCCGCAACCCAAACAGAACTAGCCAACGTGGGTTTACTATGCTTGGAGTTTTTGGAAGCGCAACTCATATAGTTCTATCATTGGCACAGTATCTAACTGCGGAGATAGGTAAGCCACGCTACTGTATGAGCCTAAAGCTGTAGGAAGTGTTTAACAGAGAATGCTTTCGGTCTTCTCTGCGGCATGTTTCAAGAGGCTATAGCAAACCCTATTTTACCTTGTGAGCCCTGAACGTCAGTTGCGCAGACACCTCTTGATCTCTGAGGCGGCCATATCTCTGTAGCTATCTAACACACTCAGTGTTCGCAATCATCTTCCCAGCGCATCTTCTAATTTTGCGAATACTGCGAGGGAATGTCCCGATCAGGGCGTATTTCCGGGACATCCGTAAGGTGACTGCTGATCAGGTAAGTCATTTGTTTGTGAAGATTGCACAACCGAACAAGGGAATGTTCCGCTCAAGCAAGCGACACACAGCTATCACTTCAGCCGGATCAGACAAATGAAATCTATTACAGACTTGCCAAAACGATTTTGTGGTTGACAGGGCTGCTTTCCTTGTGAGCGTTGCCTTGACTTCCTTTGTCATCTTTCTCTATTGAACACTTCGCTCGTCGTTAGACCAGCGATAAGCTGGTACGCTGCTGTACCGCTAACAGGGTGCGTTCCATCGACTGTAAAGAAGACGGCGCCGAATCTGAATTACATCCTTGGATTTAGCACGACCGATCTGACAACGCTATATGCCACGGCTACCTTCTGGACCTATGGATTCTCTTTACTCCTTCTGAAAACCCGTCTCTCCTCATTAACCCTTACGGCTGTAATCGTGGCGTTTCTAGGCGTCGCAATAATCACCTACTCTGGCGCCTCTGAAAGTGCAGATACATCGAAAGATCCCGCGTCAAAATCCAAAGAGCCACCTCATCGAATGCTGGGCGATCTGATCATGCTCATTGGTGCCATATGTCTTGGATTTTATGAGGTGGTCTATAAGATGTCGCTGCCAGAAGGACACGGAGGAGTTCCTTCGACGCCTGCGGATGAACAAGATATGACTTCCAACAGTTATGAAGCGGTCCAAACGGACGATGATACTTCACGGCCATCGATACCGACCGGAAGGCCGACATTATCGGGAGTTGATACCCGCAGACTTTCGTTACTCCCACTCATCAAGCAGGATGTTCAGGGCAGTTTGAAGTTGCCCTTGGCGCTTCATGCAAATTTCCTCACATCGCTCATCGGTATAGCTACCTTGGCGCTGTTTTGGATACCGATACCGCTTCTGCACTGGTCTCGGTTGGAGGTATTTGAAGTACCAAAGGGAAACTATGGATTGTTAGCAGTGATTTGTACCATGGGAGCGACATATGTGAGTCGAGGCGATAGATGCAACTATTGAAGGCGTAATGATGAGTGAGCTGACATGAGTTGCCCCTAGAATGCTGGATTCATGGTAAGCACGGTGCGTGAACACCAGCTCCATGACATCACTTATATTCTGTTTCCCATTCCTGATCTAGTGCCTTATCGGACTGCTTGGGCCCGTTACTGCTAGCGTGGCGAACCTATTGGCCATTGGGTTAGTCGCGCTTGTGGATGCCATGTACTTGGGCAGAGCCATTCCGTTTTGGACACTCTGTGGAGCTTTGCTTGTAGCAGCGGGATTCGGAGTCCTGCTGTACCAAGGAGAAGAACATGTCGAGCATGACAGGGTCATAGATATACATCATGCAAAGGATGATGACGTTGATGAACTATAGGTGCTTGCGATGCCTTGGTCGTGGTATAGAGTTGTAGTTATATGGACACTACGTTATGATTGCTCATTACACAGTACTTATGACAGTCTATCCAGTAGCCAAAGATCGTCCCTGAAATGAGAGTGGTCAGCTGAGGGCTTTGAGGATACCCGGAGGATGCAAGACTAACCCAATATAGCAGAACACCTCTACGGCAATACCCTTGCCCGACTTTTTGATATCTTCACTGCTGGCCACAAGCTTGCCAATACCACATGCGGCGTCCTTTCCCTCGGCGTGGATTGCCACCAAAGCATCGGCCGGAAGTCCATCCGGCAAGCGGCCACCCTTTGACAGCAAGCCAGGCGCCATCATGTTTGCACCCTAGAGGAAATACGTCAGACGCCGTATTAGCCTCGAGATGAAGAAAACGTAATGAAAAACACTTACAGCTAGCAGGAACTTAATAGCACCTCGATCTATCTGAACATGTGGGAGCATCTCTGGATCTATATCGATGTATATTTGAGCTGAAAGTTTCATGCAAGAGGGGGATGACCGGACCGACATTTATGCAAAATTTTCAGTGACGGAACGAACGGTCCATCAAAGTGCTGCCAGACAATAGGAGCTCCATCCAAGGTGTAGATGTTAATATGGTCCTTGCTACGATGTTAATAGCACATGTGAGCTAATATTCTTGCCAACTAGCCTCTGCTGGAGAGACTGACCACTTGCTGATGCCCAATGCATCCTTCTTGGGCCAGATGACGTCTATCACGGCCAACTGCTGTTCACCTTCACCATCAATCGCAGGGGCCTCGGTTTCATCCTTGCCACCCTTGTTTTTTCCACCCTTCTTGCCTCCTCCCTTTTTCTTTCCGCCTTTACCCGATGATTTTGAGGCATCCTCTTCCTGTTCTTCCTCCTTGAGATCGGCAACGGGCTGGGGTGCTGGTTCCGATCTCGGTGCCTCCGTGTAAGCAGGCAGGTTCAAGAAAGGCACTTGTTCGCAGAACGCTGTCCGGATGTGACGTTGAACTGAAGATTTCAAACTCGTGGAGCTGGAAACATCTTCTTTGATTGAGAATCTAAAGCAAGCGCGCAAGGCGGTCAGCAGAGATTCCGGCATCAAGTCATGTAACAGCGTACTTCTTAAACATCTTGAGAGGTGATCAATGTAACTCTCTTTTCACGTCCGGATATCCCTGGGCACCACTCCTGGAAGAATACATGATACTGTTCAATGACGACTTGGCCAAGTTCCGGCCTTCGCACATTACGTAATACATCTGCCCAAAAGACACTATGGTCACGTGCCACCTATTCGGTCCAGGTCGCGAGCCAAACGTCGATTGACTTCCTTAACTTCAACTTCAGCTTCGCTTATTGGCAGGTGTCCTTGTACAGTCCAACTTACAGGCCGCACCTTTACGACTAAAGCAAAAACCCACGCAGAGGCGCTATGTCAGTCGTTCCCTTATCCACACGCCCAACCCGAGCCGCACAGGAAGCGCTTCACCTCCTACGATGCCAAGTCTTCCAGACAACATATAACCCTTCAGCGATACGAACCGGTGCCAAATACCTCAAGAAGCGTTTACGAGGTCAGGCCATGATCGACTACATCACTCCATCACCAGCACTTGATATCGCAAGAGGAAACGAAAATTACATGCAGCGAGTCAAGGAGGGAACTTCGAGCCTTACCAAGCTTCGGCAAATCATGGAGGACCCGGAATTCAGAATCGAGGGACGTCCGACGATGAAGAGCGGACCATGGTGGCAGACAGAGGATCCAAGCAACCCAGATTCAAAATTCGTGAATTTCGACAAGAGATCATTCAAGGAGGCTGTCAGATCGTACAAAGCGGGAGCTGAAAGCAGGGGCGATGTTGCCCTAGGTTTCAAAGAGGCTGATGGCCATAATGATGGTTACGATTGGCTGCAGGACGCGACGGAGATTGTAAAGAAGAGGGATGTGGCTGCCCGAAGAGCTGAAGGTCGAGGACCACCGAAGAAGGGTAAGTGATGAGCGTGATGACTGAGATACTTTGGCCCTGACCGCAGTACATAACCATTGCATTGCCTAACAGGACAAGGAAAGCGTTCGCAGATGAAGCGAAAGTAGACGGAAGGAGGGTTGTACAGGAGAATCAATGCATTCGGCAGTAGATTTATCGTTTACCGCTCGTTCCCAGTTTCAGTTCCGACATATGGCTCTCAAGCTTCACATCGCGCTCACTGGATGAGTACTGAGACTCACCTTGGGAGCATTACTTGATGGAAAAGCGTAAAATGCAAGCTACAAGGAGTCTTCCATTTGATTTTCGATATATGAGCCAGGAGCGGCTACTGCAGTCTCAACTGCCATACCGGTGATGAGGTACGGTGCTCTAGAGGCAACATACACTTGCAGGACTTTTTCAAGCTGTTCTTGAACGAGCTCACCGACTACGAGCTCTGGTCTTCAGAAGCTCATTGATTACTGCATTGTAACCCTTGCGATGATAGATAACAAGGGCTCAAGAATACCCTCCGCCTTAGCGACCAGATGAACTAAAAGAATGCGCTTGTCGAACCAGTGCCAGCTTGCATTTCCAGGAATGGCTAAGTCCAAGCCCAAATGTCAAGTTCATCTGAACAGTTACAGGAACTGCTACCTTGCAAACCCGTAGAGGTTTTTTTTTTATTGTTTCCTGTGAAGAGACGGACTTGTCTTGGAACGCTCAACGGGTACTTCGTACATAGGTTTGAGGACAAGAAGATTGCTGCGTAAACATTCGCTTTGAGTTATCGCTCCAATCACTTGCTATCGGGACGAGGAAACTCTTATAGCCTGAATGCGGTAGAACTACATTGTCAGTCCTCGGTTATACCAAAATATACCATTACTAGTACAACGGCGTACAGAGAGCTACATTATATACATACACAGGGTATTTCCGATAACAGTGAAGCGCGTGCTGGCCAATATTATGTTCCAGCTCAGCATCCAGCAGCTTGCCAGAACTTGTTCGTAAGATCATATCTCGGCACATTCACTTTGATCGGCTCGTAAAAGATATCCGCCTTCTTGTCGTTACCTGCATCGGAAATGGAGCCCGTTAGCAAATCGAAGCGATACAACAGTTATGGTGCAGGCATTTACGGATTTGCATTTTGTCCTGCCCATCCTTTCCGGGTATGAGTTTGAACCCTGCTTCGCGGGTGAGCACGAGTCTCAACCTGAGCGGATTATTCTGATCGTTAGATATGCCAACGACGCCAGTCCCCTGGCTGTCTGTACTCACGCTGCTCCGTGGCTTTCAGGCTTCAAGCCCGTGACGTCCTGCTCGATATTCCAATCCTCGACATTTCTCAGTTCGTCTTTCAACCCCGCGAGCTCCATTTCTTTCGCACCGATCTTTGCCTCAATCTCATTCTTCGACTTGCCCTTCGTTATTTGATCCGCTTCCAGGTTTGCGAGTTCTTGTTCATGCTGCTGGATTGATGGCACGTTGGACGGCCGCAGTGCACTCCGGGCTGCGACCGCGAGTAGATCGCGGAGTTCTGTAAGACAGGGAGTAATCATGAAGTCAACACTCAGCTCCGATGGATGGTAACATCTACCAAACGTGGAATCACCTTCTAGTTCGTGCTGGCATTTCTCTACTTCCGCTCGGCGCTGTTTCTTTTCCCTTTCAATGTAAGTGCTGGATTCATCGAGCGTAATCAATGCTTCTGAAGGATCCAAATGACACCTTACTTCCCCACAGGCGGCACTACGCAGTCAAAGTTTAGACGTTAGCATAAAAGACGCCTGTAGCACCCTAATAGTTTACTTACGCGACTTCTGCAAAGTTGCTTCGCATCGTCTCCAGGCGCTGTGCCAGAAGGCCGTCCTCCTGCCCAATTTCTTCCTGCATAGCGAAATAGCGTGGTTGAACGAGGTGCGTGTTCTCCTGTGATAGACAAGGCGGTAGTAGGATCGATGAAGCGGAAGATCTGCCAGAGACAGAGAGCGAACTATGTTGAATGACACATCTACTCGAAATCGAAAGCAACGCGTTTTGTTTACAAAGTGCAATGACGCGTGATATTTCCGCTACAACTGCCTGGTGCTCCTCACAAGGTGTATGACTATCATTTATACGCATACAAATCGCTTGCGCATGGTCTTCATGTGATTGGGACGCAAAGAACCTGACATAATGGATGGACGGTCTGGACACAAGGTTCCTTCCACCGGGTCAAAAAAGTGGTCCTGCCTAGACCACGCCACCGCCCTTACGCCGTGAAGTTCCAGCCTGGAAAGGGTTCTCCGCGTCATCCGGTCGACGAGAATTTCTGGTACTCTTTCTGCGGCTGGGCCCTGCCGATGGATCAAGGGAAACTTGCGAGAAGGCTTGCGTTGGCGGTTCTCGGGATGCGGCATGTTGTGCAGGCTTACGAGTTGGCGGCGGCGGCAAGAAATCTTCCGCTGATTGCCACGCCGAAGAATCGGGCGGAGGAAGAGTAAAAGTAGGCGCAGAGGGGAGCGCCGGAGCTGGTTGGAAGCGATACTGTGCCGCCTCTTCGGATTCTCGCGTCTCTTCTTCCTCTTGCAACTCGGGTTGATCAGCTTCGGCATGCTGTACAGGCGGCGCCGTCTCACGCTCTCGTGCTGAAGCTTCCAAACGAGCTTCAAGATGTGCTAGTATTGCACTACGACACACTGCCGTGTTAGCAACGCGGTTTCCGTGGTTACTCAGGATTACAGCGAGCTTACCTCAATTCGGATCGCCGTCCATAGACCCAGCTTTGCACACTCTCCTTGAACTTTATTAAGAGCTCGGCAAAGCCGTTGTAGAACTAAAGGACCTTGCGTCAGGTGCGGAGAATCACGGGCGGGATGATGTCACTCACGCGTATTCCTTCTTCACAATTTCCCACTATCTCCCGCCATTTCCAATACGCCATCTCCATCTCCTGCAGTTTCTTTTCCCTATGCTTGACTCGAGTATCCTCCAGCTTCTCGTGAACAAAAGTATCGTTCTTGGCCTGTGGCAGATACGTTAGCTTATTTAAACTATACCTCAAATAGAAGCGCGCACCCTGATATCAGCTAGAAGTCTCTCCTGCTTCGCTTGTTGCCCTTGCATTTCCTCAATCAATCTATGGTATTTAACCAACTCCTTTTCGAAAATGTTCTCAAACCATTCTGTTTGCACATCGCCCGAGCCTCCATGCGCTAGGCGAGCCGCTTCTTGAATCACGAGTGACCGAATGTCGTCGTGTTGCGCCACTCTTTGAGCTTCCATCACTAGCCTTGCGCGATGGTTGCGGACATCCTCCAAATCTTCCAAAAGGGAACGGAGTGATCGGATGGTAGGAGTGATGTCGGCCTCTGGGTTGCCTCTTCCAGACGAAGGGATATACCTTTCCAATGCAGCCTGGACAAGGGACAATGGTTTAGCACTATTGTGAGGTTTCCGATACCGATAGACACATACTTCACCTCCGGCCAAAATCCCTATTAGGTTCACCCATTCTTGCCATTTCAACAGGACATCTCCATCGCTCTTCTTGGCTTGTGTAAGGGTTGAGCGATACTTTTCTGCCTGCTCGACTAGGTGCTTGTTAGCTTGATGCGAAGGCTGACGTATGTCGTCGATGTCTGCATAACGCTCGTGTAACATCTCCTCTTCCATGGCTTCCTGATCGAGGACATCGAATACCTGAGAGATGTCATCGAAAGTCAATCTGGAGCGTTCGATTAGGTGACCGCCTGGACTTACCTCTTCGAGTGTATCAGCGTTGTACTTGGCAACTCTCGAGACTTCCTGCAAAAGCGCCTGTACTTTTGCCATTCCGCCCTGCATTTGAACCTCCTCTGCTTTCTGAAGTAACGCTGGAGGAAGACTCGTCGGTCTCTCTAAAGCTGTTATGGATCCTGGAAGTCCGAGTGATTGTAATGTTCTATCATCAAGGAATATTATTGGCTATCGCCGTGCCGTCGATGTGTCAGAGTACTCACGTTGCGGCGATAGCATCCAGCTCCTCTCGCTTGCCGTGCAGCTCCGTCCTGACCAAAGTGTCTTTTCTGTCGTCGTAGATACCTAAAGTAGACGAATGATCAGCTTCTATAACTGAAAAGATGCAGCTGATTTCGCACTCACTCAAAGCAAGATGCACGCCATACGGCACAAGCCCGCTGAACAACGCGCCACCACCTTCATGCATCAACCATTCCAAGCTCTTTTCGATAGCCGGAGGAGTGACCGGTTTAACCATAGCTGCAGGTGTGATGCTCGCGAGCTGTGATACAGGGGGAATCGGCTGTACATATACCAAATCATTGTCTCTAATGGCTCGTTTCAATGAGCTGGCTAGTATACCCTGTAGGCTCTACCTCATGGGTATTAGCGAAGTCGTACCGATATTACGAAGATAAAACTCACTCGAAGATCAGATGATACAGCGTTACTCAGACCTGGCTTCACCGCATCAAGTGCCTTTTTAGCTAGAGTTTCTGCAAGCTGTAAACGAGCAATTTCTTCGCCATATCTACAGAAGAACGAGAGGACATCGGTACCAGCTGTGCAGAAGTATATTCACACAGCTTACCTGCCCTTCTCCAGATCATCCATACTCAGTCTATACTGAGCGGCGGCTTCGAAGTGATATCGTTTGACAGTGACGTGCGAAGTCCAGGACTGTGTTCCGATTAAGGTCCTGTTAGCATTGGTGCAAATGTGAGGCAAAGAGAAACAGCTCACAGCTGGGAAGTAATGCGCTGTAGGGTTTAGGCCTTCGGCAGCGTTGCTTAGAGCTGCTGCATAATATTCGGATACCTTGCAGCAGGCATTTGCAATATTCAGCGCCAGATCAGACGACGATAAGAGAAAATCAAGATGCACCTGTATTGCCAGCTTTGCAATAAGACCGTTTTTGTATTTTTCAATCACAGCTCTCTGCCAGAAACATTCTTGAGCTTCCGCAAGACAGAATTTCTCCAATGCGCCGATAAAGGACGACGTCATGTCTTGTCCCATACTTTTCGCTGCAGGTATGCTAGAGGCAGAAGATTGCTCTCGTTCGAGCGTGGGCAGCAAGTTCGTTCGGATGTATAAGAGTATACCGGCTGCATTCTTCACTCATTGTGTAGTAGTATCAGTGCAACTTGCACTCCACGGTATACGGGTGCAATCAGGCTTACCTGGGTATAAGCTAAAGCTCTCTTGATACCCTCGATTTCTGATCGATTTTCTGCCGCTCCAAGACTAGCATAGACTGCCGCGATGTTATACAGCACTGCTGCCCGTTCGTATGTTATCGATGAAAGGCTGATTGTGGGGTCGGAGTTAAAACTGTATGGAGCTGGGTATGGCAGATGGTATGTGAATTCGAGGCCAATCTATTACGAGTCAAGGTCAGCCATATTCGGAACGCCTCAGTATACTGCCAACGTAGCGGATTCTTACATCCGGTGGAAATTTTGTCGAGAGGAAAGTGATTTGAGCATAGTATCTATATATGCATTTGGTATTAGAAGTTTACCGGTAGAACGTCCTGATAGACTCACTTGCTCAAGCCTGTAACCACTTCGTAGTGAATCTCTGGGCCCCCGGTTCCTTCGACATACTGCTTCCTCAAATCGCTAAGCTGGGAGATATCATGCTTGAATGCGTCCGGGTGAGTGTCGTGGAAATGATCTTGAATATATTGCCGAATCCTGTTGCCCAAGTCGGGCAGAGGTTCGGCTACCTTGGCAGGGATTGGCAGGAAGTTATTCTGTTGAAGAGGGTAAAATGTCAGTCGTACAAGAAGGGACGGTGAAGCAACAAGCTTACCATCCTACTTGGCCGTTTCCGTCTGATTCACTTGCACAGGAGCTATATGACCACTGGCAGTGTACGTCAAGGTAGACCTGTCACTCAACACATGTGGTATTCTCGCTTGCTGCAACTCCCGATCGCCTGACGCCGCGCGAAGTAGGCTGCCGTGAGCGTAAATTTCGAGAGACGAGAGCATAACATGGACGCTTGCTCCAAACACACCCCAGCCATGCCATCCACCATCCCGCTCTACCTCGCCGCCGGCAAGGCGTACGTGTGGGACGCACAGCACGCAGCCACCCTCCGCGTCACTTACCACATCGCACCGCTCGCCACGGGGACTTTGCCGGGGGTTGCGCAGCAGAATGTGTTCTTGGGGTTGCCGTTGGTGTTGATGCCGGAGGAGGCTGTGGTATTGGTCGAGGATGGTGAGTGGCAACGTTCTACGAATGACGTTTGACGAACAAGGCGAGGAAGGTGGAGAGAGGAAGATGCGCGACCCAACTCACCGAGAGAAGCGAGAATCACTGTCTGCGCCGCAGGCGCTCAGCTCTGGAAAACCGGGAGAGGGAGGGAGGGATGGAGGGAGGAATGACCAACCCCTTGTTTCCCCGAATATGGCGTAGGCCGACTGAGTATCACTCGAGCGGAGCGAGACTCAGCGTTCGCGCCGCAGATTATGAGTCTGAAGGAGTCCTATGAGGTCGTCGTAGGCTGGCCGAGACTCAGTGAATTCGCCGCTCAGGAAATCAGTGCGAGGGCTCTCCGAGTCCGTCGTAGGACGGCTGAGAATCAGTGGTCTCTCCGCGACACCGGTTATCAGCCCGAAAGACCCCAACGCCCTCGAGGATGTCCGAGTGTTAGCGTGTTGTCTTTCGAAGTCGAACAGGACGCAGGAGAACCAGTGTCTTGTCATCGGCACCATCCCTTCTTCCGCATACTAACCCTACCCTTCCCTCACGCACGCAGGGATATGTCACTTTATTCACACACCACAGGCCTGGCGTCCCCCAACGGCGGAAGAAATCGCCGAGCACACCACACATCGACTGCAGACAGTATCTGAGCTGCAAGCGGCTGCAGCAGCTGCGAGCGAGGAGAAAAAGCGGATGTTTGCGCTCTCAAGGAGAGGCAAGGGAGTGACTGCGAGCGAGGAGAAAGAGGAAATACGTGCCCTTCCGTCAACAACGACAACGACAACAACGACAACAACGACAACAGCGACAACAGCAACAACAGCAACAACAACACAACAACAACCATACTTTACCAGCATCGTCTCCCACCCTACGCCCGTTACACACCCATGGTTTCACCCCTCTCCCCTCTCCGGAGGGATATACACCTCCCTTCCCTCCGCCTTGGAAGCAGGGGTATGGCACTACCCCTCCACCCCGCTCGAGCGAGCCCGGTGCGCAGTGTTCAGGAGCTTGTGGGAGGAAGGCATGTTTATGGGCCAAGGGGTAAAGTTTGGCGGAGAGTTTTTAGTGTATCCCGGTACGCCTTCACGCTTTTCCCTGAAAAGAACCCTTTACTAACCCCCCTCCCTGCTCACAAAACCGACAGGTGACCCGCTCCGCTACCACTCCCACTTCGTCACCACCACCCTCCCAGCCCGCACCACCCCGATACGGCCACTCGAGCTCGTCGCCTGGGGCCGGCTCGGGACAGCGACGAAAAAGGCGCATTTGTTGTGTTGTGTTGATTTGGAGATGCCCGAGGGGAAGCAGCAACAACAGCGGGAAGAGGAAGGAGAAGGAAGAGGCGAGGCTGAAGAGAAGGTGGGACAGGAGGCGGAAGAGAATGACGGAAAGCCGAGGGTCCAGTTCTACAGCCTGGAATGGGCGAATTTTGGGTAATCGCCTACCCGCTTACTCTGTCATTTGACCAAGCGACCGAGGCGTTCGGGTACTTCGTCCTCCTTACGGACGGGGTGTTGTGAGCCGGTCGGTCATGCGACGAGGTAATTCTTATCACATCACATCACCACATTTCATCACATCACAATACATCGGATCTAGCTATCCCATTCGCGCCGCTAAATATACGTTCGCGTGCGGCCTCTCAAGTGACTAATTGCAGCGCGCGTTCTTCCCGCTCATCATCCCTTCCTTGCTCCTGCCCTCTTCTCTGAAACCCTATCACGACCCGGGAGAGGGATTAGCGACCTTGCAGGCGGTGCGTACAGAAAGGAACGAGAACGATGGATCAATGCAAACGCACGAAGATGCAGATGAAGTCATCCGACACTTGGCGGGAAGAGTACGGTCGATGGTCACCCAGCGTCTGTAACCCTCGCTTCACATGTGGGCAGGCAGGCAGTACAACAAACGTCTCAGTACCGAGAAGATGTTGGAAAGATAGTCGCGCCGTCGCATATATAGGAGACAGTCTTCTTTCCATCCCTCGTTCTTTTCCTCAGTAGGCGAAGGGGACAAGTAAGCGCCCTTAATACAGGGTGACGACGAAGAGACTGGCGAGACCTGTTGTGGAGCTCTTCTCGGATGTGCATTCGTTGCATGGAACGCGGTGGGGTATATCACAGGGGCGAACGACGTGACCAAATTAGTTCGCAATCGACGGCTTCGCATGTACGGTCATAGAGACCAGGCGAGCCAAACGCTGTTGTTGTCGCTTGCTGGATGAAACGAGGGGTCTAGCTAGTTGATGGGTATCTTGCAAGATGCCCGAGCCGACACAGCGCACTACGCACGACATACCACTGTCGGCTTGACCAGGCCCAGACAAAGCAGATCTCATGCCACTAAATCTATTCCTTCCACCATATGTATAGCGGAGGTGTCCCGAGCCCAACGCAAGGCAAAGCAAGAAAGCAAGATCCAATGACGCCATGGTTGGATGCTGCGAGAGGGGTCCGACTGGGTTGAATCTTGCGTGGATATCGATGTTGTTTCAGGCACCACAGTTGTCGCTACGAAGTCGGGCTGGACTTTCATCCAGTGCTTTGGCCAGAGGTAGACATGCCGCCAGCATTGTGCCCATATCCTCCTGTAGCACGGACTCTTCGTTAAATCACTATTCGACTTCCCTGAGAATACGGATCCAGAAAAGATGCCTTTTTGCCAAGGCATATACGATTGAGTGCTAAAAAGTCTCATCAGCACTGTGCTCATCAGTAGAGGCGACTGGGAGCGCGTTGGATAGGTAGTGTACGACAGAGTAGATCATACAGCACATAGCAAGACATCGATCCTCGTCGCTGCCCGCTCCTTGTCACGAGCCTTGCAGGTAAACTGTCAGCGCCATTTTACCACAAAGCAGGTTATCCGCTGGTCACCGAGCCCTCCAGAGCTGGCACCTGGTTGGAATGAAAGTTGTCACGATGCGCTACACAAGGACTATACAGTCTTGGAGAATACAATATTTGTGCATGATGACGGATGTTCACCCGGCTTATCACCCGATGATGTTGTTTATACTTGCTGCTATTATTGTCGGCTGATCTGCTGTCGATCGATCACAGATCGAGCAATATCTTTCCAACTACACCTTAGAATACTTCGCTATTGCTTATTGCTTCAGTGCATTTACAAAGCTCATCAAGCTGCTCCATGCTCACCCGCTCATGAGATCCGTAGTCTGCCTTGTTGCTTCAATTTGCTGCAATAATTATGTAGCAATTCGCTCTGATGACATCACCTGGTGATCAGCTGCCGCTTCTCCGGACCTGAGTTGCCCGCTCGGCCTCGGTGTCAGATGTGCGCGTTCCAGTGCTATTCCGGCTGGAGGTAACCGAGGCGTGACATCAGGCAGGCACAACAGCCAAGCAAGTGCCACAACCCATTCAAGAAGCTATGGAAATTTCAAGGATGACTGGCGGCAAGCAACCAGGGCTGCAGCTGCTTCAGGGATGGCAGGAAGTTTTGAAGCACGAGACCCGCCGTGCCTCCCGCTTCCGATGACATCTTTTTTCCTTTCCGCTTCTTCACAAGATTTCCTGATCGTTCGGTTCTATCGTGATCGCTCGTTTCGGGCTCATATTTGACGATTCTGTTGTACAGTTCGACAGCCTGGCTAATAACATAAACATTTGCCCTTATTGGCGGGATTAGCAAAGCTATTCCCATGACAACAGCGTCAACTAGCTCGTTAACTGCGACAGCACTTGACAAGTACAGCAAGGCCACGAGACCTAGCTTAGCTGTCGTACAGGTTCTACAGAAATTAATTTCTTCTTGCAGTAGCTTGCTTGCAGTGCGGGCAAAATGCCGTCTCTCGACGATACTTATATATGTCTTATCAGGTTCATCGGGCCTTCCTGAACCCTCCGTCACAGGTTCACGAAAACCTCTCTTCCCCGATACTATATAGCACGGCTGCTCTGCCAATACCGATTAAGTAGTAAGTCTCGGGACACCGCCACAGTTAGTCGAATCGCACCCTTTTGCTAACCCTTCCGCTTCTCGCCGGTCTCTGGCAGTCATGATGTCCGACTCAAACGGCCACGATTCGTTCGTCGCTTCTTCAAGCGCAGCTGAATACCACAAATCCGATAAGGAGATGGTCGATGTAGAAGTAGTCGATGAAAAAGCCGCCCATCAGGGGTTGGCGCACGATGGCCTTTTCCCGCCGCCGGATTCATATGATCCGCACCCGGGACATACAAATGCTGCTCACCATAAGGGCGCTGGTGCGTTGTTCAGAGGGGAGCTCGGGTCGGAATTGGCTACACCGTTCGAGAAAAAGGCTGCGTTGATTAATAGGTGAGTTTGGCCAGCCGAGTTTAGAGGGTACCAGCCCAAGGCTATAAGAACGGAAATTAACTATCATGCTTGTTGGGTGGCGATAGAGAACTCGACAAGATGGGGTTCGGCCGATACCAGCTGGCGATCTGGTTTCTCTGCGGGTGAGTAGAGTTTGGCAACGACGTGCGCCCTGCACGAGCGCAGCTCACCTCCGTTTTCCGGACTGGTAGTTTCGGATATTTCCTGGATCTCATGTGGGCTCAAGCGGTCGGTCTCGTCGCCACGCCGATCTAGTACGACCTTTTTATCCCTAGTTTGCCCATTACTCCGTTCCTAACATACCCTTTACCGTTGGCAGCCAAGAAATGAACGTCGACCTCACCAAAGACAGTGGTCTGATCTTCACCGCAATGAGTACCGGTAAGCGTCCCCCGCCACGCCATTCCTTTATCGCGCACGGGAAATATCATTTCAACTATTGACATCCCACGTTTTGCCAACCCGGCGCGCAGGCTTGACTGTCGGCGCCTTCTTTTTCGGCTTGCTCGTCGATATCATTGGCCGAAAATGGGCATTCAACCTAACCTGTCTGATTACCTGTGTTTTCGGAACCCTGATTGTACGTCCGTCTTATCGCTGAGTCACTGTGCCACTCACTTACCCCTTGCCGATCCCTGTACGCAGGCCGCTCCGGTATACAACTACAATGCGATCTGCGCCATGGCCGCGCTCTGCGGGTTCGGGCTAGGCGGACAGATCCCTATTGACGCCACGATCACGCTCGAGTTCCTGCCTCAGAACCGACGCTACCTGCTGGCCCTGCTGTCTCTGTGGCAGCCCGTCGGAGTCGTCGTAGCGTGTGCGATAGCGTACGGGTTTGTGCCCAAGTACCGGTGCGATACCGCGTTGGATTCGTGCATGATCACGGCCGCGGGGGAGGCGTGTTGTTCAAAGGGGAGCAACATGGGTTGGCGGTACCTCTTGATCACGCTGGGCGGGATCACGTTGAGCGTCTTCGTCCTCCGGTTTGTCGTGTTTAATTTCCGGGAATCGCCGAAATACTTGTTGGGGAAGGGCAAGGAGCAGGAGGCGATCGACGTGCTGCATTCGATTGCGAGGTTTAACAGGGTGGCGCCGCCCACACTCACGGTGGACGATTTCGCGGCGATAGATCAAGAGATGAGTTTGGCCTCGGATCCCGTGTCCACGACGCCGTTGAAGACGACGCAGCATACCAAGGCGGTTTTGAAAGATGGGCTGGGCAAGTTGAGGCATCTCAAAGGGCTGTTCAGGACCCCGCTGATGGCGTTTACGACGGTCATCATTTGGATCGCATACATGGGTGACTTTTGGAGTAAGAGGCGCTAGAGCTGGTTACTCGCTTAGAATCAAACTTACATGCTCGTCCGTTTGACTGCAGGTTTCAACATTGCCGGCTCCTACCTCCCGATCATTCTGAACAACCGAAACGTATCCTCGGGGCAAAACACGGTATATGATACGTACAAGCAGTACCTGATCATCTACGCGCCCGGGGTTATCGGATGCGTGTTGGCAATGCTGGCGATCCAACTGCCGGTCCTTGGACGAAAGGTGCGTTTCGTTCTCTCCCTCCTTGCTTGCCCTGGTTCTCGTAAAATGGCGCAAGCGGGCTGACGTCTCAACATGCTTGCTTGTGCGGCTCAGTGGTCGCTTGTCATCTCGGCTGCTCTGCAGGGACTGTCGATGGCGATGTATACCCAAGTCCGATCGACCGCAGGCTACGTCGGGCTGAACGCTCTCGGTACGTTCCGCGCTATACCTCTCCCTCTTCATGCTCACCCTTACCCCACGCCCTTTCCTTCCCTCGCGCAACGCAGAATACATCATGCAAAGCTTCTTCAACGCCGTTCTGTACGCAACCACTCCTGAAATGTTCCCGGCGTACGTGAGGGGGTCTGCTTGTGGGCTGGCATCGACGCTGGGCCGGCTGTCTGGTGTGAGTGTTTTCTTAGGGTACGGGGAGGAAAAGGCTAAGACGTTTATTCCTTGTGCTCGCAGATCGTCGCCCCCTTCGCCGCGCAAAGATACGTGGAGAACGAGTCGGCCGGGGTGCTATGGCTCGCCACGGGGGGGATCTGGGTCGCGATGGTCGCCCTGATCTTCCTGCCGATCGAGACGCGCAACCGGCAGGCGTTCTAGGCTTGGGGGATGATCATTCGTCACTATGTATTGCTACCTGTATCGCGGGAGAACCAGTGTCAAATATAATGAGCTGTATAATGGAATCACGCGCCCGGGACTTGTTGGCCACTGCCCCCGCGGGCCTCGCACGGATGACGTCATCCGGGAAGCATCTACCGGGGAAGCGCGGAATCGGGATCGGGGCCCGGGTGCCTCCACCTCCGGGACGGTTCCCAGCGATTCCCATCCGCCCCAGCGAGTTTGCTGGGATATCAGCGGAATGAGCCAATCCACACACACGCTCCCCCCTTCCCCGCCACCACCACCGGCCCTCGTCATGCAGCCCCTCCTCGCCCAGACCACACCCCCGCACACTCCCGTCCCTGGCATCGCCCCTGGCAGCGCGACAGGCGCCCACGACCCGCTGTCCGCCCATATCCTCGGCATCGGCACGGCGTTCCCCCCGGACCTGCTGTATCCGTCGGGACTCGAGGAATTTGCGGCAAAGTGGTGTGAGCCTAGTGAGAGGTGCATAGAGCTTATCCCCTTCGGTTGTGCAGTGACTGACTAACGCGTTGCCTTGCGCTGCCGGATAGCCTTTCAAAGACGCTCATGGTCAATAACCACACACAGATCGACCACCGTCCGCTCGTCCAGAAAATCACCGATCCCTTGCTCAACCAGGAAGAGCCGCCCAAGATACGCGATGTGAACAAGGTGTTTATGGACAAGGGCGTCGAGTTGGCGGTAAAAGCAGCTAGGAAGGCGGTAGGGGATTGGGGAGGGAAGATGGAGGATATCACGCATTTGAGTGAGTAGAGGCGATCCACGAGCGAAGCGAGGAGGGAGGACGGCCAAGGGCCGAGCGGGCGCCGCAGGCACATAAATATGGGCGAAAGAGGGACGTCCGACCGCTCTTCTTCCGAGGGTGGCGTAAGCCGTCCGAGACTTGTGTCGGCACCGCAAGCTACGAGTTTGAAAGACCCTTGAGGCCGTCGTAGAACGGCCGAGAGTCAGTAAGTCTTCTTCGGGAGAGCGACACAAGACCTCCATGCCTCAGTCCTACGTCTCCAGAGGCTGTCAGGCGGCCAAGAATGAGCCGCCTCTTGATTGAGACGCGTGTCATATAGCAGCCCGCGCAGTTCTGCGTGCCCGCCAAACGAATTGCGCCGGCTTTTCAGGACAGGTTGGAATTAACCCTTTTGCCTTTCCTTTTTCCAGTATGCAATACTTGCACCGCCAGTAGTTACCCGTAGGTTCCAATCTTAGATACGCCGCCCCTCACCGCGACTGACCCCTCTGTTTCGGATAGCGGGTTCGATCATGCGCTACTTATGGCTCTCGGACTATCACTAACAACCGACCGAACACTGCTGCACGGTGTCGGCTGTGCGGGTGGGCTCTCCCTTGTCCGACTCGCACACCAGCTCTCCCGCGTTCCCCCCGATCCGTCACCCATGACCAAGCCCACGCGTATTCTGGTCGTTTCAACCGAAGTGACGTCGACGTTGTGCCGTAGCGAGATTGATGAGTTGAACAAGGCCTCCAAGGCACCTGGAGGAGATAAAGGCTGGCCGAATGTTAGTTTGTGTTTGTTCAGTGATGGTGCGAGTGCGATGATCGTCGGCGCCGCGGATGGGGAAGGGCGATTAGCAAGTCATGGCAAGTCGTCATTTCGAGCGCTTTACCCCTACACACAAGCTAATCTTCTTCTCGATGGGGCGGCACAGAAAATTCCTCGTTTGAGATTATGGATTGTATCACCGAGACTGTGCCGGATACTGTGGAAGATTTGGGCTTCAACGTCGATGAATACGGATGGAAGGTAAAAAGAAAAATGTCCACCGAATGACCCACACATCCTCCCATTGACACTCTTTCTTTGCCCCTGCTACAGGCCATCATCTCGCAGCGGGTACCCAAGCTAACGTCTCAAGCGGTACCGCAACTGTACCACCGTCTCCTCTCGAAACCCTCGCTCGCTATACGCGCCAAAACATCCAAATCCCTCGCCTACCTCACCTCCCCGTCCCCGGCAGAGACGCAGCCCACGTCGCTCGACTGGCTCATCCATCCAGGCGGATCCCTCATCATTGCGAAGATCGAAAATCAACTTGGACTGAGCGGCGAAGATCATACGCGCGCGTCGTGGCACGTCTATCAGACCAAAGGAAACACGAGTTCCGTCAGTATTGGTGCGGTGGTCGAGCGTAGTAGACAGGTGCAGGATCGGGAAGGGTGTATTGCCGTGGCGTTTGGCCCAGGGGTGACGGTCGAGATGTGTCTTCTCCGACGGACGGGATGGAAGGGTCGAGCGGTAGAGGAGATGGACCGTTCTGGTCTTGATGGGTTGGTGGACAGGAACGGTCCCGCCGATGCTGGGCAAGTGAAAGACGCCAGCGCCACCTGGCACAAGGACGAGCCGGCGGCAGCTACCGCTGCGGGTGATGGTGATGCCACCCCATCCTCTTTGACGTCTCGCGCCGAGGTATACGCTGGTCTAGGGATTCACGACGAATCGTCAAGTCTATTATCGAACGAGGCCGGTAATGGCCAAGGGCTAAAACGGCGTCCGGATGGCGATCTTGCCGACTTGCAGCAAGAGCACAACAAACGTGCCAAGACGGAAGGTACTGGTTCATTGGCGGATGGGGATATCGCTAGCTCAGATACTCGAGTGCTATAATGTTATGTTCAAGCCCCATTTTAGCAGAATATATATTGTTGCATGTACTGTACTTTTATACACTGGAAAGGCGTTGCTGCATTCATACTTGTGGATTGATAGCATTGAGTTTGGAACAATGCCGAGAATATAACCCAAGTGTTTCTCGAATGTAAGGATTGTGTCAATTGGGCGCGGAGAGCTAGTACAGTGTTCTGAGTAAGATCTTGTAGTTAGTCGTCTTGTGAACGTGACCATCCGTTGACAAGCCCTGCACCCAATGTCATACACCTGACCATCCTGCATGGTCTGATTCGCTACTCACCCCTGCTTGGAAGCTCACGCAGCAGTGAGTCCGCTTTCCTGAGTCCCTAGATATGTTGTAGATCATAGCTAATAAAGTACAAATCCGGCAGGGTACAAGCGAATGGGGCCCAGAGCCCTGTAATCATATCCAAGAAGATAGGTCCAAAATGCACAACGAACGATGAGCTCTAGCCGTCCACCCATCCACTCACTCAGCATGAACAACTCGATGCCTGGGGTACTTGCGAGTCCTTTGCTGAAGTCACATCGATCTCTGAGGTACGCCAGACATCCAAAACAGCTTGAATCAGCGCAAATTCACAGAGTGTAGACGAGACCTTTTTGAAAAAGTCGGATCCATTTCAAGGAAATATACCCACTTGTGCTGATGGTCGCTGCTTCTGGTTGACCTGCTCCTCCTGGCAACGCGAGGGCAATCTTCTTGAACAAGTTTTTCACATTGTACCCTGCTTTCGCAGAAGTTTCAATGGATAACACGCCTAATTCTTTGGCGCGTCTGTCCAAATCTTCCGAAGTGACTTGGCTGTAAGGATAACGCACCAAGTGTAAGTGTGACAGCTTGCCAGATGGAATACTTGCGCATCCGACATAGAGAAATTCCGCACCGTTTATCACTCAGATCCGTCTTGTTGCCGACCAGAACAATGATAACGTCTCCGCCACGTTCATTTCGGACATCGTCTACCCATTTGGTCGTGTTCTGGAACGATATGCGGCCTAAGCAATATGTGTGACTTGTTTAGCAGGCGAGGTTGCGCTTGTGATGTGTCTAGAAGCCGTCGGGAACTGACTGGTAATGTCGTAAACGATAACGGCGACCGAGCTATCCCGGATATAACTCGGAATCAAGGATCGGAATCGTTCCTAGTAAAAGCAGTGGCAGTCAGTCTGTAGAAATGTCGAGCAGGGAACAGCATGCTGCCATACTTACTTGTCTACCAGTGCGCCATTTCCAAATCATCAACGTTAGCTAACTGTGCCCCGCTTAGTGACGGTTGTGTTTCCGACTTACCCCGCTGAGATAATACAACATAAATGTGAGCCAACAGTTTGTGCTGTGGAAAACTGGTACCGCCGCAAAACTTACCAGTATCCCATAATTGCAATCTCACTGTTCTGTCATCCAGGTACATTGTTTTAGAAAGAAAGTCGATACCTTGACAGGATAGCAAGAGCCTTTCAGTCAGACCTTTTAGAGCACTGCGCAACGTTCCGGAATGGATCAAGTACCTATTGTGGCTTGATACGTATTGTCGAAAGTGTCATACATCTATGTTGACCGTCACATGCATTTCGGAAGGAGAATCAGTAAAACCGAAGCATGGGCGCAACCTCCCGTTTCAATGCTCTGCAAAGAACGGATCCATCTACCCATAACAGCAAGCAAGGTAACAAGGACACAGGGTGTAGCAAGGGGAAAGGACTTACAAACCGCGTAATCAAACTCGTTTTCCCCACGCTCTGTTCTCCCAGAAACACCAGTTTATACTTCTTCATCTGATAAACGGGAACACCACATGTCAAGCTTCAGTCTACTGCACTCTCCTTGGGTAACCTCAGGAAGGGTGCTCGTACCGGGTTTGTGACCGAGAAGTCGGGAGTGGCGGAGGTAGACATCTCGATGACGCTTGGAACCAGGGAGTGTGGGTGGGTCGGTGGAAGACGTCACAAAGGGCTGGATCGGTCTTCGATTATCCGGTTGATTGTCTGTTAACGGTTGCTTCGCCTCTGGGGTGTATGTGGTATGTGAGGGGTGTTCCCAGACGGAGGACGTTGGCAGGACTCTCTGCTCAATATCCTGTTTGGTGGGCGGGATGAGGCCGTCAATCGACCAACAGGCGGCCCTATCGCTCGCGTGGCGCTGGGCGGATACAAACAGGAGGACGGTTGTGTAGTGAGTCCCTACAGTTCTTCCTTCTTCATCATGTTCGACTTTGGCCCTTGCGGTGCTATCTGTCGCTGTACATTCATCCAAATCACCGCACAACGCATATCATGCCCTCGGACGCTGCAGTGACCAAGAGCGCCATCGACCGGCTGAAGAGTGCTATCCAGGCCAAGCGTAAAGCAGACAAGGCTTTGGTGAGTCTTGTCGTCGCACGCGATCCATCGATTCTGGATCTCCCGCTTCCCAAGAAGCCCTCGAGCTTATAGTATGATGCTGGGATTGTATTGCAGGCACACCTCGAGCAGTCGATAGCGGCCTTTGAAGGTAGTTATCTCTCTGAAACCGCGTCTTCTGGTGGAAATATTATCAAGGTAAGACCGACTTGCAAGATTCAGTCCATAACAAAGTGTCGCCTAATTTTGGGTATGGCCTTCTCTACCACAGGGGTTTGAAAACTACCTAAAAGTCAATCCAAATACCAAGAAGCGGTACGAAGTGCAGGACACAGATCGCCTGTTCAGTATGAGTAGCGGGAGTTACCAAGCAGTACGTAGAACATGGATCGTAATCATTTCAAAGACCTTTAGTCAAGCTAGGTCGTTGCTTATTGCCTCACAACAAACAGTCGATGAATCTCTTGCATGCCGAAGCCGAGGAGAAATCGAGGCACGTCGACTGTCTGATCCATGGTGAACGCTAATACATAGCTAACTTCCGGCCATCGGGGTCTATTCCCAATCTTAGAATCAAGGGGGAGTACAATGATGACCGAGATCCGCTCAACCTCGGAGGGAGCAAAAAGCGCAAGCGGGAGGAGAGCATTATGAGTGGTGCAGGAGATGATCAGGGATCCCAGACAAAGTCGAACGGGCATGGAGGCAGAAGAGTTAAGGGACAGTCTTTGCGAGCGGAAGATGAATAGAATAAGAAGAGGCTGTGACAGAGAGGCAGGTTAACCCCTGTTGTGCGTAGCTCTGATTGGAGGTCACGGGGGTCTTTGGGTTGTACGGATTGTGTTGTATCTTACTGTAGCCATAAGCGATAATTGTCATAGGAATTGTTCAGCGCTCATCCTCCGCTTTCCTCCTCCAGATGTGCATGCTACATAGTCGACTTTAGTCTCATCTGTGCGACCTCACGGTATGGGCGATGCTCCTTTGAAAATAGGTACAGTGGTACCGCAGCTAGTACTCTGTTCATCCGTGTTCGATCGCTTCACGTCAATGACAAGTGATCGACCAGTTCAAGTCGAGCATCCGAATTGTAGTGTCCTGCTTCACTGTTTCATCGCCATCCTGATCTCCTGCAGCTGAGCCTCCCGTTCCGGCTTGTGGCCCGCCTGACCTATCCACATCTGGGTATTTCGACTATCCCTGTGAAGGCGCTTTCAGCAGTCTCCTCGTTAAGCCTATCCGACTCCATCCGCTCAGGTGTACCACTTTGTTTGAGGTTCAATCAAGAAACCCTCTAACATATTACGGCAATGCCGGAAGAAACCCATGATAACGCAGTCCCTTCCTCATCAGCTGGCCATGGTCAATTCCCGTCACCGCCCGTCGACCAATCTCTACCACCACTATCCGCCTTGTTCCCGCCACTGGACCTCCCTCCGGCCGATCCAGAGGACTATCAGCCGCCGTACACCGACCAAACCTGTTTCTCATGGTGTGTCCAGTCAAACCATCGTAGGAAAGCGGATTACCTACCAATATGCCGGATGTTATGTGTCACTGTGGACAAAAAGGCGGGTAAGGGGGACGAGGATGAGGCTAGGAGAGATATCTTGCTGGGTAGAAAAAAGGCGAACAAGGGCAAGGGGAGAGCGGAGGAGGGTATCGAGGATGCATCAATGGTGGCCGCCGCTAGGAAGAGAGTACGGCGGTGGATTGCAGAAAGGGAGCTTGTCCTGTTCAGGGGCGATATCGAAGCCATGCAGCAATTACAAACCGAGAACAAGCACCCCCGCTCGGGTGACGCTGACCGTAGCTCGCTCAGGAAGACCGACACGCTCGATTCGGAAGATATAGACAGTCTCGAGACGGCAACGAGTAGGCAGCAGAAACAGAGACGACCGATGAGGCGGAAATTCGAAGATGACGAGTGGAGTATCGAGCGTCGACAGATTGGTGAGGATGGGTACGTTGATTTCCCCCGTTCCTTCTCCCGCAAAACTCACCATCTGATTTTTGCCTCGCATTATTCCAGACGGGCGGTCATCATTCCATTCCGCGACATCCTACTCACCCCCTATCACGCCACCGTCGCTCGTTTCGAGCGGCTCTTTCAACCGACCTATCGGCTCGTCACGGCGTATATCAATTCGTTTACGGATGGAACGCAGGAGCGGTTCCTGAAGATGGCGTGGAAGAGTGCTGTCAACGGTGATGGTATAGAGACGGGCTACAAGCTAGCTGGCAAAGTGAGAGAGGGCTGGCAGAAGAGATGGGCAGAGGCAGAGAGGCGGCTCGAGGAACGCGAAAAGGAAAAGGAGAGAATGCGTGAAGAATCGTCACGGCGGGGAAAGGATATATAGCTCCGGTTGTGAACATGTACTTGATTGTCGACAATTTGCATACAATACTCTGGGTCGTCATATCTGACTCTTATATCTGGCCTTTGTTCATGGCATTTACATTTCGGTAGCCTTATTTCGTAACATCAATCTTCTTCAATTTACTGCAAGAGGAAATCGTCATGGATCAGTTTTCTTGCCCATGATATACTCTTATGGGCACTCACTAGCCGTCCTTGGTTTCGACAAATCCTAGTTTCTTCTCAAAGTCTTTCGACTCCTTTGGGCCATTGGAGCCATACTTGTATTCAACAGGCCTGGGTGACTCTTTACCTTCAGAATAGTGCAAAAAACTAAAGGCGAACAGACATGATGAGTCAGTCAGTAGTCTCAGGTCCCAGACGGGGCGTTACTACTAGTCAACTATGAGAGGGCTCAAACTCACGGCGTGAAGATACGCCACTCCTCTTCTAATTCGTCCTGACGCACGACTAAGCGACAAAGATGCATCAGTCAATGTGAATGATATGTAAGACAACATCGTTTGTAGTCGATGGCACTCACAGTTCTTTTGCCCCCCTTTCAGGACTTCACGAATGACAAATTCATATGGCTGAGGCGCGTCCAGACCGTCAAACTTGCTTTCATAATCCAGAACCATTTCAGGTCGAACGATGCCGCCATCCATGGTAGGCTTCTTCGAATTGATCTTGAAGTAAACCTTCTTTTCATAAAGTTCGATGACCAGCTCATTAGGCTCTACGGAAGGGTACAGCGGATTGCTCCCTTGCTTGAATTGAAGAACAATCCGAAGAGCGTCTTCCTCAATGGCTACAGATAAACCAAGGAATGAAGAAAACGTTAGTAGCTTAGAAATCGGTGCGTCGCTAGCCTAACCACCCGGACTGACCTTTACCAGCTTTCAGCAGGAAAGGCACGCCATTCCAACGGTCATTGTCAATACGAAGCACTACCTCTCCGAAAGTTGCCGTTTTAGATTCCTTGTTCTCGATCGATTCGTCTTCAAGGTAACCCTTCTTGTCCCCATTACCGATGTACTGGCCCATGACAGCCTCGTTGTTCTGGATAGGCTTGATGGCTTTAAGTACCTTGACCTGTCAGGTTCCGTGAAACAAAATCGTCAGAAATGAATCTTTACGGTTATGTCCGGCAAAGTTCGCTCATTGCGTGCATATTCTCACCTTTTCATCACGAATAGAGTCGTCTTCAAGCGATTCTGGCTTGTCCATTGTCAGGAAAGTCAGCAGCTGCATCGAGTCTGACAAGCACAAGGACAGCGAGCAAACAAGCTATGTCAGGCGGGGATTCGAGAAAGTAGAACAGGGAAGGACGATTCACGATTCTGCAAAACATCGCGGATGATACCAAACTCGTCAAAGTATCCACCTCGACCCTCACACCCAAACGTTTCCTTGAGCTCGATCAAGACGGATGCCACCTTGTCCTTATTGAGCAAAGAGTCGATCAGTAGCTCGTTTGCGAATCGTAGCTGCATGATGGATCGCGCCTGAGTCGTTTTGCAAGATTCTTTTCAATATTCTTGTGTCAATGGGTACGGTAGCCGGAATCCGCGCTCACCATCTCGTCCCCAATGAAATGGTCAATTCTGTAAACCTCCTCTTGTTTCCATCCGTCTTTTGTGATGGCATTCATCATTTCCTTTGCGCTGTCGGAATCCTTGCCAAACGGCTTTTCAATGACCAGGCGGTTGGTAATGCCTTTGTAATTGTTCTTGTGGAGTTTATCAGCCAGCGACGTGAACTGACTGGGAGGAACGGCGAGCTGAAGAAAGAATTATGCATTTAGTCTCTGGTATGGACTGACGTCCAGAGGAACCCAACTCACATAGTATACTCGGTGCGACTCTCCGTCGAAATCCTTGTCTGCCTTTTTTTGCAGTTCGCTCTCCAGATTCTTGAAAGCATCATCTTCGTCATATGCGCCCTGGACGTAGCTGCTTATCTTCTTGAACTCCTCGATCTTGTCTTTTGACTGTATTTTATGGGTTATATTTGATTAAGGCGACCGAGTCATTCTTTCGCCTCGTGCGCTATGGTACATACCTCCTTCGCGTCCAATCCGCCGGTAAGGCGCTCTTCAAAATCCTTCCGCTTCAAGTCAGATCTGGCATAACCGACAATTTGGGTCTTGGGAGGGAGGAATCCCTCCTTGAAAAGGCCGAATAATGAAGGAAAAGTCTGAACAGAATTGCGGCATGGGTTTCAACACAAGTCGGTTGCGATCTCTGCTGACAAACTGACCATTTTTGTGGCCAAATCCCCCGAGGCACCAAAGACTATGTATGAGAGGCAGTCAAGGATCAGTGTTCCTGGTCACCGATAGCGTCCGTACCGAACTGACCAACAATCAAGGTCTTGTCCTTGGCTTCTCCTTGCGACTTGACACTCATGGTTGCAGTAGTTCGTGACGTAAAAAGGTGTTGCTTTGGGATAGCTTGAGCGGCAGAGCAAGAGCGTTGAATCTTGTCTTAAAGGTGCTTGTTCTCAATGCCCGAACTGCGAACATAGTATCCGGCTCATCATATTCGCCCAGCCAGGAATGAGAGTTGCTCGGATGACGTCAGAAAGCGAGACCGGCACTGCTGCCGGGTTTGGTGTAGTCTGGGACGCACCAGACTACCTCAGCCGTGTACCCGGTCTAGTAAACGAGCCTGGGTTTGGTGGTTGCCACTGCCAAATGGTGAACCTCCACTTGACTGACTACGGCTACTCTTGGCCCTTGCTCGCTACCAATCCACCATGCTTGCAACAGCGGTCAGTATATCATATCCTGGCTAACTGCATGGCCTGGCGCCTGGGTACAAGGAACGCGGGGGTAAAGCAACTTCGAAATTCTGAAACAAACCGCCCAGGTCGCAACGCCGTTTCATGTATACTTGAAAAAAACGCAATCGAGGGGGTCATGGGAAAACATGCGAGACATGGAAATGACTTTGAAAGTAGGAGAGCGACCGTCCAGTGAAATTCGCGCCAAACCGCCTCCCTGTGACAAAAAGCTTTCTCGAATATGGACTCCAAAGTACTACGGCTTCCTCCCTGACCCCCCTCCTCGCGCAGACATTAGGAAAATGGCAAATTCTTTGTCGTTAAAAACCGCTTGTCTAAAGCTCCTCCTCTTGTCCAATGCTCCATGTCATTCGGTCACGTCTTCGCTACTACATCAGTCTCGATTCCAGCCTGCTATCCGCCCATGTACGAGTCTGAACATTGCCATTCCACTGCTGTTTGCTTCTTTCTTACTGCTAATAGAAAAGCTGGGCCAAGATCGGGAATAACGGGGTAGCGCGAACGCTCCGATATTTATTCATCGTCGGATTGGAGGTATTTGTGTCGGATGTCCTGAATGAAATCATGACTCGATTGATTAGTTCGAAAGCTCAAGGCGAAGTGAGGCACGGCAGGCTTACCTTCCATTGTTTCTGTATCACGAGAATCATGGGAATCATAAGGAAAGAGAACTTGGTCAGCATAAGCCTTTGCTACGACTGAGATCCCCTCCAAGCACCGTTCGTTTCCGAACTTCTTTCGCGCGACTTTGAAGTGTGTCTGCATCATCATCATCCGTGCCGGATCATTCGGGCCATATCATCCTGGCCAAATGCGTCCGCCTATAATGCCAAAACTGTCTTTCGACATCATTCCATGGATGTATCCGTGTTGACCTTCTTTCTGCAAATGTAAACCATCTATTGATGATCCTGCTTAACTGCCACATGCACCCATTCTAGCTCTGAGCTGACGCGCGCCATGTCTGCTGTTCGACGATCGCAAAGTAGACACCTTGTGCACACGAATGCTGGCCCTTCTACCTCGGATCTGTATGTCGCAACAGCGAATTCAATCCTTGAGCTCAACCCATGCCATTCCAACTCGACTCCGTGTTGCCTTGGATCCACACTATCCTCTGCTGCTGAAGCTTTCCAACCGCCAAAGAAAAGAACAGGGCCGGCAAACTCACACCCCGGTTGTGCGCATCCCACCAAGCAGAAGTAGCCAGATCGAATCCGATGGAGAAAGCGAAAGCGGATGCGAATACGGTGGTGACGTAGACCGAGTTCCTCTTGAAGAAGGTGTTGTAGATGACCTGTAAGCAGGAACATGGTTCGCATCAGCATGGTCACACAGGTTCGAGGCTGGAAGCGGCGATCTAGCGGGAGCTCGGAGGGGTGATGAGGGACACTTACGGCAGCCATGATAGCAAATCCCAAGGAACTATTTCACAACAGGAAGGGGGACAATGGGCTCGAATGCAGCGCTTTCGTACACTGTGCCAACGACAAGGAACAGCTTGTAGACCGTCAAAGACGTCCTCGCGATCGACCCGCTGTGGCCCGAATTGCGAGCGTTTCCGTTGGCCCGCGCCAGTGTGGGAAAAGAAGGGAGGTGCGCCCAGTGCGTTCGTTCACGGTCCCTGGTGGCCGACTCTCGCACTGGCCGAAGCGCACGGTAGACCCGATTGCTTGCGCTTCATCTGCCGCCGGAGTGGAGGCACCCGGAGTCAAGCAGACACGGCGTAATAGTAGCATGAGCGAGAATAGCGATAGCGATTAGCCCGACAGCAGTGCCAACGGACTCTGGTGCAGACGTCTAGAAGGCTCTACACTGCGCCGACCAACTTCCCATACTTGGAACCCTGGATAAAGGAGCATACTCGGTTCCATTGTGCGTGTCCTTTTTTGTGGGGTCGGGTCTGTATCCTTGGGCTGATCGCGCAAGAGTCGCCAGAATCAAGGCAGCAGCATTCACAGCTCTGGTATCCGCTTGATATCCTAGCCCGCTTGCTGTGTAGAACATACGCACGCTACCATCTCACCTTGCATCGTCCACCACATCCCACTGCCCCAAAGCTCTAACAACATGTCCGACGCACAACCATCTCAGCTGCCGGTGAATCCGGAAGATAATCAGAAGGCCGTTCAAGAAGCATTGAACAAGCTCGGAACCCTTCGAAGAATGTCAATGAGTGGAGCAGCTGCGTTTACGCCTCTCACGTCCACCCAACCGGATGGTGCAAGCTTATCTCGGCAACCTTCGACCGGCGCATCGACTCGAGCTACTACCTCTCGAGCGGCATCTCGAGCCCCCTCCAGACCCGGCACTCCTGGCGTTGCTGCCATTCAGAATCCAATTTTAAATCTCTCAGAGGGAACTGATGGACTTCCGACAGAAATGTCTCAGCTCGATGACGTACATGATGAATTGACAGCAGCAGAAGCTCGAGCGCTCAGTCAACCGGGAACGCCGCATTTCGGTGCTCTGACAGGCGCTTTGAAGACCTTGGACGATTCGACGCGAATCATCAGGCAGGCATCGACTCTCAACACTAGAACACCTTCGGTCTCTGGTATCGGCACCTTGGTTGAAAAGCCCGACTATTCGGAAGCCAAGCTTGTGGTCGCAATGGTAGGATTGCCCGCTCGAGGCAAGTCCTATCTTAGTAACAAGCTCATGAGGTATCTCCGATGGCTGGAGTACAAGGTCGAGGTCTTCAATGTCGGACAGCTTCGGAGGCGTAAAGCTAGAGATCTGCAGGAAGCTGGAAAGCAGAAGACGGATCATTCGGCGGATTACTTTTCGGCTTCAAACGAAAAGGCCACGGCGTTGCGGGAAGAGCTCGCCAGAGAGAGTTTGGAAAGTTTGATTAGCTGGGTCAAGGCAGAGGGTAATGTAGGAATCATGGGTAAGTTCTCCGTGTTAGTGCGATTCTGCGCCGGATCAATGGTCTAAAGATAGACGGGCGACACGTAATGTATGATAGACGCCACGAATAGTACCTTTGCCCGTCGTCGAAAAATCCGAGAGCGGCTCGCAAAGGAACCAAACCTTCAGCTCATCTTTTTAGAGTCATACTGTGACGACCCCGCCACTATTGCCGCCAATATCGCTTTGAAAGCCTCTTCAGGTGATCCCGACTACGCTGGTATGACCAAGGAGGAAGCCGTTGCAGATTTCAGAAAACGAATTGCGCAGTACGAAAGCATATACGAAACGATATCGGAACCCGATATCTCGTTCTGCCGAATCCTTAATGTTGGGCAAATGGTCACCATGAACAAGATCGATTCGTATTTGCAAAGTCGAATTGCGTTCTACTTGATGAACTTGCATCTTAAACCTCGCAGCATTTACCTTTCCAGAGTAAGTGAGATTTCCATCGTTCAGCTTCGCTAACAATGTACTAATATATGAGCCGAATTTGCCAGCATGGAGAGAGCATGCATAATGTTGGTGGTATGATTGGCGGTGATTCTCCATTGTCTCCACGTGGGGAGAAGTATGCTTCCGCTCTTCCAGCTTTGGTGCTAGAGAACATTGGAGAAGCCCCGATCCAGGTGCGATCTTGATGTGACTCGAGACCTGTATGGGCTTTCCTTACCATATTTCTTGTGCTTTTAGGTGTGGACGTCCACTCTTCAACGTACAATCGCTACTGCCAGACATCTGCCGTATCCCAAGAAAACGTGGAAATCGCTAGACGAATTGGATGCAGGAGTTTGCGATGGAATGACGTATGAGGAAATCGCTGTAGGTGTCTAGTTGAATCAAGTGTTTCTGTTTGCTGACACTGGAATGCATTGTATGTGCGATATCTGCTTACAGGACAAGTATCCGGAAGACTATGAAGCTCGAGACGACGACAAGTTTAACTACCGTTACAGAGGTGCGACCTTGCTATGACCTACCGGTCAGCGTAACCTGAGTTGAACTTTTTTTTTTTTGGATAGGGGGCGAGTCGTATCGAGATGTTATCGTTAGACTCGAGCCTGTGATTATGGAACTGGAACGACAGGATAATATTCTCATTATCTGTCATCAGGTAAGCACTCGGTGACTGTAGAAACACGGTAACGATTTCTCATATTCTCTAAAACTGTTACAGGCGATCATTCGATGCTTGTACGGTTACTTTATGGGTATCCCTCAAGCGGAAATTCCCTACATCAAGGTAATTGATTAGGATTGCTGGATTCGATTGCGTACCTCCACAGTTGACAGCTTTCCCCGACATAGGTGCCTCTGCACACGTTAATCAAGTTGAGCCCCCGAGCTTATGGGTGCGAGGAGGAACGATATCCTCTGCCAATCGCTGCCGTGGATACGCATCGACCTAAGCCAGCTCGCAAGACAGCGGCGAATACGCCTGTTCGATCGCCTAGTACTACCGGAATTGGAGCGAGCACCGCCCGAGACTACTTTGGAGATGCTGCGCCTCCCGCAATGCCTGACGCAAAGGCCAGTCCTCAGGATCCCCGCGCTTCTGGGAATACCGCATCCGAGAAAGACCAACAGACCGCTCAACAACAGGCAGATCAAAACGGACAAATACACAAAGTTGAAAAAGTGACCGAGCAGAACGCCGCGCTTCATATTCTGAATGCGAAAGGGGAATTCACGTCAGCCGTGCACGAGGGTATCAATTCGCCATCGCAAGCAGCTATGCTGGCTGCTTTAACTGCACAGGCTGCATCTCGAGCCAAGGACAAGCCCCGATTGGTAGCGTTCGAGGACCTTGATCCAAAGAACTGGGAGGAGGAATTATGCACAAAGCCTGGCGTTGATGGTACAGATCCTCTGCAGTACAATAGACGGAGGATCTACTGCCCACGTGAAGGATGTGGCAGCTTGATTCTGAATGCAGGATCAGGAGACATGGTCATTGATGATCGAATGGTAAGTGTATCTGCGTTATTGTTCTCCGTGGTGAAGTCATACTCAGAGAAGTTTTCATTTGACAGATGCCCGAAGATGAAAAGTCGCCCTTCAAAGCTGACCCTACGGTGCCCACGAATGGTTCGCCAGGAAAGTCGGCAACACTGTACTGGCACGTCGATGGCTCTCCATTCGCGTTTGAAAACATTGGTTTCTCCAGAGCCATTGAAGGAGTAGACAAGGGCAAGGAAAAAAGCATCAAGTGGCTTGTTTGTGCGGAATGTGACCTTGGGCCCCTTGGATGGTGCTATGAAGGTGACAGGGAAGCTTGGTTAGCCGTAGGACGGGTCAAGTATGGACCACCTACTGTACCGTCGTGATCAAAGGTGAAGGACGATTCAGCAAAGATATCATTTTGCTATGACAAATGCTGCTCCTCTACGATGTTGTATCTACCGTAATCGAGCGGGAAATCGTGTATCATATGCAGCAAGGTCACGATCACTACCTCCCACTCCGCCCACACTCAGGCGGCCAGCTAACAACCAGGGAAATGGTCGGTGGAGGGGAAAGCCGAGTGAGGTTTGGCGCGCTAACATCCTGAAACGTTTCTCCGGATCGTACAAGTCACATCATGAGCTACTTTCATCAGTGCTCGTTCCTGTACTCGAGCACAAATTGCGTTCCTCATCGTCTGCTGCGCTCCTGCCACCGTCGTCACTGTCTTACTCTCAGTCTATATTACTTCGAGGCTTCATAACTGTCAGCTGGCCCACAATCAACCCATTGTCACACGTGTCCACCGATACTCTTCGGCTTCTCGTATTTGCAACAAGGCTGCTCGATGGCTTCCAATTATCTTACAAGACCATCCGCCTCCTCTGAGTCCTCCGAAAAACCTGCAGCACGCCCTACACCAACACCAGTCTCCGAATCGACCAGATTATTCGTGGGAAATTTGAGCTCCACTGTCGATGAGTGAGTACCCCTCTGCAGATCCATCTCTCCCTTTTGCCTTAACGCTAACAGATGCCCGCATTTCTCATCAATGTGCTCTTGTACCCCTTCCGGCAAGGTATACCCTAATCCAGGTATTTTCCAAATGTGGGAAGGTTGCAAAGATGGATTTCTTGTTCCATAAGACGGGGCCTTTAAAGGGGAAACCAAGAGGATATGCGTTCGTCGAGTTCTCGACAAAGGAGGTGTGTAATATTCTGGCGGCAGTTGTCTCCTAGACACAAAATGAGCAGCTAACGAATCTCTAACACTTTCTATATGTGCAGGAAGCAGCCAAAGCCGTAGCGAAACTACATGACCGCATGCTTCGAGGAAGGAAACTTGCTGTATCTCCGGCATCAGCTGTAAGTCTCATCAGGTCTCACCCTCAACAATTTTTCTGATTACCCAGCTGGCTCATTACAGATGAATCCGGATTACATGAACTCTGGGTCAGGGAAACCATATCGTCGAGGTGATCCGCCAAAGACGACAACACTGAGTCTGCTGAAAAGCCACAAGCGTCCGCAAAGGTGAGTAGCAACTTGCAATTTCTGCGGTGAAAGGCCTCCAACTGATGGCAAAATGTTGTCTACAGCGCTGAAGCACAAATTGCAGCATTAGAAGCAAAGTTGAATGCAATGGAGCACTCACCCTTGGCGGTTGCCGGTCGTTCCGCCACACCAGAATCTGATATCCCGGCGGACGACAGAAGTAAGGGCAAGAGACGCGCGGATGATGAGGGCTCAAAGGACGACGAATCAGAGAAGAAATTAGCCAAGCGGACAAGACACGATGGATCGTTGACGGACAAGATGAGAACAGGGGCAAGCAGGGAACTTCCGCCACTTTCAGCAGGTCTGCCAGCTAAACCTTCTCAAGCGACGCTCGATACGGCTACATATCAGGAGTCCCTGAAAAGAGGATGAGGATGGCAACCCCGATGCGCAGGATGGTCGAGGAATGTACTTGTGGACGACGGCATTCTAATTGTTGGAGGTCTCGTAGCTTGGTCAGCCACCGTGATCCAAGAAGTCGAATGAAGTGCTGGTTTCCGCTTGACAAGTCGCGCTTGTATTGGTACATATGTAAACATAGCTTGACATCCAGGTCCCACAGACTCTTTTTCGTGACGGCGCCGCCTCATGCATACAAGATTGTGGGCTGCGCGTTGTGCTGCCGAACATGTGGGACATATGAACAGCTTTTTAAACTGTATATATTCAGCGTCTAGCTCGGACTTCAAAAGCAATAACTCCCTTTCCGATTTCTCGATTTGCATCCTGCAGTCCTCGGACGCGCGCGGAGAGGCGAGAGTAGGCCGAATGCGAGCTCCCGCTCCGCTCGCCGTCTGACGCAGCTGATTGTTTGGCTTGCGTATTAGCTGGATGGATGCATGGGACGCGGGTAAGCTATCAATTCTGTATCGTCTAATTAGATCGGGCCTGCTACAAGGTTCAACGAGCTGCCAACCCCTTGACATTGATAGATTTTTCTCGTCAACAAGTGGCACTACAGCCTTTGTCGTTCCAGCTGTCGCCAAAAGCCCTGCATCAAAGTCTGCGTATCCTTCAGCCGCTTTTAGCGTCGACTTCACCAGCTCTGTTACTTTCCAGTCAACTTTCTGCATAAACGCCGGTGTAGTGATATACATCACGGACTGACGGTGGACTATACTTCAGTCACCCCGGCAACACAGGAGACGACATCACCGCCTTCTACCGTCTTACCAACGACGATTCTGGTTCACCAAAACAAGTGACGTTCCCTATTATCGGATTGAAGAAAGTTACAGGCAAGGACCATACAAGATGAAGGGTCTAAAGAAGGCTATGGTAAGTGACAGAGACGGAAGAGGACGACAAACTCCTTGACATAAGTGCTGGAAGAGCGATACCAAGCTAGATAGAAAATGAAAGGAGGAAATTGGGGAAGCTGATGAAGGGACTCGGCAAAAGTCCAGGGGTGTAGGACGAATGAGGAACATCTTAAGGGATGCACAAGAATAGGCCCGAAAAACTACCCCCAACGACTTACACTCTCTTGGGCTGACGTGTCTCCCGTCCGCCATTCGCTGACCCCGACCCCTGTTGCCTGTGCTGCTATGTTTTGATATAGCAGCTTTCGCGCACCAAATCAGCCACCGATGCGAAAAAGGAGAAAGAAAAGACAGCTTCTCCTTCTGGACAACCTCGCACTCCTTTATCAACAGGTGGAAACTCGAATCCGACAACCCCGTCGAGCTCAGGAAGTGGTCAGCAGAGACAAGTTACCGGTACACCAGGGCAAACATCTGGGCTTCCATCCACTCCTGATCGTCGTGGAATTGGCGGCTCTCCGTCATCTCACCATCTTCAGCACCACGGGAACCAAACACATCCTTCATTCGACAAGACATCTCCCGCCCCGCCAGTTGTTGTGGTATCTGGCGCCCCCAACGCTGAGATGCCACAAGACCCGGTGCCGCACACCAGGATCACCGATGCCATTCCTGGACAACCATCCAGCCCAGGTTTGGCTGTTGTTGAAGCGGGAGGCGTTTCCACTGCGCTTGGCGGTCGAACCGGAGGGACACCGCCAAAGGCCGGAACACTGCGGGGCCTGCGAGGTCCCAAGGATACTATTCCAATCGTCGGCAAGAGTCCCAGAAAACAGAGGAGCAGTAGGTTTCATGTTACTGAAAAGGTGGATTTGGACAAGTTGCCAGGTTTCATGGGTGAGTTGGATGGGCGGCTTTTACAGACAGGCACCTGGGCTGACGCATCAATGAGCCATTCTCAGAGGTACCACCACAAGAACGCAATGATCTATTCATCCAAAAGCTTCACCAATGCTCGGTGGTATTCGACTTTAATGATGCGAGTGGCGATATGAAGGGCAAGCAAGTCAAAGCCCAAACTTTGCACGAGATGCTAGAGTACATCACCACGCAACGCGGTGTCATTACAGAGCAGATCTATCCTGAAGTGGTCAACATGGTAAGTCGAAACAATCTTGGCTTTATTTACCAATATATTGTATGTTGATAACGTTTCTTCATTAGTTTGCCTCGAACCTATTCCGTTCGATACCGCCTCAAGTCAACCCAACAGGAGATGCATTTGACCCTGAGGAAGATGAGCCTGTTCTGGAACTCGCTTGGCCTCATCTTCAGATCGTCTACGAGTTCTTCCTTCGCTTCGTGGAGAGTCCCGATTTCAGCCAGAATATCGGAAAGAAATATATCGATCAAACATTTGTGTTGCATGTAGGTCGCTCGATCATTGTTTCGACAGCAACGACGGAATGCGGTTTCTGACGTAGAATGTTGCTGTTCCACAGCTTTTGGAGCTTTTTGACAGCGAAGATCCTCGAGAACGAGACTTTTTGAAGACCACCCTACACAGAATCTACGGAAAATTCTTGAACTTACGAGCGTTCATCCGACGATCCATCAACAATGTATTCTTCCAGTTTGTTTACGAAACCGAACGACACAATGGTATCGCGGAACTGCTTGAAATCCTTGGTTCGATCATCAACGGTTTCGCCTTGCCGCTGAAAGAGGAACACAAGACCTTCCTCACGCGAGTCCTTATTCCTCTGCACAAGGCGAAAAGTCTCGCACTTTACCATCCTCAACTTGCGTACTGCGTGGTGCAGTTCTTGGAAAAGGACGCCTCGCTCACCGAGGAAGTACTCATGGGTCTATTGCGGTACTGGCCTAAAGTCAACTCGCCAAAGGAGGTCATGTTCTTGAACGAAGTAGAAGAAATTTTGGACGTTATCGAAGCAACCGAATTCCAAAAGATAATGGAACCCTTGTTCCAGCAACTAGCGCGATGCATTAATAGCCAGCATTTCCAGGTTCGTCTAACTTTTCCTCGATGAACTTAACTTCCGCTACTAATCGTGTTCGATGAGTCAGGTCGCGGAACGGGCTCTGTATTACTGGAACAATGAATACATTGTTAACTTGATGAGTGACAATATCGGGGTCATTCTACCTATAGTTTTCCCAGTTCTATACACAAACTCGAAAACGCATTGGAACAGGCAAGTGGTACTGTCTTAGCGAGCGCTCTCGATTTTCTAACTTGATTTTTTCTTCCAGGACTATCCATAGCATGATATACAATGCTCTCAAAGTATTCGTGGAAATCAATCCTCAACTCTTTGAAGAATGTCAGGCTGGTTATAGAGCTATGAAGCGGGAGTAAGTTTGACTCGCTAGCATTGACGAATGAATCCAGCTCATGGACTACCCCTTGATGTAACAGAGAAGCCGAGAGGGCCATTGCTAGGTATGACGAGTGGATGCGCCTTCGCGACATCGCCATTCACAATGTGGGAGGATTCAACTCGCCGAAATTGCCCGCTTCGCTACGGGAACCCCCTCCTCCCAGACCAGAGCCCTACGAAGACACCGCAGACGATGTTGGGGAGGTTTCGGCGGAGATGCTCCACAATGGTACCATGGAGGGCGGAGAGAGCTTCAACCTGGAGCGCAGCATGGCTGAAGAGATAGTACCGCTGGCAGATCCTGGATTGGACAGGTCACCTGTAAGTGTCCATGATTAGATAACAACTTGCAAATTCAGCTGACAATCTGAATCTCCTACTGTAGCCGCGGGAGCTGAATGTACTTTCCCCGTCCAGCAACAGTCCCCATGTGCGGCGCAAGAGTGTCCTGCCGCGTTAGTCTTACAATCATTATCGTCCCTTCTCCGCTTTATTCTGACTTTCTTTGGCATGCTCCTTTCTGATACAAACAGTAGATCCAGCGGTCATGCGAGACTTGCAAAATCATCGTAGCCTCGACCCGGATGCTGCTTTGACTGCCGCTGCAGATTCGCGGGGCGCGGCAACTTAGATTCACTGTGGACTGCTTGTATTCTTGTTTCGTCGACCATAATCATCATACCCTAAACGACTAAGCCTTTGGAAGCGCAACACTCCTGGATCTTTTCAGAGCTTCATTCACGAATTGTAATAACGAACGTAGAGCATCTTTGGAAGACACTGTTGATTGCATGGCATAGTGCCTTACTATGCAGGTATGGTTCCACCTAAGCTAATTCGACTGAAATTGCTGCCATCATGCCATCGTTGGCCATTCGGGCTAGGATATGATCAACCCAGATGGTTCGGGTCCGATACTGAACAGCTTGATTCGCGACAGAATGCCTCTGAGGAAGGGCTTCCCAACATAACAGCAGGGTAAGATACAGCAAACTAGGTAATAGACCCGTCACCCGCTGCTATCCGGAGTCGACAAGCCAGTAAGATACAACCTGTTTTAGCTCCTGTCTTGCGGCAATGGAAGATATCTCGCTGGATAGCTAAGACCATTCGAAAGATCGCGTTCCCGAGAAGAGACAGCAAAGAAGCGAGAAGAGCTGCCTGAGATCCTGAAGCTGGGCCTGAGCTATTGGTACGCTCTCATCAGTCGAAGTATCTGACTTGTTCTCAGATCACTTCTCAAGCGACACAACGACTGTTCCGCAAGCTGTTTCACATGGCAAAAAGCTGGCCAAACGAAATGAAACACAGTACTGAGTGAATGTTGCCAAGCAATCTGCTCAAACAAGCTAACATGGCAAGTACCTTGACCAGCTGCTTGACAGGTACCTCGACAGCTACCTTGACACTCCCTGAATCATGTACAACTAACTCACTTAGCCTGAAACCCTTGTTTGGTCCGGCTTTGTTTTCCGAAGAGAGATCAGTAATCGTTAGCTACAGTATACTAGCTGCTATACTACAGCGGAGCTACTGAACGTTTAGAGACGAGAATGTAAAACCAGGAGCTTACAGTCCTTGCATTAACCAGGGAACTTGAACCAGCTTCCGAAACCGCGTGCAGTATGCTTCATCTAGAATCCCTCGAAAGCTCAATCCTGTTCTGTCGGCGCCTTGACCAGTTGAATGTACCTGCATGTCTCGTCCCAACCTTTGACAACAAGGTGGAAAACAAGCTGGAAGACGGTGATGTCCGTTGCTGCTTTCACTAGCTCTCCACCTTGGAAATCCGTATGACTGAGCCAGCTGGCTGATTTAATATTCTTGACCTTAGCCTCCGTCAGCCCATTCATCTCATTTGTCTACCAACTGCCGAATCCTGAGATTTTGATTATCATGCCGCCCCGAATGGTTCCCCGGATGCTGTAGTCGCATTAGGTCCTTCCAGTCGTAACATAGCTTACCGTCGATTCAGACTTGAGACTAGGCCAAATTTACAACCCTCGTTAGTCGTCGCTCTCAGCAGGACCTGCTCAGCTGCCTAACCTCGGCCGGCCCTTTCTGCTGAACAGCTTTCTGGTCAACTCCACTTCATGGAGCTGCTTCATAAGCTGCTTCATAGCAGGTTCATAGCTTCAATGCCGGAATGCCATAAGCACCTAAGCAGCCCATGACATTGACAGAGGCGCAGTGCGCAATTCAGTTGTTTAACAGAAATCGGAAGTATTCATCATCGCAGGGGGAGAGCTAGACTTGTTTGTAAGCTTGTCATGACCAGCTCCAAGAGCTTTTCTAGGTCTGCTCCAAAGTTGTACGTTATAGGCTGTATAAGGTTGCCCCTCTCTACATGGGTGGCCCCGTCGATCAGTCTGTCAGCCAGAAGAGCTGTATTAAACTATTGGCTGATCAACGTCAAGTCGTGAACGCCGTATCAACTTCTAGCAGCTCGTCCAGCTCATCGTCCCTGGTCGTGTGAGCTGACGTGCATAGCACGATATGACGATTGTCAAGGTGTCGGAATCGCTTCAGAGCCTTCCTTGAAGAACTTTCCTTGTGGGATGCGATTGAGATGTGACACACGAAAACCCATTGCAACCAACCAAAAGTCGCTCTCGATGGATCTGGCGGGCAACTGGCGTCCGGCCAGACATCTTATTGGTCTAATTGAATCGGGCTTGACCGCACGCCGATCAGTCACTCGACCTAAATCAAATCGCTTACGCTTGCAACTGTACTGACACTCCCTTGCGGGGCGCTACTCACTTTTGCCTCCTAGGCTCCTTTCCAATCCCTGGGGACTCGGCGGAGCAGCATCCGGAGTACTCCGCGCGACGTCGCCTAGCTTCGGCTGGAGGCAGTCCGCCGCGCTCTCCCACGGACTCCGCACAATATGGTACGTCATTAGCTACACTCTCCCCTCGCTTCGGCGCTGCCTTTCTTTGGCCCTTCTTGTTGTTGTCCTTGTCAGCCCCTCCAAACTCCTCCCTCGAGCTGGTTTTGCCACCAGCTGTACCTGCACTCGCTTATGTACTACAGACCGGCCCATACGGACTTGAGCCATCAAGGTACCAATGTACCAGCCCAGTTGCCACCCTACAGCGAGTGTATCTGCGATCGCTCATCAGAGATTATCCCCAGGATTGCGTTACGAAAAAACGAATCTCCCAGTTTTCAGTAGTCCGTCGCGTCCAGACCAGTTGTATCAAAGGCAGAAAGGAAGTCAGTCCATTGCGATACTTGCCTCCCCCCGCCATCCCCGTCTCTTAGTCTTCAAGCAGTCTTTGGTGTGTGTGCATCTGGCGAACTCGTGTGCCCCTCACTTAGGCTCGCCAACGCACGCAGCCTGCGCCTATCCGTTGACGCGCCCCGCTCCACCAGCTCAACCGAAGCCAGAGGTCAGCAGGAAAACGCGAACCATCTTACCCAATCTTTCAACCACATCACTCGTTCACGACACCACCTAACCCGACGGCATCGACGTCTGCCTGGCAAGACTTTCGTCGAGTCAATCAGATTGTCTTCACCAGGGTCCCGCTTTCTCTCAGGCTTTTCCGACAATTGTGAACTATCTCCACGTCGCTCTAGGCTCCAGTGGCTGAATTCGAGGGTTTTTTCTCTGCTTTCTGCTATCACTCTTAATCTCTCCTATACCGACGACTCTTCGGCCTCAACAAGCTCAATAAGCATCAGTTGACGCACAACTATATCCTTCCTCTCTCGGTTCATCCAGCTCTCATATCGGAAATCTCAGTAACTGGTACTTCAATTGTAAGTGTCACGTTTCAGCCTGCTGGTATTGAAATGCCTTTCAGCATTTTTCGTTTGCTATTCCATTCACCCCTTTGGGGGAGAGAAAGGATTTGTCTGGGCCCTTGGGCGTTTCATTCATGGATTGGCCACCGATACAAGCCAACTGGTCCTGATCCATTTCTTTATATTAATAGATTCTTTCAATCATGCCTTATTTGACACCCTCTTCACCGGGGTCAGCAAGCAAGACGCGGGATACTGCTCTCTCAGGTATGAAGGCATTCCGGAATGCCGCAGAATCGGCGAAGGCTACAACCTTACAGGTACCTAGTGGTCTGCCTGTCGGCCATGAGTGAGTTTTTATTACACCTTTACTTTTACCTGAAGCCAAAACGGATTGGTGCTCACTTGCGCCTTGTTGTAAATAGCGTTTCCGTTGCCGTCTCTGTTCAGCCACCGACACCTGATAGGCATATCGAAGGGGATCCCTTTGTCCAGAGAGCGCACACTACCGATGTCCCAACTACGCTTCAGCCAAAGTCCGAAGCTGAATTTCCTACCGCCAGCCCTAGTGAATCCTCTTCATCATCTGTCACCACCATAGAAAGGCAACAGACTGTCCCGGAAGTCAGATCACCGCCGAGGCGTTTCAAGCACTTTGGCAATTCGACGCTCTGGAAAAAGGACGGCGAGTTAGATCACGCTCAAGACGCTTCTATCGGGACCGGCTCGGCAGATTCGGCACAAGGATCGCAAGGGCGCGCGCGAGGACGTCCACGACTTTTCGGCTCTACAGAGATGATTTCAGAACAGGCGAATAATACCTCTTCCGCCGAATCTTCCAAAAATGGGTCTAGGAATTCGAGTCCTACTAGGTCTCCTGCACTTGAGATGATCCCGCGGTCGAATCGAAGAGCATCGGCTATGAAGTTGCACGAGCGGGTCAGTCCGCCACAGTCCGCCTCGACAACTCCCGTTACTTCGCCTACTCCAGCTTCAGCGCCACTTCCTTCGATACCAAGGCGGCAATCTGTAGGACGCACTCAGTCTGAAGCCAATGTCCAACGACCCGCCAGGGCGGTTCCTCAACGCATCCTGGCTCGCGTTGCACCAAAACCATCACTATCGACGCGAACTTCTGCACAAAGGAACGAAACTGCGCTGAAACTGGATCTCGACGGTTTAGCTCCCAAAAAGGCAGGACCTGCTTCGATTTCTCCGGCTCTTCCCTCGCCATTGATCAGGAAGAAGTCCGGGGAAGTGTTGAAACCATCACTCAAATCTGTCAGCTCATATTCTGATGTGGGTCAAGCCTTGAGCATCAGTCCCGGCATTCGAAGTTTGCCGTCAACACCTAGCTGTCCCAAATTCGTCCACTTCGATACCCATCTGGAACGTGTGAAGCTTTTCTTGCACGATCAGAAGCCGGAAATTGTCAGCAGAGACGGTAGCCCGATCGACTGCATTTCCACCTCGGAAGGTGAAGAATATCCCTTCCCCGCGACCGATGAAGAAGATAATGGTAAAAAGCTATTGGAGATCCGACTACCTAACTTTCCGACGCATCACGAGGTTGATACCGATCTATATTTGGAGTCATTGTTTTTGGACGATGACAGAAAGAGTCTGAAAGGAGTTATTCGAGTGAAGAATATGGCCTTCAGCAAATGGGTTGCGGTTCGATTCACTTTTGACTGGTGGTCAACAACCAATGAAACTTCAGCAACGTACAAGGAGTCGATTCAAGGTGGCAGATACGACAGATTCCAGTTTACTCTCAAGCTTCATGACATGTTACACAAACTCGAAGACAAGACGCTCTTCATCGCTCTTCGATACAATACCGATGGTCGTGAGATTTGGGATAACAACGGCGGCCAGAACTACGAAGTGAAATTCGTCAAGAAAGCTATATCCAGTCAGAAGTCATTGACTCCTCTTCGACCGAGTGTTTCGCATGCATCAGGTATGGGACGAAGCGTCGGTGGACGATCTTCGCAATGGGACGTCAATGGGAAGCGAGATGACAGGATGTCAGATCTCCGTGCGCAACTGAGTCGTCTTGCTTCTGGTGATGATCACACCGATGATGATGACAACCACCCCCCTATCGTTCTGCGAGGCCAAAGCACTTCGCCCGTTCGTCGTCCTGGAGGTCTACCCAGGCGCAAGGAATCAAGTAACGGGAGCGGAGATCTCAAACCGCCTTCCTCGCCTGGTTATGGTCCCTCCTCACCGCTGGCGCAACGCTACGACTTTTCCTACTCTCTTCAGGACGCCCGGATTGGCAAAAAAACTTCACCATCTTCGAGGCCAGTTGACCTACCGTCTTCTCCTACCGGGTTGACTTTCCCCGCAGAGTCGACGCGACCGAGTATGGACTTCTATTCACCTCAATTGAACCATCTCAAGATTTCCCCTGAAAAGGCCAGCCCGAAGGTTACCGCTGCTTTGCCTTCGACTTCGCAACCGAACGCCGATAGTCAGAAAACTCTCACGCTTCCTCAGCTCGCCGTACATGAGCCGTCTCCTCCGCTCGATTATTTTGCTGCCTCGGCTCCGTCGGGCACTGTCGGGCCGGATCGAAAATCGCCAGCCCTTTCTTCTACTGAGTTACCGGGAATGTATTCTCCTCTGCCGTCTTTCATGACCGCGCAGCAGTCGCGAAGGCAGCCTACACGCGGGCAGCAATCAAAGTCGTCTTTAGGTTTGACGACAAACGAGCGCGACATGAGCAATGATCAGTTGGAGTCTCTAGACGATTCTCCTCCTTCCATCTCTCATTCTACAGCATCGTCAATCACTTCTTCCGACTCACCTCGAAGTCCATCTCAACCAGAACTGCCAAGAGCTAATAGCATCGATGATTTAGCAAATCTTGACTACAATTCCATCTTGGAAAAGTAAGTGTACCTCGCTGCGTGCCTAGATTGAACTATGGGGCTGACTTGTATGTTTTCCATAGATTCTGTTGGGGAGGAAGTAACACTGGTAGATTCGCAGACCTTGGTGTTAGCCAATTTGGCAACCAAGGTTCCCGACTGGATCGTCACCACTCATCATCCGAGTCTGACATTCCCAAATACTACATCAATCATCTGGAGACTCAACCAGGTGACGTTGCTTCGCCTTTGACCTTGGAAAGGTCTACAACTCCCAAATCCAAACCTCGTAACGGCAACAACCAGGAAAAGGGAAAAGGCGACACTTTCTTCAAGGCAGTCTCTCGCTCATTCCAGTCTAGCCCGGTCCAATCACCAATGCCAACCCCTGGTGGCAGAACAGCTATCATTTCCTAATATAGATGCTCTCCTTTTTGGGCTTCACCTGTTCTGCATTTGACCTATCCTGTTTTGTATCTTACTTCTTGTATCCTAGCATTGTAACGAACTCCTAATGTGTGCACTAAATTACTGTAACCACCATCTCATGTTACTTTAATCGGCTTTAATACTGTAAAACCCATATGATATGCATCCAAGATCGGTCTTTCTTCTTACATGCTCGCTGCTGCTCAATATTACTATTATACAACTCTACCTGAGACCATGCGCGGATGACTTAGGCTTCTCATTCAGTGCCGTTCCTCGTCGATGGGTACCACGTCGTATCCAATCCTACCTTCATGTTGCGCGGCAGGCGCTACAGCGGTAGCATTCAGAACGGCTTCATGTGGCAATTCATTTAACTCGTTGGGATCTGGCGCTAGAATATGAGGCCGAACAAGCCCGTTGAAGACGAACGTGCCGTATCTGGTTCCAAGATTGAAAAGGTCAGACTGGGAAGAAGACTGAAAATATAGCAGACCTACACGAGAAGGGCGAACCCGATGATTTGCAGCAGGCTGAATGGCCAGGAAAGGTGTTCCCATCCCAAAGACAGGGAAACCACCCAGATAGATAAAGTCCGGCAGGTATCGATGGTCGATCTTTCTCGGCAGACCAAACATATGGAACATCAGCGCTGAGGTTAACGTGCGAGGCACATTTGAAATCAATCAAAACTACTGACCTCGCGGACGCGCTGACAGCCTTTGTCACACCCAAACCGCACAGATTGAATGCAGCAATCGAAAAACAAATGGCGACTGACAGTCCAAGGACAGGCGGATGGTCCACGATCTGGTGCCATCCGCGGGGAATGTCAAAGTAGGGCGATTTGGATGCGAAAAAGTAATGAAGAGCCGGCATGGAAAGGAGGATGACGGAAAGCCCCCAAAAGCCTTCGAGGCCGACCGCGTGCTATTTCCGAAGCGTAAATTGCAAGGACGTAAGTATAATGTGACCGTGGGATCACTGGATCGCGCACTCACCAAGGGCTCTACTTTATAGCTGGAAAGGATTTTTTCTTCGAGAACCTGATAAAGCAATGCCCGTCAACAAGAAGATTCGTCTGAAACTCCATTCGAGTTGTATGCATGCTAACCCATACTGCTACTCACAAACTGTGTGGCTGTGAAAATCTGAGCTCCTGTGATCAACAAGACTCCAATAAAGACCTTTGTCGGATCTTCTGGGGCCACCATCTCGGCAGTAGCCACGGCCACTCTCTTGAGCAAGGCAAATACCGGACCCGAATTGTGTAAAAGGTCGCCATCCGGAAGTCCTACTGTAGCCCTTTTGACCATACTCCCTGCCAATCCGACGAGCGCAACGCCTAGCATGACGATGATCAAAGATGCCCATTGGTATGCGCGTAATTTTCTTCCAAGGAAAATAACACTGAGGATACCGACCCACAAGACGAGCGCGCCTCGAGACATCTGGTAGATGGATACGGGAGTCAGAATGAGACCAACGTTCATGAGTGTCGTTCCGGCGATGTCGCACACAGCAGGGAACAAGAACATTGCTTGATGCACGCCCGTCATCGGTATCTGTCCCTCTTGAACAAAGGGTTTCGCAGTACTGTCGCGTCGGTGGATCAAGGTCTCTTCGTTATCACTGAGATCATCCTCTTCCTGCTGAGGAAGCGGGGAGTATACTGCTGAAGAGGACGGCTCTCGAGAACCTCGAAGTCGTGCGTATAATGGCCGGAGCAAGATCGGTACAAGGCACATCAATTCGCCTACAAACATGCTGCAATGAGGAGAAAGCCGCTTAGCCGAAAGCTTTGAGCGCGGATAGTTTGACTCGAAAAGACATACTTGAGGCTCTGCCATACCTATAAGTCCGATCAAGTCCAGAGCAATGGTTCGAATCATCATGATATGCTTGTATGGTAAAATGGCTGCTTACTGGTTGTTCAAAGTTGAGTCTCTGTGCACTTCCAACATCACAGTTTTCTACGCATTGCATGTCCTGACGAATCAAGGTCCAAGTATTAACAGTAAGTTACCCTGCAATGCAAGGAGCTACCCACTTGGTATTTTGTTCTGCCAATACAGCAAAGAGAACGGTAGATGGTAGAGCGGTCAGCCAACCTGGAAAAGCCGCCCCTTTGTGCACACGTACAAGAGGCTGTTCGCTGACCCGGAGATCAGCATCCCCGCAACAAGAATGGGCACAGCCATCGACCGCGGAGCTGCCATGATGAGGCTGGTGATTTCTAGCTTGAGTAAGGGAGTAATGCACTGCTGAGGATGACTGAAAAGGGATAGCCACAACCAAATGGAGGGGGACAGCATGACCATTCATGCGTAATCGCTCCTCACATCACGGCGTATCCCGATGCCCCCGGATGCAAACAAGCAACAGTGACTTCTGATGAGTTTACGCCTGTGGCCACTAGCGGATCTGTCAGTATAAGACGGTGGACATGCGCTGACTAGTTCAGTTGTAGGTCATTGGCTACGTCAAAGCCTTCTCCGTACAGTCTACAAGTTGATGGGAGCGGGGGCTGCCGCATAGTTAGCCAGTGCCACAGTGGTGGCGCGCGCCTGCTGCACCGTTGTGCCAGACATCGCAAGTGCGACAAGTCAGCACTTGACTCTGCGAGACTGTCCATATAGCCTTTTCCCTACATCAATGCTTTACCAAGTTCCGTCTTCCGGTCAAGCTAGCTCGGGATCACGCTGCCAGGAGATATGGCAGGCTGGAGGAGCTACTGGAGGGACAAGAATGGAACTTGCGAAAATCAGCGCGCTAATATGCTTTGGCTGTGATTTCTAGCGGGTGTTTACTTTGTGAAATTCGGGTTTACAGGTGACTATCCTCGAAGGACGAAGAAACGTATCTATGCAGCTATCTTAACAGCATCAAGACAGTGTGTCCACCAGTATCGCCAGGAATCCCTTGTTCACTGGCATTTCTCAATACTGCACCAGAATGTCTACCAAAGCTTTGACAACCACCAACTTGCCCAAACTCAAGCTCTTGGCGAAGGGGAAGGTCAGGGACATCTATGCTCTGCCGGATGCGCAAGACGAGGATAAGCTGTTGTTCGTCGCTACCGACCGCATCAGCGCCTTCGATGTCATCATGGAGAACGTAAGTCTCGGTAGCCACTCGTCATTTCTGATGATGTACACCCGGACTTGAGCCTGACTGTTTCACTGCTCATCTTTAGGGTATCCCTAATAAAGGATCTCTCCTAACAACTCTATCGCTTTTCTGGTTTGACAGGCTAGGCAAGATCATCCCGCACCATGTCATTGCCCCCGCGCCTGCATCATGTCGAGATACCGACCCTTCAGAAGCATGGAAATCCTTTCCTCGAAGTCTCGACGAGTACCGGGATCAACTCGAAGGTCGAAGCATGATTGTCAAGAAATGTGAAGTCGTCAAGGTCGAGGCCATTGTACGGGGATACATCACTGGATCAGCTTGGTCAGAGTACAAGAAGTCGCAGACTGTTCATACGATACCCATGCCCGCCGGAATGGTCGAGTCCCAAAAGCTTCCTAAACCGATCTTTACTCCTTCCACTAAAGCGGATCAAGGTGAACATGACGAGAACATTCACCCCGACAAGGGTAGGTAGTGTCATAATCTCATCGAGGCATCTTTTTTTGAAATATGCGGTTTTTTGTTCAGTCAAGGATATTTGTGGAGCCGAGCTAGCGCAAGAAATCGAAAAGGTGGCAATTGCTCTTTACTGTAAGTATTGCATGAATGTATGTGATCTCTCAATCAGTATTGACTTTTCACGTCTGAAGCCGACGCCGCGGATTACGCCGCTTCTCGAGGTATTATCCTTGCTGATACCAAGTTTGAGTTTGGCCTCTTGCCATCCAGCGAACCTGGTGGCAAAGCCCAGCTTATTCTCATTGATGAAGTTCTTACTCCCGACTCATCTCGATACTGGGCCGCGGCATCATACAAGGAAGGAGAACCCCAGGACTCATTTGACAAGCAGTATCTCCGTGATTGGTTGATTGCCAATGGCAAAAAAGCCGTGGAGGGCGTGAGCTTGCCAGAGGAAGTTGTCAAGAAAACCGAGGAAAAGTACAGGGAAGCCAAGGAGAGGATTATGGGTCAGGGCCAATGGGCATAAGCCGATCGATGTAGAAGGTAATGCATATTGTTAGAAGCCTATCATGATCATTCAATTATGCGTGTTCAGTCCATCTTACACACTGCCAACTATTTTGGCATAGTATTCTATAAGGAAGTGCTCATGAGAAACCTTGAACAACAGAGAATTGAAAGAAAAGGCGGCGTACCTTCAGCGGCATCGATACATCGCACATTCGCGCCAAGCTTGTTGATGGTTTCGATGTACTCATCCTCCTCCACACTGTCGAAGACGATGCCTCCCCCTACGGAATTGTTCTATTTAATAATAGTCGAGAGCAACAAGGTGACTCGACTTACCGGCTTGCAAGTATGCAACACCATCCTTGAACGTCATTGTACGGATCGCGATACAAGTGTCCAGTTCGTTCTCGTTGAAATCGAACCGACCAACAGCTCCGGCGTAGACACCCCTCCGTTCCTGCTCCAGTCCCCCAACAAGCTCAATCGCCTTGATTTTGGGAGCACCAGAAACCGTTCCGGCGGGGAAGATAGATCGGAATGCATCAAACCTGGGGAAAACTCGTCCTGGATTAGCGCACGGACTATGGTGATTTTGCACTAGCAAGGCCGGCGTACCGAGTTTTTCCGTCTCGGAGCTGTCCACTGATTTGACTTGTCAAGTGAATGACGTGACTAAACTTTTCTACCTTCATCAACTCGTCCACCTTGACAGTCTCCGGCTTGCAGACCCGATTCACATCGTTCCGCGCCAAATCCACAAGCATGATATGCTCTGCCCGATCCTTTTCGCTTGCCAGTAAACCGTTCCCAAGCTCAACGTCCTCTGTATTTGAGATTTGGTCAATTGTTTGTTTCTTGGACGTAGGGCCAACTGTTCACTAACCCTTGGCAGTTTTTCCCCTTTTGACGGTACCCGCAATGGCATGATTATACACCTTTCGGTTCTCCACTTTGCACAACGTCTCCGGACTGGCACCAACGAGTTGTACCTCGTCACAATCCAGATAAAACATGTAAGGGCTCGGATTGACTTGGCGAAGTTGTCGGTACATGTTGAAGGGATGGAGGGATGTCGGTCTTGACAATCGTTGCGAAGGGACGGCTTGGATGATGTCTCCCTTGACGATATGCTCCTTGAGTTTTGTGACGAAACCCTCGTATCCCTTTTTACCGACATTCGAAACAGCTTGGTTTCCCAACTTGATAGGTGGCTGATGCGGCAACGGTACCGCTGGATCCTCCAAAATCTCGATCAAACGCTGAATCTTTGAAGATGCAACTTGATAGAGTTCCGGGAGTGTTTCCGTACGATCGACGTTGTCTGGAACGTAGACATGTGATACGACTTTCAAGGTCTGGAAAATGTGATCAAATACGAGAATGGTGTCGCATAGCATGAACACTGCTTCAGGGATATCAAAGGGTGCAGATAGCTCGCGTTTTGTTTTTGGTTCAAAATGTTGGATACAGTCATACGTCACAAACCCAATGGCACCACCTGGCACCAACCATACTCAAATCAGCTATTTGTTAGGAGCTCTATGGTCGAGATCGCACATACCCGTAAAAGTTTGTACTTCTGGTATCTGGACATATCTGTATTTCGCCAGTTCTGCTTCTAAAGGCTTCATGGGATCGCCCTCGATATCCTGACCCGGTCCTGTCTTAATCACCTTGAATGGATCTGGTTGTGCAACGCGACAGGTATCAATATATGCACATCGACGGATTGGGAATGCATGCTTACCGGCACCGATGAAGCTGTATCGGGCGATATGTTCGCCATCCTGGATGCTTTCGAGAAGAAAGCTGTACTTTGACTTTGCTGCGATTTTGAGATAGGCAGATACTGGAGTGAGAAGGTCTGCTGGGAGGGACGAGCAAATAGGAATGCAGTTGGCATTCTTTTCGCTTATGAGTTTTTCGACTTGCTCGATCGACGGCGACGGCTGCAGATTAGGGGAAGTGATCAGCATTGGCAAGATCATAGATTTGAGGCAATCTGGAGCCTACGGCGGGGGAGTACATGTTGCGTGACTCTCTGATAGTGCTACAATACCGGTTGATAGCTGGGACGAGCACGGACGGAAGACTTTGTAAGATGCCTTAATGAGTCAAACACATTCACATCCGCCGTGTGCGATCGAGCAGCGGCGTTCAAGATGGGCTTAGGTAAGCAGGGGGCGGCAGGGCCACTGAGTCATGTGGTATACAAGCACGTCCCCAGAGCAGCATCTTCCCTCCAGGACATCGCCCAACGCTGGAGACACATCCTCGGGCCCTTCCAAGGCGCCGCCTGTTGGTAGGCTTCTCCTACTGGACTCAACCTGCGAAAGCCGTTGCGTGCTCTCACGATGAATTCAGTCAAGGAAACGCCTATGAGCAGGGTATGTCCCACTTGTCCTGAGTCAAAGGCTCGTTGTACACACTGAATTTCGCACCTTGTGTCCAGGCTCATTCGCTTACAAATAAAGCTACACATTTGATGAATACTACTGCAGGGACAGGCAACAAGTCGGATACTGTGGTTCTGCAACAGGCGTTTGACGCCTTTCAGCAAGGAGCGGACTTGTTTGAGCAGGCTAGCAAGAATATCAAGGACCATGGGGTAGGCTTCGCCCCACCAGGCCTTCCGTGTCCCCCAAAAACTGAGCGTGAAATGCTATAAATTCTCATAGGCACTTGCGGCTGTGAACCTACTAATCATTCAGAACCGCAAACAGATGAAGGATATAACGAGAAGGCTTAATACGCTGAAGATACAAGACAGGCAACGACAGCTGAACTTGGAAAAGGCTCAAGCGCTCAAACATCCCCCTCGCTCTTCAAGCTTTGCTAAAAAGGCTACAGAAATTGTTGACAATCAGAAACAACCCTTGACGGCGACTGAGAGTCGAACGAACCGTCATTCCACACGTGATGTTGAAGAGGATACGGGTACGGTTTCCCCCAATGCGTCCCTGAACGATACCGATAAGCGGCCCAGGAGACGTCGGGTAAATCCCGGAACAAGCATGATAGGATCCAGTAAGTAGCCAAGGGGTCGTATCGATAATCAGGCCCAGCTTATACGGTGCTGATTGTTACAGGCATGTTTGAATCCGGTTCTACTGGCCAGAGAGATTCTATCTTAAGATCGCCTTTACACACGATTCCGCGACCGATAATAGGCTCACCAGTCTCTTCGCTTCACAAGACGTCTCCATCTGCCGACCGAAGTCCCATGGTGGAGGCTAGAGAGCGGATTAGGTCGATAAGTCGTTCGCCCGAAAATAGGTACTCGACCAGCATGATGGGTGACAAAGTCGCCGCGCCATCGACTTCAGCCTCTTCTGTCTACGACGGCTCGCTTTATACCTCCGGATACGGATATAGCCAAACAAGTAGGAGCAGTGGCAGTTCTACATTTGGCGCATTCGACGGCGTTGAAGATAGCTTTGTATATTTTACGCATCCCGTAAGCTTGCTCTGATTTGATTTGATCTCATTGAGACTTGGTCTATATCTGGATTGCGCTGATCTTCCTATCATATAGTTGGGTTCTTCAGATCCGTTCGCTAGATTCTGGAACATGCTTGAAACTGCCATGGATCAAATTTCAAATCCGGTCGCATTTGCCTCGATACCTATCGACCTGCCTCAAGTGATCGATCCTATTCACGAAACCTTGGGGAAAAAACATAGACGCAAACACAAAGATCAGGGTGCCAAGGGTAAGCATGCTCCGAGTGATCCAGCGCACAAGCGCAGAGATCGTGATCGCGAACGCGGAAAGGATCACGCGTCGAGCAAAGCAAAGAGCAATGAACTACGTTAGTTAAATTCTATTTCGCTATACTTGCGCGCCGTTTTTCCACATCCTAAAAATTCCTTGTCAGTTTCCGACTCGTCTAGCGCAGACTCGTTTTGTGTGATCTCCAGAGACAATCTCCGGGATGACTCCAGCGTCCATAGTGGGAAAAGCTCAGCAGCCAGGTAGGTTATTCGGCACGCTTGAGGAGGTATTGCCGATATCAGTCTGACCCGTTGCTCCTCTTACAGCACGTCACGCAGGCAGTCTGTCTCAACGCTGCAAACGTCTGGCCACATTGGCGTCGCCAATCGCGTGGCAAACGGGAAGACGTCGGAAGAATTGGCCCTGGAAAATACCAATCTGCGTCGTTCGCTGGATACCTTGTCATTACGATCTCAAGCTCTCGAACGTGAGCTGGAAACATACAAACGGCATTCAGAACAACGCCAGGAAATGGTGAAGAGTGTCGTGCTCGGTGTACGTCGGGAAGCTCAAAAGGCGATCATACAGAACCAAATACTGGGCAGCATGTGCTTGGACAGTGGCGAGAAAGAGCATGATCGCAGCGGCACGATTTCCACCAAGCTCGGTAGCCCTCTGAAACACACCGCCGGCTTACATGATGGTGATAAATCGTTATCACATCAGCGAATCCAGACTCCGTTGGTTTCCGCAGACGAAGATCCGTTTGCTCTGGATAACGATCCAGAAGACGACTCTGGGGATACAGTCAGGAACACTCCAGCTCAGACAACGCAAGGTAAATATATTTCTCTTAGGAAGTTCCTGGGAAAGGCAGTCACCGACAGTTTTACGGCAAACAGATCAGTCGGATGCAACGTGCGATGTTGCAATCTTACGGCGACGTATCCAAGAGGTGGAGGCTGAGAACCAGGTCCTAAAGATTGAGAACCAGCGGTCGGTAAGTGTGATTACTCCGAAGACAAGATATTCTCAAGCAAGATGAAGTGAGCTAAATAACGGTGTCATTGTAAAGAGATCTCATCTCCAGAAATACCGTGATAGGGTAAGTACTAGTACTATCTCACCGAGCCGTTGTGTTGACGCAATGCCCATGCCATACCCTCCAGTTTGAACGCATGAAGGTTTCATCACGAGCAAAGAAAGAAGCGAAACTATCCACGGGTGGAATGCAAAGGGCATCAGAGTTGCCCACTCTTGGAGAAGAAGGAGAATAGTTTGTGTCCAAATGTAACCACTTTGACTGTATTACAAGCAATGTAGCCAGAGCCATGAACTGTTGTAAAGGATATGTCTATGTAAAGGGATCACATTGTACAATTGTATCATATTGCGTTCTCATTTGCGTTTGTGTCCCGCAGCCCTGTTTGACACCTGATTATCGTTCATCATCGCCTAAAGTTGTGTACTGTACAACGACCAGGCCATTGTTCTCCAGGACACTTTTTGCTGATAAAGTACTGGCCGGGGTTTCTACACGGTGCGTCCCGTGCTTGATCGTGTCTTCGCTACGGGCGAACGTAGGAAAAGCATCCAGCACCTGTACGGTCGTGCGTGAGACACCACTGCGCAAAGCAGCCCCAAGGACATCTAGCACTCCCAAGCCACAACCTAAACTGTGGACCATTGTCGCAGCGTACATAAAGTTGGCGTTCCCCGTGGCGGAGACGAGCCATAACTCCAAAAGGATTGGCAAGAGGAAGGTTGAATAGAGAAGGAGGGAGCCCGTCAGAAGAGGATGACGCAATTCTAGTCAAGGGCCGCGGATGAGTGACATGGACGAAGGACTCCCAGCCAAGCGATCGACTCACCGTCCCAGATATCTGGAAAGCATCCGAGCAGACCAAGCCAGACTGCCGAGTCTCCCAGCGTTGGATATGACTTGAAAGTGGATATAACTCCTGAGAGTAGCATCGTTGCCAATAATGGACGATCGCTTTGACAGGAACAGGAAAATATGATTCATCGGTACCGAATGAAACGAAACCGAATGGGAAATTCTGGAAGATACGCACTTGAAGCGGAGACAAACTGGCACAACGTATAGCAAGATGTGTATCTTTTAGACGACGAAAAGGGTCAGCGTCAACGCCGTAGGCGAACTTTGTTGGAGATGGAAAGGGTAATGGAGTAAACCCTGCTCACCTGAAAAACACCTGTGAAAAATGTCCTAAAATGATCAAACATTTCCGTGAAGAAGTACCAGCCGAGGCCGACGTTGGGCGTGAGATCAGAGACGGAAAGTCTGTTATCAATTGCGAGGAGAGAGGTGTTGTTAGCATGAACACATCCGCATAGGGCTTGCAGAAACCTACATAGTTCCCCATGTTTGCGAGATGAATTGGTTCGTGCCTACAAGGAGGTATCCCATCCCATACTCGATCGCGACAAAAGCCATGAAGAGGACAGACCAGCGCAAAACCGCTTGCCAATACGCCTTGCTGGCACCTAATTTCGCAGGCCCGTGGGTGGTTGACCAGAGGACCATACAGAGCGGGGCGAAAAGAAGCACGGGATAAAGCTGGGAATGTACGGCCAGGGAGAGGAAGAATATCGCCAGTAGTGACTGGCCTGCTTCCGCAAAAGGATTAGCTGCTGTCAGGCGTTCCGCGATGGGTTGGGAAAGACGGCAAGATCGTACGTACCCTGAGCTGCGTAGGAGATTGAGAGGAAGGTCAAGGCGTTATCTATGCTTGTGGTGGAACGAGCGAGACAAGTCGCTATTGTATACGGGTTCAAAAGATAGCTATGAGAGTATGTCAGCTTTTGAGAATTCAACGGGTTTGAACGAGACGTACAGTGACATGACATGATTTTCCCAACCATCTTTCAACCACTTCCTTTTCGTGACCGTAGCTCGATTTTCCGTAGCGATACCGCTAGTCGGGGTCTCGAGTGCGACCTCCTCGTACTCCTTTCGGGAAATCCATATTGATTGTAGCGCTTTAGCTGCTACGAAATCAAGTAGCGTCCACGCCAATGCTCCAAGTAATTTCGACGAGGGATCTAACAGTGTGCTAAATATCGAAAGGTATAGGGGCGACTACGAAGATAGTCAGATTTGCATGCGTAAGAGGCGAACTCGGATGCAGACTCACGTGGTGGAAGAACGACCCTTCATACGGATTTACGCCATGACGGTGTAGATAGACACCTTCCCTTACTGACTTGCGCAGAAGAACATTTGCGATTATGCGAAGGGTTGAGCAAGGGAGCCGGCTGTATGTTCACACGGAGCTGGAAAAGCACTTCCGTGTGCGGACTCACAGTGTTGCAAGCTTGTCAAAGGGGTTGACAGCTCTATCCGTTTCTCAAGGGTATCTGGCAATGATGCGTTCGAGAACAAGAGCAGTCGGATTGCCAACGCTCCGACGACTGGTAGGCTGTGCCACGAGCGTTCGAGCACCCGAGTTGATGGAAGCCCCTCCATTGTTTGAACGGTCCTCCACGAGGACGATCTATGGTGGATAGAGCGTTGATGGGCCAACTTGCAATCCACATCACACAAACGACACAAAAGAAGAGGAAATGCATTCGTCATCTGGCGGCGGCCGACACGGGCCCAGGCACACGCGGCAAAAAGACCAATTGAATGGTGGAGAAACAAATTCGAACTCTGGCGTTGTCCAAGTTACACGGTGCTTACTAGTAAAAGGCGAGTAAGGAATCCGAATGAAACGAAGACGCCAGGTAGCGGGTCTGGGAAATGGGACAATATACGTGAATCAATACGGCCTACTCACCTCCCGCTCCGAAGCGCACCTTTTTTGTTCGAAGCGCAGCTCAGCCAAACGTCGAGCATGTCGGCAATCGATCCAACATCTCTTCAGGCATCTTGACGCCAACGTTTGCACATATCCAACGTTTGGCTTACATATACCAAGCCAGCAAACAGCGCAACCATGGCGAATCCTCTTCCCCGTGGTCTACACCACCTCGAATCCACCGTTCCTCATAAATTCGTTTCACGGTAAGTCGACATCCAAGCTCAACCCATTTCACCCTTCGCTCACTGTCGCGATCCCTTCGTTACAGCTACTCTCCACGAGTACTACCGAAAAAGTCGTTCGTCCAGCCAGGAGACCGAATCGCACGCTGGAACATCCGACCTGGGGATCATGTCCGTCTGACTGTGGGAAAGCCGCAGGAGAAATGGTTGAACGGCAAGGACGTGTCGGGAGGGTGGAAGGTGCACCGAGTGACGGGCGTTGACATGGAGAGAAATACTGTTACGTTGGACGGTGTCACGGTAAGCAATCGGTTTTCATTACATTCCCTGTCAAAGGGTTGGGCAAACTAAAGTGCATTTGGCTCCTCTGCCCACCAGCACAAGCGATCGAATCGAATTCTTCCGCGACCGGCAGATTACGACCAACTAGGGGACGACGAGAAGAAAAACTATGACAACCAGAGCAATTTCTTGAACCTGTCCCGACCTGTCCATTATTCCAATGTCCAGCTTTGCGTGCATCAGAGGTCGAAAGAAGATGGTGGAAGGTGAGCAGGAGCCTTACGTGTCAGCAGTCCTACCTGCAATCTAACCCGTCACATTGTGCAGCGTATTCGCCACGCGATTAGCCACATCGAGTCCCGTCTTCGACAAGACGATTCGGCAGTTCAGGTACGACCGGTTTGCCTCCAAGCTGGATAACGGGTCTACCGAGGCGTATGATGTGGACCCTGTTCGCGGACTGGTGAAGATCCCTTGGCCCGATATCCGGAAGAAGAATTTGGGAGCCGGTAAGCTTTGTCGATGTGGCAAGATCGCTAATTGCGCAGGGGGACCGAGGAGTGCTGAAAAGGGCCCTTTCTTTCGTTACGCCAGCTCAATCCGAAGATACTATCGCTGCCGATGTGACGACTGCCACGAGAACCGTTCTACCTATCGACAAGATCTGGGAAGAACCGGCAAAACTCCCGCTTCCAGCCTCCGCACGTGCCTCTAGTGCTGCACTTCCGCGGCAAACATCAGACGCCTACATCGAACAGTCCGCCGTCTCCCGTGTTCAGCCAGACGTCGACGCGCTGATGCCCCTCTACCTCACGGAAGAATTGTCCCCGCGCTTCTCACGCGCAAAAGCCACCAAGGGCTACAACTTGCGTCGACAAGTAGAAGCAGAAGAAAAAGCGGCCTATGCGGCTGGTCAAGTTCGTCAATGGCGCGAACGTGGCGGTGATACGGGACTGGAAGGGGCGCTCGCTGCCGTTGGGTTGAACGGTGTGACTGTTCGAAGTCGAACAAGTAGGGAGGTGCGAGAAGCCGCCGAGACAGAGTATGCGGCGGCGCAGCATGAGCGATCGAGGATTGCTAGGATGGCCAAGCGTGTTGGTGGCAAGTTTGATGTGGCGAATGATACGTGGAGGGTACAGATCGAACCGGCAGAGGCCAGGAGGCAGGCGAAGAAGGCCCGACGTGCGGCCAATAGGGAGGAAAGGCTTCGGGCAACGACTTTGTAAGGCGTTGCGACATGCTGCCAATGTACTCTACTACTTCATACATCAAGCATCTATCCGCAATAACAAGAGTTGCTTCTCTTGTTGCTGCGAGCAGCAAAGAATGCACATGAAGAAGCTGGGATTGCGCAGAGGGTTCTCGGACCCCAAAACCTGGCTTTCCCGGAACCGTCTTACAGCCTCCAGGCGCTGGTCATGTTCGCGCTACAACGCTCTGAGACGCGTAGAACTTGTTTAATTCGAGCAATCATCAGCCATGCTTATTGTTAGTGACTGTTCATCCCACCTTCGATCAACTATTAACTGTAGGTGGCGCTTCTGAGATCAAGGTTATGTTGACGATCGGGAACGGGTCTAGGGTCAAAATAAGGGGTTTTAGTGGAAGAGAATGTTTCCAATATGTGCCTAACTCCGGTGAGCGGGGACAGGTTCTCTGGTAAGAACAACAGACGTCAGCTTTGTTGTTCCGCCGGCTCCTCTGCAATATTTACACAGGCTTGGAAGGCAAGTAAATCCCCGTCTTTGCTAAATTATGAAACACAGTAGGCGACTCATAATATTTCATTTGCGTACATGTTTCATTTCTTTGCCATACATCCTATTTAAGCGATGGTCACACGCACGACTCGGTTCACAGTTGGATCGGAAGTAATTCCAAGCAAAGGGACGCTTAAAGGGCGCTCTGCATCGTTTCTCCCTGGCGTGGGATTCATAGCGCCGCCAACGCACTCTCTGCGCTGGAAACCGTTACTTGGAGGTTATCCTCCTCGACGGCGACGTGCACGATTTTGCCGTCCTCCTAGATGATGATTATTGGACGTCAGTAATAGTTCGTATGTGTTATAAAGGAGCAAGCCGGGCCGGGGGTGGTAAGGCAACGGCGATACGAGGAGAAAAGACATACAATGATCAGAACGGATCGCTTGGCTCGGGGACCACCGAGAAGTGCTTGAGCGTCAAAGATGAGACCGGTCGCGCTGGCGAATGCGCCGGAATCGTCGGCGACTTTGAAAAATGAGATGCGGAAAGGTTAGTTGGGGGTGGGAGGGTGAAAAGATGAGCGATCGACCACGTACCAAACTTTACTCTGCCGGCCTGATCGCCGTGGAGCTTCTTACCCCAAGCGTTCATGCCTGAGCCAGAGGTGAGTGCAGTGGATACATAGAGTCAGCGGACACATCGATGAGGCGATTAAGGGTCGCCGCGAGAAGATCAAACGACAACGTACAGAAGATGTCGTTGACGGAAAGAATGTAAATGTCCTTGACACCCTTTGCGGCGAATTGATCATATCGTTCAATGTACCCAGGAACTTGCTACATCGCCATGCGCAAGTTGAACTATCAGCCACCACCTGCGTGCGGAAGAAGGGAAAGGACAGGGAACCGAAAGGAAGACCCACCTTCTCAGAGCAAACGGGGGAGAACGCGGCGGGGACGAGCACGATGACGTTCTTTCCCTGCAGCTTTGAAAAGTTGAGCTTTTCATCGGGTTTGTTGATCTTGACATCGACGTCAGGGACAGCAGAGCCCGGAGCGACCTGTGTGGCTGCAGCGAGGGTCGCGAATGCCGAGTGGGCGGCGGCAGTGGTGCCCTTGAGTGCGGAGGTGAGTACAGAAGCTGTGGATGGGGCGGGGGTTAGCAGGAGGGTGGCGCGGACTAGGGACGGAACTTGCCCATTATACGACGAGTTGTTCAGGATGTGTGGCGGGCAAGGATACCAGGGCATGGCATGTGATGACTCGCTGCTTATACGAGTGATGTGACCAGACGCCGATGACGCCAGCGGTGTTCGGGCGCACCCTCCACCTCCCCCAATCACGCGCCACATGTTTTCCAGAAAACGACCATGATACATGCAATACAGACTGTTGCTATAGAAATACAATTGGATGTCGTTCGTATGCTACTGGGCACCGTGTGCACCTGTTGTTGAAATGCAGTAGTAGTATGGTGTGGTGTTGCTTATGATGATGGTGAATACAGACGTCGCGCTTCGCTTCCCGGGTTGGGTTCGGTGAGAGGTCATGTTGAGAGACCGCAAGAGAACGCTACTTTTGGTGGTGATGAGGCGGTGTTGATGTATAGTGGATACATGGTAAGTCAAGCAGACAGAAGCACAAGGCCGCGTCTTCCGTTGAGAGGCAGCGAGCGATTGCTAGCCGGGAACGATGATGTTTTGCCGTCTATAATACTATAGACGGCTTTAAACATCAAACCAGGGATTCGATACGATCGCTCGAGAATCTGCTCGACTCTGCTGCAGCTGCTCCTCGGCCTTGATCCGTCTCTCCTGACCTGTCCCCCCATGCGACCGGAGACCCATCTTCTTGGCTCTGCTGTAATGATCCGATGATTGTCGACAAGTCGCCTCCACTACTGGCATGAAATCGTCCGCCACCATGGGTCGGCATGTTGGGCAGAGGCACACTGGGAATTCGCGCAACTTGAGGTCCCGCATCGCTAGCTTGAGCACTGCTGCGACCTCGACTTCTATCCCTCGACCGACCTCTAGCTCTTGACGGCCTCCTCCCTTCCCGTTCCCCTTCACTGGATCCGCCTCTAGAGGTACGATGAGACGACGAACGATGATGTCCTGCAAAGTTCCGATCTGTCGATCCGATCCCCAAATGCCGCCGGGACTCGGCGACAACAGAGTCGCCATCCCGAGGTCCTAGAGCAGGCGAGTCCGAAGCTTCTTCGCGGATCCCTTGTCTGCTCCTCGCTCGACTTCGTCCACGGCCACGCTCCTCCGACCTGCCGTAACTGCTGCTGCTGCTGCTACTGTTACGGGTAGGTGGAGCAGGGCGCTCCAGCTCTGTTGATGATATCAACGCGGACGATCCTGCTTCGTCGTCAGATTCGGAGTGACTTGCACTGCTATCACTCGCCAACATTGTGCCTCGCTTCGTTTTCATCGTCGCTCCGCCGGTGGTCGAGAATTTCTTGGCAACGGGTGTCATGAGTTGAGATCGAAGCGAGCCGATCAGCTGTACAGGGAAAGACTTTCGACGAGCCACGAGAGAGTCGTCCACTTTCGTCGTTGTTGTCACCGGTGGAGCACGGCCAGATAGTCTTGGAGCGGGGGTGTCTTGCTTGAGCGAGGATGAGACGGTACGGGTAGCATCACCACCGCCATTAACAGCTGGTTTTGCAACCGCGCCGACCTTGCTTGGGGTACCGGCAGCATGCGAAAAGTCAACAGCGGCCGTCGCATTCGCCGCGACAATCAACGGCGAATGCATGCCATATGCGAATTGGCGTCTGCCTTGGTTGCCATTGGTATTGCTGCCGATCGGTTCCTGCAAAGGACTAGACCCCGCTATCGGTGGTGTGGGCCTTCGATCCACATATTGCCCACCGGAACGGCCCGTATCGATCATGGGTTCTGAGACGAGTCGGATCGGTTTCGTAAGTGGGGACAAGCCGTGATGATTGGGCCGGGCGACCGCCACCGATGAGTGCGCGCCCTGAGACTCCCTCCTGCGAGCGGCGTTGCCGACATTAACGGGGAAAAGAGCAAGCGGGGACGTGACGCTGTTCGTATGTCCCGGTCTGCGTCCATAATGAAGTGTCGAATCCGTTTGCTGCTGCTGCTGATGTTGTTGTTGTTGTTGTTGTTGCAACGATTGCGCGCCGATGGGTGTTCCAAACTCATTCTTCAACGAGCTATGCGGTGGAAGGAATCCTTGAGTTTTGAACGACATTCCTCCCCCCGTGGCGGTAATCTTGATCGGCGTTGCACCGGTATACGTATTCTGCTGACCATTCCCACCTGTACCAAATATGCTATTTGTCGTTGGGTAAGCGGGTCCAGGCAGCATGAACGCATCCTCCTTGGGACTGCTGTGTTCATCGATCGCATGTTCCGGATGTACGAACGGTGAGGGGGATTGCAGCGGTGAGGATTCCTCGCTTCTTGACGTGGACGAATTCGAGCCACCACCGCCGCCGCCAGTGTGATCATGCGGTCGGGTCGGCAAGGTGATGTGAGATGCGAGAAGAGCCGGGAGTGAGGCGAGAATGGAAGGCGAGACCTGAGCACCGGTAGCGTAGCGCTTGCTGGCGCCATCTTTCGCCCGACATTCGTCATCGCAATACGATCTGTTACACAGACAGGAAGGTTAGCTCGAGAGAACGACAATATCCCTCAGCTGCACATCCAGACTCACTGATTGTTATGCTTCAGCGGTTTTTCGCACGCCAAGCAAAAGTCGGTATCTGAAAAGATGTTCAGGGTCATGATCGCTTGATGGGTGTAGTTTGGTTGCAACGTGTTAAGGTGGTATCGGTCGACCGTTCGGCGTGCGTGATCTGCACGGATTTTAGAGTTGATCTCGACAGAGGAGATCTTTTGGTGTGGTGTGATGGCAGTGTGCAGCTGCTTTTCAGGGAAAGAGTGGGGAGAATGATCACGCTGGATCGTCGAAGACGAGGTGTATAACAAGGCAGACTGCATGTGCGGAATTGCGATGGATAGATGATCAGAAGGATGTGAGGAGGATAGGGAAGGGTACCAAACCGGGCCAGACTTACAGAGACAGACGACCTGTTCAAAAGAACGCGCCGTATTTATATCTCTCTGATGAGCGTTCGCCAAACCTGGGCAAAAATGAAAAACGGTGCGGGTGTGATAACACAAAGGACTGCAGCGTCCGGTTCCTTTATGTTGACAGGAAATCCGATTTTTCTCGCTTTCCAGATGGATGTCGGGAGTAAACGGAGTGCTGTGAAAGACTGCTGAAGTGATGGCAGGTAAGAGCAAGTGAAGAATCTGATAGCACGCACGAATGATTAGTCAGGGTCACAGTGAGCAAGGAAGAGCAATCCGAGATCCGAATCCTGGCAGCCCAAGCCATCACCACATGCATCCATCAGGAAAAGGCTGATCGGTCGACACGGGGGATTCTTGAAACAAAGAGCACAGCACGCCAACCCGATGGAAGTGTCGGCAAAGACAGTAAGGAATCCCTTGCGAGGTTCACGGGTCCTTCTTCGTGATCTGTTGCTCCTAGCGTCCAACAGCTTCCTTGCACCATCCCTTTGTGGTATATTCCATCGATCATGTGCTACAGCCGACCATGTTCGATCAAGACACTGGGATTCCATCAGCCCATCAACGCATCGACCCGTCCTCCACCGCTTCAGCCTTCAGGTAACCCATCGTGCTGGACACTCCACCAATGGCGCATCCTTATTGCGTCGTCCGCTGTTCGGGCACATCGAGAAGGATAGCAGGGAAGAGACACTCACACTTGTAGACTCGTAAAACCGCCAATGCAAGAGCGCAATCCTCCCTAGAATCCTCCCTTTATACTATCCTCTCTGAAGGCAGTCGCCTATGGCCCGTCACCTAGCTATGGTTGTCAGCTCGGTCGTCGATGCCAATGTCGAAAAGGTTCGTTACTTGAAATGAAGCAACTTTCAAGTTCTGGCTGATCGCTGGAATCTCGCGATTTTATTTTCGGTCAAGATGCAATCGAAATGGGCCGGGATCGTAGGAAAAGCTGGTGGGAATCTGATATTTATGATTGGGACTGACGTCGCAAGATGTCAGCTATATGCCGTGGCAAGGATGGTCCAAACTGATGCTCTCTAGTCCCTACCACCACAGCGAGCTGGCTATAACCCTGGCCGCTTGTAGAGTAGTACAGATATACCATGGCGTCCCCAGCCAAGCCGTCCGAACAGTCACGATCTGCTGTATACGGTCTCAGCGCCATCCCAAGGCGGTGATGAGCTCCGGGCGCACCCCGCTGTCTCGCTTTTTTCCTTCTTTTTTCGCCATCAGAGCACTGTACTGTACCTTCGGCGCCGAGTAGTGTGAGCCGTGGAAGGGGACATGAAATGGGGAATTTCCCCAGTTCGCTCTCTGCAAACGTGCTTGTGGGCCTGGAAGGCGTCAGGCGGCTCTCGGGTAGTCAACTAGGATGTGTACTGACTGATCACATCACATGTCCATACAAGTCATGACGGGAGAGAGCTCTCGGAAGGCCAGTATAAACTAGCTCCAAGGCACGAGCACAGGAAGTAGAAAATATGGTGGGGGGCCAAGCTGGGAGGCATGGAGCTCATTGGGGGGTCGGTTTTCTTAGCTGGTAACAGCTCCGGTGACTGGGCAGTCAACGTGTTAAGCTATCGTTGCCAGCTATCATAACCCACCTCTTCGGAGGCTACCTAAACACCCACATACGAGCAGAAGAGCTACGGGAAAGTAAGGCGAGTTTCTACAAATCGCGAAGTAGCAGAACTGGCAATTGTTGAGGCAGGTCGGTGTTTTGGTGTACGCTTCTACTCCGATAGTAACGCTACCAGGCCCGTCGTTGGCCGTGGGCTCGGAACGGACTGCCGAACATGTTTCCAGCTGAGCTGCTGGAGGTCAAGCCTGGCGCCGATCACCGAACGAGCACCATGGTACTTGCTAGGTATTGTAGTTGCTTGAAAATTTTCTGCCGAAAGCTCTAGCAAATTAGCATTCCCACTCCGGCGAGCTCTACGGCGTTGCCACAGCTGTTTTCATTCAAACAAGGTTCATCTACGAGTACAGCTTGCTAGCTAGTTTGCCTTGCAGCCGTTAGCCGAACACGAGTACACAACAACGTGTTTGAGACGGTCCGAACGAACGTCGTCTTGAGATTCACTTCCTGATATTTGCTTGGGGATTGGTTCACATTTTTTAACACACGCCTGGAAACCTTCTTCTTGCTGGAAGCGGAATGATGGGTACATCGCGCGCGTATCTAGGAGATGCCTATGTATAGGAAGAGGAAGAGCGAAAACGTTCCTTTCCGCTGGGAGAAACGAGGTAGAGGGTGGAAGCTGGTAGGCACGAAACAGCAGTCCGTGTAAAACAAATGTCTTTCCATGAATAGGTATAGAAGGAGGGAGAGATCGGACAAGAGACATTCCTGGTTCTCGTTCTTGGCGTGGGCGGATAGAAAAACCCGCCTATCATCGAGCGGCGAGAACCGAGTGCCATCCTTGCGACTAGCAATAACTTTGTCCCGTCGAATCAACGGCTCTGCCGAGTGTGTGTCTATTAATGTCCATTGTCCGTGCTCAAGTCCATTTGGGCTTGCGCTTTCGGCTCATCAAGACTGGATTGGTCTGGCGAGCTGACGAATGGAGGCCAGCATGAACCGCAGTTAGTCGTCAGTAAAGGATGACACCTCTCGAGCACGCAATTCTGGCCGCGAGTTCCAGCAGCACGACGTTGATAGCGCGTCGTGAACAGAATTGCTTCTCGGAGCACGACAGCTTTCCTTCCCCTTGCCCCATACCACACCGCATGCACTGCAGGCAGAGACCAATAGTGAATCGAGTTGGCACTGCATGTTGCATGATGAAACGTGCAGCTATACGAGTGTCCTTGCACTGGCTTCCGAGCTTCATCGGCCTGCACCTGTGTCTCCGGACCTCACGAGCAGTTCACTAATTGCGGCCAAGAAGAAACCAAGATGGAGCAACGGCATTGGCTCTCTTTCTGTAGCATGAAGGCGATATCTCGGTATGACTGCACTTTGCGGCCTTTGTTAGTGCTGCGCCTTGTTTGCTCTTGTGTCCACCGTTTTACGTCCTTAGTTTCTACGTTGCACCAAATTGGCGCAACAGGGAACGAAGGCGGTGCATATCCGGCGATATCGGTTGAAGAGTTGATTGACGGAGGCAAGGTGTTTATTTAACATTCGCGCCTTCCACTGTTCTTCCTGAATGAGTTACAAAAGCTGGTTACTACCGCTCTGGAATCATAATGCTATGCTTATGGAGCTGATTACGGTACTAGAACAGCCATCCTCGGGCAACGGAGGTTATTGAAAATTACTGCCACCGTTGATGTAACGAACAGTACCAGGAAGATAGTGGAGGTTGACGGCAGAGGTACCGATGACGTTACCTGCTGTCCAGCTCGCCCAGCTTGCTGTCCCTTTTCTTTGTCAAAATTCACGATATACGTGGTTACCACGGTGGACGAGCTTAGTAGATGTGGATCGATGGTGAGTGGCTCCAAAGGCCGCCGGACCTATCACCAAGTGCTGACCTGTCATAAAAGATCTCCACAGCCAGCTCCACATCCCTTTAGCGCCATTCCCGTGGTCACCCAACAGAGTAGTAAAGCAAAAGTTGGCCCGAGGCTTCCAGAAGACGGTTGACGAGAGGGATATCGGGGTTACCGAGTACATTGGTCGTCTGCCGATGACGTTACGTACGCTAGCCCATGTGACGACGGGCGCAAAGAGAGTTGTTTTCCTTCCGCCGCTTTGACGATCAAACGGTCATGAATGACGAGCGCTGTCATGACCGATGGCAGTAGAGAGACCGATGACATCAAGGACAATGAGTAACGGGCTGTCCAGCTTTGGACAATTCCGTGACTCATAGCTGAAGACGCACACTGGGAGCGGTGCCTCATAACACCTCACTAAGGCGACTGCCATGTACCAGTCGTTTATCCCGAATTCCTAATACAGTATCTCAAACTGAATATATACAACCCGATCATATGACGTACGCTATACAACTCGCGGGCGGCCAACCACCACCACGCCGCTGACGGGTAAATGACGCACCTCTATCATCCGTCCTATACCCACCACATCCACTTTCACAGCCGCATTCCCGCCAATACCAGCTTCGGCGGAGCCCTTGAAGACGAGTTTGCCCACAAAGTCAGACAAGACTTTATCCCGCCCGGGCAAGATGTCGAGGGGTACGTCGTGCAATGGTGCACGGACGATCAGGGTCGTCGGGTCGTCGGGTGAGGGTGAAGAGACGGCCGGGAGAAAAGCGGGTGGATGGATCCGCCCGAACGCTCGAGGTGGGTAGGGAGGCTTTGTCGGGTCCACCTCGACGGGGTCCTTGCCGTTCCCGCCGCCGCTGCCGCCCCCGCCCCCGCCGTCGTCATCATCCATCTTTCCATCGGAAATCAATACATCGGGAAGCACGCCCCGGATCGTCACCTCGATATCTGCCAAATCAGGCGGCAGGGACGCCCGAACGACCACGACGCCGGAAGCGCGCATCTTGCCCGCGCGTTCAGAGATCTTCATCTGTTCAATGGTTACTGACTGGATGAGTTTCGGACGGCGGGACGGTGAGGGCGCGGGGAAGGGGACGACGACGCGGATATGGTCCGAGAGCATGCGTTGCATCCATTCGGGGGGGATCACGCTGTCCCGGCTGCTGTTTTTGCCGCCGCTGGGCTGCTGCGTGCTGTTGGTCCGTGCGTCGGGGCTCGCGTCAACGGGGAAACAAGGGAGGCCGAGAATGGTGACGTTGTTGGGCCGTCCTTGTAAATAGTTGTTCAAAAATGCCGATAATGCAGTATCATCGTCTCCGTCTTCTTCCTCACCGCTGTCGTCCACCTCCCGCTGTCCGTGTCCCGCGCCCGTCTTGACGATCCCTTCCACATGTATTCGAACACGGTATTGTCCGTGAAGCGAAAACGGCATAGTCACAACCTCGGCCATCTTGACGAGCCCTCGTCGGCCGCGCTTTGTCCCGCTGTCAACGTCTAAACGTTCAGCCGTGGCGCTGTTAGGGGACGTGGCGTTGGACGAGTTAACAGGGAGAAAAATCCCAAAGCCAAGCTCGAGCGGAAAGGTAAACGGGCGCAAACTGGTAGTGGCGGCGAACGGGTTCCTGGCACTCGCGACAGCCGACACGCGCAACTGTTTCCCGTCGCCGTGTTTTGCGTTCTCGTCGGCCTCGTTGTCGCCGTCCGGGTGCGCCGTGGTATGGAGAGCGTACGATTCAAGGGCGATGTATTCCGCCAGATCGTCGTCTGGCCGTGGAACGCCGGGAAGATTGGCGACTGGTGGGGGGGGGGGGGGGGGGGGGGGGGGGGGGGGTGGGGCGGGCGATAAGTGGGGTGTGTTTTACACAAATCCGCGCCCCCGCGACGAAGGCGAATC